>VZTX01010276.1:0-79339 GCA_013400915.1 Pardalotus punctatus
AAGGAAGAGTTTTTTTCCCAGGGAGAAAGAGGACAGGGCCAAAGAGTAATGATATTTCTCTGCATTCTCTCTACAGCAAAATAAGAGGCTTCTAGAAAGAGGGATAGAAAGAGGTTAACAGGAAGAAGTTGTTTCAGATGACAATTCAGAAACTCTCAGATGTTCTGAATTGCCCCTCTGGAATAGCTCATCCCTTTCCATTAACTAGAGAAAGAATGTAGCATGACTTCTTTGGAACTAAGCTCTGAGTGCAGTCACTCAGCACTGCTGTGCAATGCAGTTACGTATACATTAGTACACAGTGTCTCTGACTTCTGGAACCCATCACACATTCAAAATGATCCAAGTTTCTATAGGAAAAGTATGGGGTTTGCTTTATATTGAATTTCTAGGCCAAAAAACCCCCAGAAAAAAATCCAAACTATTTAACACAAATATTAGACCCTTCTCCAAATTATACTGGCCTTCCAAATATAATTAGTTTTGTTTACAGATTGCCAAAATTTCAAGTGCAGTCTTAACCTCGTATAGAATCCCATGTGGGAACCACGCACATTTTTGCAACCTTTCTGTTGGAGTTTGGTAAGGTGAACTGACCAGAAGCTGGTGGGTGGATGCGGAAAGCTGGAAGATTAACGTCTCCCTTTGGCAACAGTTTTCTTCGTGGCTGGTGCCCATGGCTGGTGATGTGAAGATATGGATGCCTTGGTTCTATGTTTTCACCTATTGACCCAGCAAAAGGAAACTTAGATTCATCTAAAAAACGTTCCAATGGAAATATAACATCCCTGATAACATTGCAAAATGTATCATCTACTCTTAGTCACATTGCAGGGATGAAGTGGGTATCACTTGTTATCTTATTATACTTGCTGTTGTCTCCTCCTCTCAGCTCAGCAAGAATACACATTTGGAAGCCTGGTGTGTCTATGTAGCAGAGTCTGAGAAGACTAAATTGTATTCCTACAGAATACAACCCAATAGACAAATGTCATCCAGTTGCTTAAAGCTGAAGCCCAGCACCACAACCCATCTACAAATACAGTGCTTTTAGTAAATTATCTCAACCCCTAGTCTCTTCTTTTTTGTCCCTCCTGTACCAGAGAGGCAGAAGGGAAGGGGAGTGGCTTACTTAGAGTTTAATTTCTTGCTGGTGTTAAAACCAGCGCAGTGAACTCTTGGGAACTGCCCTTATCAGCACTCAAAGTAGCAGGAAGACTTCAGGCATTCTGAAGTTTTTCAATATATTATGGAAGTCCTGAGGGCAGGCATTTCAGAGAAATAATTCGGATGTGGTCTTCCTAATTGTAGACTCAAGGCTGTTTGGTTAAAATGTTCTTATGTTTGGGACATTATTCATTGGTCCACACTCTCATCTGGTGTATAACACTTACATGCCTTTCAAAGTGGAACTGTGCCAAGGCCCATCCCTTTGTAAATACCTTCATGAAATTAATTTGTTAAAAGCAAGCACTTTAGGATTCTGAGAATTCCCCATCAGATTTGCAGAAATATAACTGCTTATCTTGTCTGATGTTAGTCTGATTCATAGTCTGGTTAAGAGAGTGTGTCAAAGGAGTACCAAAACATTAGGCTGTTTGGCTTTTTTCTCACAGCTAAAGGTGTGCTCCTCCTTCCTGCTGCTTCTCACAATCATCCGTGTCCCATCGAGCTTATTTCCCATGCTGTAAAATGTGTACCTTTACTATTATATTTTAAAATTACCCAGTGTATGACATACAACTGTTATATTTCAAGAAGTATCAAAATCATGATGCTGATCTACTAAAGGCCATAGATGTGCAGACCCCAAATTACCATCTGTAGTATTCAGCAATGACCCAAACATGAAAGTAGCTAAATAGATGATCTTGCTCGCATTTTGACTTGACAATTCTCTGTGTGTATCTAATAAATTGTTTTGTGAAATACTATATTGTCTTTATCAAGGGAACTGAGTGGACAAGTCCTGAAAATTTGGTCCCAAAAATTGGTTAGAAGGAATACAGAGAGGGACAACCTAGTAGTGTATGCAGCTAATGTGCTTTGATGAAATTTGAGTCTTCTCAAAATGAGTTTATCAATTACCCCACCACACCCCCTTCCCCACCACGATACATAATGATAGGAGTTTGTTTCTGATGTGATTAAAATACTTGCAGAGGAAGTGAGAAGTCAAAATTTAATTATCTCTCCCACTTGAGAGAGATAGTTCTCTCCGTTTTCAGGGGAATCATTTTCCTCTACTCTGTGAGCAGTCACATGCCTGTACTTCGAAAGAAAATGTTTGCCAGGGAATTTAAGTAAATATTTCTGGTTTTCCTCAGAGTTTTCTTTCTAGGTGAATAGCATAAACTAGAAGGAGATAATCTTATCAATATTTCTCATAAAAATTTTAAATCCTACATTTCTAACTAACTACAGAGTAATCAGACAAGATTATTAACCAGATATTCACTCTAATCAGATTTAAAGTCCTGCTATTATCTTCTTTACTCTAAGAAGCCCATTAAAAAAATGAAGTAACAGCATTATCATTCTCAGTTAAACACCTTTGACCCAAAATTTCCCTTACTTTTTACTTCAGATTTGATTCGCTGGAAATTATTTGTTAGTCTTATGAACAGTCTAATTACTGTGATTTTCACATGTAGGCTGGTATGTGCTCCCTAATTACCATTGATAACACTTTGGTTGGTACCTAATATCAATGGAAATACAGGCAAATCCTTAGTCTTCTATTTTAGCTAATCTGGTACTCTAAAGCCTCAAAAGATGACATTTTACAATATTGTGCGAGTATTCTAATATTTTGGATAGCTTTTGTAAATATTAGTTACACAACAGCTACTTCCCATTACAACCAGTCTTTCTCAGCAGAACATCAGATAGTTGCGTTGTGAATTGTTCTCCATATGACTTGACAAACTCCAGCTGTCAGTTATCCATAAGATTATTTGCATACCCAGTCAATTGGGGAATAAAATATTATATGATATTTTAATGGCTCAGATGCTCTCTACAGAAGCAGAGTAGATGTTTTTTTTCTCTAACACATTTTGTCAAAGAACATACTTTAATGGTGTTTTAGAAGATTAGCCATATTCATTTGGAGCTAAGCTTATTACTAAGTCAATCTTTTAAATCCTGGCTTCTATGCATCTGATAACAAGACAGACATAGTCCTTCAGTGTAAACAGTGCTCCTGATTAAACATACTGATTCGCTGAAAGACATGTAGTTCTTTCGTCTTCTCTTCACAATGTCTTACCCTATTAAAAGTATATGGATTGACCTAATCTATAAATAATTTATATAACCTTCAATTTAAAACAGCACAGTCATTCTTTTTACCTCGCTTGACTTCAATACTTAGACATAAAATGCTGGATCGCATACAGAATTTGTATGCAGCTTTTTGTAATGTATTATTCAAGAAGTCTGCCATTAGCTACAGTATATGTTGCAATACCAGCTGCTGTTGCAACATAAATAGGGAACTGCCACTTCTCCACTCTGCGATCAAGAGTATGTGCTGGGTTAGTTTACGCAGTGAAGAAAGCATCTGGCAAGTAGCTTCGCTCAGGTCTCTTCTAGCAGGGCTCTTTTAAACTCAGAAATTAACTATGTGATAGGCTCCACAGTTGAAGTGCAAGGCCTTGATTTCTCTTGTGTATCACAGACCCACAGACCCAACTGTCTGGCTCATGCAAATGGCAGAATAGCTGTGAAAGTGAAAGAGAGAGATACACACTACCAGACTGAGATTGGTGCCGCAGCATGAAGGTTGTCAGATTAATAAGCAGCACAAGTAGGAAGGCAGCAGACTTCTAAACTCTTGACATTAACATATTTATATATTCCATTTCACAAAATCAGCCAGACACAAGTGGTTTGTGCTACACTGATTTGTACCACAGCAGCATGGTCATTGACCATTTCCACTTCCTAGCTCTTAGAATGCCTTTTGTAATATGCTAAGGGCTAAAACATCACTAAGGATTAAATATTAGAACCACTTAACTATCATGCCCTCCACAGTATTTTGAGAAACAGTTTGGAAGATGAATTCACATTTTTGAATGATCCCACTTAAATCTAATAGCATTCATGGTAAATGGACACATTGCTTGTTCTGAAACTCCAAAGAGGCATATATGTTCCTTTCCATGGAAGAGGAAGTACATATAACTGAAAGGTTCTTTGCAGCTGTTTACATCTCTGATCAGATGGCGAGCTGTGCTATATGAGGGTGGGACAGCAGTGAAGGTGAATGAATGTGAAAACACTTTTGTAGCAAGATCAAAGATGTGAACAATGGCTTGGAGGTGACAGAGAGCAGAGAGAGGAAGTACAGAGAAAAAACTCTTCTGTCACAAACAGGACAAGGTCTAGTAGACCTGTAGTAGGAAATCTGAGGGTAAAAGGTCATAGAAGTGACATCTGTGGCAATACTTTTATGGTCCCCAAAATTTTGGAAAGAAAGTCTATTCCATTGCAAAGAGGAAGAGAGGAGACAAGAGGGGAACATAAAATTTTGTCTTTGATGTGGAAAAGGACAATATGCATAGGCCTCATATTATCATGACAGCAAACTGACTGGAGCATCCACTAGCCTGAGTAGGACCATGATCTGAAAGCAGCAAGGTGCCTCTTTCCAAGGACATATAACTTGGCATTTTCTTATGGCAGCAGCATTTCTTATGACCAGGGTAGGACAAAAACATGCCACAGACTTGGTGAAAAAGTGACAGTCTTGTTTCACATTTTCAAAGGGTGGGTTTCACATTTTCACTACAGGTGGGAGTAAGAGGGGTTTGACTCCATAGGCTCCAAATATTTGGCAATTCAGCCAGACCAGAGGAGTTCTCCCTACACGTAACACACAGGAGGCATTCTTACAGTTTCCTTAAAGGGGAGCTCCATGGCTGTCCATGGCCCATGGCATTGGCATTGGTGTCCATGTCCTTGGCATTCAGTCAGAACGGTAGTTATGCTGCCAGAGGCTTCCTGACCTAAAGAAACTGCTTTTGTGACAGGCAGGAAGAGACAAGGGAGTGTGTGGGAATTGTGGTTGGCAGGATGCATCCATAGGACAGCAAAGGTCCAACAGTTTTTTCTGTCCTCTCCCACGCACAATTTTTATTGATGGCTGTCATAGGCATTGCAATTCTAACAGAGGAGAAACAACTTTGTATTCACTGCTCTTTGGCCCCAAGTTACTGCTGTAGGTGAGATTTTATTCCTTAGCTGCCTTGAAAGGCCAAGCAGTAGCATTGTCTTTATGTGTATTCCATTACTTCCTCAGCAATCTCCCTACACCATAGCCTGAAGAGGGCCTCTAAGAACATAAATCTCAAAAGTTTTGAGAGAGTCCAGATGGCCTCAGTAGGAAAGGGTAGTTTTCACTGATGTATTCTCATTGCACTGTGACTAATGTGTGCTGGACAGTAGGAAGGCCTGGCCAAGATGCAAATATTCTCTCTGTTGTTTTCTATTAGTTTTCCAAGAGGGCAGTCAGTCCTTGAAGTTGAAGTCAAGTATGGACTGGTTTTCAGGGCCAACAGAATTTGAACTTGCCAAAAGAAAAATATTTTCATATTTGACAATAAAATATTTCTGCACTTCGAAACGATGTGTCTGTTCTCTTGATTTCAGAGAACTTTTAGCTCTCTGCCTTCCACCTTTCCTCCCCACTTTTGGTGGAGAGCAAAAGCCACTGACCGGCACCTTGATCTAGGCAAGGAGGATCTCTGCTCCAGCAGGGGAGAGTTTCATATGACCTTGAAGTCATGTACTTAGGAGAATAAATACAGAGTGGAGATTATACACTCTGGGCAGTGAGCGCCAAGGGACAGAAGGCAAGACAGCCCCCACAAGCCTTGAGTACCATGGCAACCAGATAGTAAAAAAAAAATTAGAGGAAAGTAGATGGGTGGCTATATTTTAGTCACTTACAAACAAGAGGTTTTTTTTATTTTTTTTTAATAAAAGAGAACAGGGAAGACCTGTGTGGGCTGAGCACCCTTAAAAAATTGTGATGGAAACAGAGGGAAAGCCTCCATAGGCAAATGAGACAGAGAAGGGAAAGGAGAAACTGTGTCAGAATGAGAAATCAGAGTTGTCTTGGTGTAGTATGCAGGATTATGGGGTGTGCACGGTGCACATGCAAGCAGGAAGCTCTGTGATGAGTGCCAGATGCTGCCATGCTCGTGGAAGCCCCAAGGAGAGCATGGTGTGAACAAGTCCATCCAAGGCTGGAGGGAGCTTGCAAGTCTGCTAAATTGCAATGAAGGAGCAGCAATAGGTGATGGTGGTCAAACAGAGCAGCTCAGCTGTGGACATGCTGGGGGAGGACACGTAATTTTGCACTGGGGGTTAAGTGCAAAACCTTATTTCAAATTTCTTTGTCTTGGTATACTTTTGGATGCTCCAGAAAAAGTAGCTAAATCTGTCTCATGAACATTAAAGTGAAGGAGGGTGGATATTCGCTTCAGAGCTACCTAGATATCTGTATTTAGGATCTTTTTAATTGTGTGGGATTAACAGCAAGGGTAATATAAAAATTTTGCAGAAAATTGGCAACCAAGTTTAAAATTTGAATATTTTTTTTTCACATCTTTATCTATGTGTATTTATTTCATTTATTCTTAAAATAAGTATTTTACTTTTGTGACACTTGTGGTATCTGTTTTTTCAGGCACAATACTTTGGAAGTATTTTTAAAAAGAAATGTTTGGGACAGACTTCTTCAGATTAAGGATAGAGGCCTTTGGGGTGTGATAATTTCATTGCGGGACATCTGTTCTGTACCAATCTCCACTTGTTTCTCGTGTTCGATCAAAACCAAGTTTTAAAAAAACCCAACCCAAATCCATACATGCAGATGTTATGTATGTCCTATTTATACTAGCTCTTTAAACAAATTTTGAAAGCACTGTTTTTATCTCAGAATCAAAGTGCATTATGTGTACTGGGCAGCAGGAATGATAACTAGGCCTATTGCCACTGAAGAGCATTCCCAGAGTGGCTCAGAAAGCAGCTTCCTAAGATTATTATATTATCTTGTCCATGTATCTGCAAAATGAGAAGCAATAATTTATTTATGATTATGATGATTTCAGTAACAGCAACTGGAGCTTTCTTCAGCCATGTGTAATGGAAGCAAAATATATGGGGTTTATTTTATTAATTCTATTTATAGCAATAAAAATATGAGATAGGAAAGACTGCAGTAAAAAAGGGAAATTGAAATTAAATACTATGCAAGTATGATTAGTGGCACCTTTACTATATTGCATTGACAAACTAACTTGTATTGCTAGACTAATGCTGCATTCAATAATATTCATGTTCATCACAATAAAACTGAGGTTTAATTAATGAAAGAAATTATCTTTTGGTAGAAATCAAATTATATTAGCACCTCACCAGAAGAATCTCTTTTGTTCTCAGGCATCTGCATTAACATCTCTAAAATCAGCTTGTTCATCTTACACAGCAATATGTTCTTGTTACTGCTCTTCGATCCCTTAATGAAATGCACTGGGAAACAGAATGTTGTCAGCCTGGACCAGGACCTGCTTTTAAGCTGTCTGTGAAGAAAGGATGGAATGCTCTGAGATCAAGCAACACACTTAAATCAGATTTTATCTGAAACTGGCCTATGTAAGAACAAATAAAAGAAGTATTTATTTACCAAACATAAATACATTATACTGTTTCTCAAACATTCCGAAATAAAAGGAAGTAACTTCTATCTACATAACATTTAACTTCAGAGGTCAGCTAGGAAGCTGAAAGATGTTTCACAGCCTTCATGTCTGAAGGCTGTTTTGCAAACAACCTGACTTTGTCTGACTACATTCATGGAAGAAAATCCTGGATTTGCTGTTCCTGCTTTACAAATGCCATAATTCTCCTGATGAGGTTTAACAGAATTAAAGTTCACTCTGCAAGACATAGGAATTTTGGGCAAAGTTTCAACTTTGCTGCCACCAGAGAAGTGTCTGCTTAATCTAACCTGGAAAAGTTAATGTTTCTTGGGTATGATCCAGGGCTAACCTTATTTTTCCATAGAGCAAATGAAAGTTTATTTTCAAGGTGAGCTGAGCAAGTAGCTAAGTCATTAATTGTAGGGCTAAACCATTTCCTATTTCCTAAGTCAATGGATGGCATCCCTTCACATTGACCCTGCTATTTTCTAGAAATAGCATTTTCACAACATTGTTGCAAATAAAACATGTTCATTACACCCCTTGATTTTCACAGTAAACAGCACTAGCCTAGTTTAGACTATGCCTATGTGAAAAAGAAAGGATTATATCATACAGGCAGGTAATATTTGTAAACATTCTGGTTAAGCAAAAAAAGATAACATAATTTGTTTAACTTAAAATTATCAGCTTGGGTTAGAACCCTTTCTGCCTTCACAAACAATTGATCTCCACATTTGTCACAGTGTGTCTCAATACTTGGCTACAACCCTGAGTTTAGCAGCTTATGCATAAATATGTTCCACAGAAATGAGAAGTGGCAACCTATGCAAAACTTGCATCTACTTTTCCATCTGCTTTTCTTCTATTTTGTGTCTTTTCCCCTCCCTTACAAGGGCCTAGAGGATTCTGCAGAACTGCAGGAAGGAAGACATTTGCATACACAAGTGCAAACAGAATGACACTGGAGAGCGAGAGAGCGGCAATTTGATTATCTCTCTTAGTTAAAAGCTGAGAAAATCTGTGATCTGAGGGGATTACTCAGAACGTCTTAGGAGGCTGTAAAAACCTTACCCTGATAAAAGTCACTTTGAATATATCATCTAACTGTGTGAGAAAAAATGTTTTCCTCTCCTGTTCTTCTGCTAAATTCTGGCAAGCTCCTTATAGTATCTAAAGCCACTAGGATTTCTGCAGCTTCAGGAGACAATCTACAGAATCCCAAGGAACCTACATTAGCACCTCTGGGGTTTTGGCTAGGTTTTGTATTCCTTGTAGACTGCTCTGGGGACTGTATACACTTCATGCCAGTGTGTTGATGGATGTTTTGTGATGCTATATAAATATTTTCTTACTTTTTGTGTTATATTAAACATTACAGTGGACAGTAGGTATTTCATGTCTCGGCTAAGGTGATTGTGACAGACCTTATCAGAAAGACCAAGTTAAAATGGCTGCTTACATTTTAAAACTCACTTTCATTTACAGCACCAGAAAAATGCTGAGAATGCCACATCTACTTATTCTTTGTTTATATACTTTGCAGCTGTGCCACTTTCTCTAAATATTCTATTATGAAAGCACATGGATGTGTTCAGAGAAATACATATCACACTAGAGGACACAGCTTTGTTTAGCTCATTTGCTGTAGGGTGCCTGGTGTAGTAATTTTCAATTTAAAAAAAGCACTAGATTCTATTTCTGTAGTACCACAAGAACGGGATTTTATAAAGACCTATTCCCGAGGGAAGGCCTGTGGGAAAAGTTGTAATAAACTGCCTCCCACCATTGTATTGCCCAGCAGACAAAAAATAAACAAATACATGTCTTCCTTTCTTTTTAAAGAAACATGTATCATTGCAATTCTGTTGATTAATCTCCATGTATTATGAGTAATATACATGAATAAAACCCATCCGAATCTTATTGCAGACTGTTGCAGGATCACCAAAAATGAGACAGGTCTCTCCAAAGAGAAAGTATACAGCAGTGTCCCAATTAATTGTGAAAAGGTCAACAAACTTAATTCCTTTAAAAATCTTTTTGAGTGGCCTTTTAGTACTTCTTTTACTGTCAGTCTTCTTTAATAAAGCAGTTCTAAGTCAAGATGACCATTAAATATCACTTCATTCAAAGCTAATGGCATATTATCTCACTTACTAGAAAATCATGGGAAAGAAGAGAAAAAACTGCATTTTTTTTCCATAGACCACATTCTTTATATTTTTTTATTCATATTTCTTTATTAATGTATAAAAACACCACAACAAGAGCCTGTACAGCTACAAAAACTAGAAACACTTAAAGCTGCTTCTTGAGAAGGATTGCCTGCATGAGGAGAATTGCCAAAAGGCATCAAATCCATAGTCTGCATTGGGGAAGACAACAACAGAAAACACGGCTCAAAGGGAGGCAAGGATGAACCCCTCAGCCCAAACGCCATTCTGTTCTTGTGGAATAGGCACAGAACAGGATATGGAGAGGATTTCAGGCATCTGGGCACAACATCAGCCCTGCTTCATACAAGAATTGGGATAAGAAATCTAGCCCAGAAGTACGTTTTAGGGACTCAAAGCCATAAACAATGCCAGTGCTTTCCTGAAAACCAGCTGGCTTGGGATCCCTTGGCTCACACACAGAAGCCTTCTGGAGGTGCTGAGCCAGGATGCAGTATCATGCCCTTTTGGTCCAAATTCTCTTGGGTAGTTTTTGCTCCCTAACTAGGTAATACAAACTATAGCTAAATAAGACAAAACTAAGTCTACCTAATAATTATTCATTAGAAAGGATTTTCCTATTTAAAGGGAAAACTATTTTTTGTATTTTCTTTTGGCAATGTCAGAAGACTACTCTTTTTGAAGAGTTCCCTCAAGTAAAGCCAACAGCAGACAGCAGAAGCCTGTCTGCAAAGTTTGTTTTTGATATAAAAATATAATCCTAAAAATCGAAACATAAACAGGAGCTGTGACAGATGATGCAGACTGTGTTACACAATACCAAGTTTTGGTAGGTGAGTGACAGGTTCCCAAATCCTCTTTGGAATTTAGAAAAGACAAGTGTGCTCCCAGCTCAGAGCAAGCAGACATCTATCTGGGAAGACAAGCTGACAGTGACTGCACTCTGCTTTTTCCTCAGGCGCAATCTTCTTCAGCACATAATAAACTTGATAATTCTTTCCTAAATTCTTGTTTGCAACAAACTTGTCACTTCTCCCTCTGTGATGGAGCTCAGGAATTGCTTTGGTCCAACAATGATTTCTCAAAGTTCCTCTGGACAAGGTCTCAGTCTCCCTGTTCTGCCCTGCCTTTAACATGGCCCCAGCAGGTTCAGAGCCCTGAACTAACTCTCCTCCCCTTTACTCCATACCTCAGTGCATGGAATGTCTACCATGACCATCCCGCTATCCTGTTGGGCTCTGCAACAATCACTATTTGGTGCTCTCAACAGCACAACCACAACAAAATAATACAGCTTTCAGCTGGATACCCCCTCAGCATGCATACTTGCCACACTCTGCACACATGGATCTTGTGTGCTCCAAAGAGCGTCACCATCTGCACTCTGTGACCCTTGCTCAGCAACTTGTCCTGGGCTCCAGGGAATGCTCCCAAGGGACATTGTTGCTGGCAGTGTAGATGAGGCCACAATCCAGTAATATGTGCTTTCAGTGACAACTACTACTTAAGAAGCTGGGTGCTATTTCATGGGCAGCTTCAGATCTCCAAATGGAATGTGTTGGGGCTAAATAAAGGCATGACAGAGACAATTTTATTCAGTGAAAAGTATCATGTAAGCTAAGGTGAATAGATACATTTAATACTTCCTTCCCAGGCATTAATGAAATGGATTTGGGCCAGCCTCTTCTCTCTCTTTTACTCTCATTTTCAGTACCACTGAAGTGACATTTAATCACATAAAACTTCTGGGGATATCTATTTCTTAGATTTAGCTCTATGTGTATGTGAATACTTGAGCCTTCTGAGTTTTCACAAGATTATGAGGGAATTATTTCCATCTGGTATCCTCAAAATAATAGCAAACATACTTTAATAGGAACTACATTTTGCTTTTGAAATGCAGAATTAATCCAGCAATGACTGAAATGCTGCTAACTTCACAGGCTGGGCTCATATCAGATCATGCTTCTGTATATTTCAATGCTGTTTCATGTAAGGAAAGATGATGCCAGGTTTTGATTAGTGTGATGTGGTGATTTTTTTTAGGATTCAGGTAAGACCCTGCAAAACTTAAGTTCTTCAACACAGCCCTTATACTCCTTCTGATGAGAAAATTATCTGATCCAGCTTGTTAGCAGCTAATGCTTGAATAAAAAGAGAAAGCTTCTTCTATTTGAGGTCGAGATATTTTTAGTCTGCCTTTCCTCAAATCTAAGTTTATACAGCTTCATTCACGCAAGAGTTTTTATAGATTTTTCTGAGGGGGGATGGGAAAGGGAGGGTGGGAACAGTGTAGTAGTAATTCCCTAGATATTTGCGGGCTTTCTGACTAAGATATTTATACTCTCTATCTGTAGTGATTCCTCCAGTTTAGCACATTATGGATTCACATGACAATTTTGTTCATTTAAAAATGATCCTATTATGAAAACTGGAAAAATTGCAGTTTTATAAATAACAATACTTTTATTGTGTTGACATACCCAATCCTTGAGTCAAGCAAGGGAAAAAGGAGTTAACAAGCTAAACATATCTGAAGTGGCTACTGCTGGCTTTTCCTCACAGTATTTCAGAAATGTTCCATATGGAAGGAAGCAGATTTGATAAGGTTCTTCAAAAGAGAATAAAAAAATAAGAGGATGAAAAAAGACAGAGAATCTTCTGTCATAATTAGAAGCATTTGGTCCCTCAGTTTTGACATGTTTGCCAAGAGAAAAAGTAAGTTTCCTAGGGAAGGGTGGTAGGGAGGAAAGAGAGATGACAGTAATACTATCAGTCTGAGATATGAGAATCAGAAAAATAAAAAAGGTGAACCCAGCCTTTGGCACTAAGTTTTTTGAAGAATAAATACTATTGCATGTATCTGAGGTCTTTTTGCATTTGTTGTGTTTTTAGGGGTTTTTTTAGAATTTATTTTGTAGTATTTCTCCAATGAGATTATATAGATTTAACATTTATATATGGAGTTTGTAAATAGTGGAGTAATTTCATATATTAACAGTCTCCTACAGACAATTGTCATTTTTGCATTAACACCATATCTTAATTAAATTTAAATTCCATTGTAAAACAGTTTGGTTTGGTTTTAAACAGGAGGCTATGTGTCACGGTCTTATTTAATGGCTCCAGGCATTCCTCTTTCACCTGGTCTGTCACGGTTCTTTTTCTTTATGTCTTTCCCTGCTGACCTGTTTCTGTCACATGTCTCTTGCAATCCATAGAAAGTACTGCAGAATCCTACACTCAGACTTTATATTTGAATCCCCCTGGGCTGAAGCTGTATGCTTCAGGCAGCAGCAGATGGAACTCAGCTCCTGCCTTACCAGGTCTTCCTCCTCATTCCCAGCTCCTCTCACCCAGTCTTGCCTGGGAAGGGTGCTTGTGCTGGGTCCTCCTCTCACCCTCTCACTTTTCGACCCAGCTGCTTCTCCATGAGAGAAAGCAAAGCTTTCTGGGAGCTGGAAAGAGATAAGTGGAAGGACAAAATAGATAGAGGGTGTGCTGAACAGTTTAGTGGGGAGGAGCAAAGGAGGAGGGGAGGGCACGGGGAGAATTGGACACGTGCAGGACGTGTATGTTTAGGGGCGGCAGGAGAGTAGAATGAGGGCTGGGCACTCCACAGGACAGAGGATGGTCATGGAAGGCCTGCCAGAACCTCTCTGTGACTCTTCAGGTATTGTCTGGGGAGCTTGGGGCACACTGTGGTGCTGCCAGGTGTCCCCACAAGCCAAGAGCTGTCCTGGCTCTCTTGTACCCACGTCTGTAACCTGCTTGCTGTGCAAGGCTTTCATTTGGTCCCTGCTTTCACTGGGATAAGGGAGAGCCTGAACATCAGCTGAATGGATATTTCTCTCTTTCTGTTTGAAGTCTGCTAACTGCTAAGCTGCCCTGAAATGTACTTTTGATCCTGTAAGCTTAGTGAAGGCAGAAGATAGGGCAGGATTATAGAAAGGTCTTGCTTTTCTCTTGATACCTGGGTGTTACCTCACTAAGTAGATTGCCAATTTGTAGGTTCCCTGGTCTACAACCTATCTTGCCTATAAATGCACCACCATTTCGGAGCTTGTCCTACCTCAGTTCTTGTTGTGCCTTCTAGCAATAGGTGATAATTACTTATTTTTTATTTCAATCAAAATACAACTTTTTGCCTGAGAAGTTTCATACTGTAAGTGCCAAATGACTTACATGGTTATAAATATATTAAAATGTGAATAGAAGGAGTTGAGGTATAAGATCCAAATCTCTAACCTGCAGTTTATGTCAGGGTCTGCTTTTCAGACATTATGGAAAAGCATCCTACCTAAGTTCTTCAATGGTTGTTTTTGATGCTCAGTAGCTCAGTGAGGTCCTAAGTATCTAAAGAAGGGGTCTTATGATCAAGTTTGGCAGTTAAGATATGGCAAGCACCTTTTAACCCAGATATTGTAATTTCTTGTGTATCTCTAGATAAATTGTATCTATAAATGTGCTCCTATTTCACATCAGTGAAAAATGAAATAGGTTAATTAAATCTTTTGTGACATAATATTGCACCTGAAAATTCTGTTGAAACTTTGATACTAACATGTTAATGTTTTAAAGATATGTTGGTATTATTAAAGGCCAAAATAGAGTCTTGATACTCTTTTTCCAGTTAGGATGAAAAGTTTACTATATTAAAGAATTGTTTTTAGTAGAATTATTATTCACAATATAATCACAGCTTTTTGCTTGCATAACCAGACAAATGAAAATACCAACACTCCAGTAGTTTTCTTGCTCAGAAATACTCAGGTATGCTATCTGAGCAAGCTTTTTGCTGAAATAGCTTTGGCTCCTTTCTTTCTTCCTAGCATCATGTTTTAGGTCCATCAGCCTTTGCCCTCTCAGACACCCACAGCTGGTGTTGGTACTGTCCATCTTACACTGGATCCTATATTACACTGGGAAAAAGCTCATGATGAAGTGCTTGAACAGTAACTCTTTTCATTTGCATCTTATTTTATTCTGGGCTTGTTGTGCAGACATGATGGAATACCAAACTAAATGGAGACTTATGAAAATCCTCATTGAGTGTTAGTATCTAACATCTCAGTACTCTGGCATTTCCTTCCAAATTAATTTTTGTTTTAATATTCAAAAGAGATTACTTGTTCTTTTGTTGAGCCTCATGATGTGTGGCTGGGAAAGTCACTGGCTGTATGAGTTGTTGCTCTTGGTTGAAGACTTGAGTCATTTTGCAACTGTTTGCCCCCTTCTGTAAAACAAGATGTTGTAAATAAACATAGACTTAGAAATACTACTCTGAATCTTAGTAAGATAGTAAAATTGATCAAAATATAAACTTTGGTCAGAGCTCTTCTGTGGTGGTTTTCTTAGAGTCTTTTTTTTAAAAAAAATCATATGAAGCCTCTTTTTGAATATTGGTAATATATTTTCCAATATTTTCCAATGAAGAGGCAGAACTTGCACTTGTATATGAAATACATGGAATTACTGGTATAGAAAAGATAATTTTCTAGTGATTATTCTAGGAAAAATTCACATCTCATATGCTACATTTTCTTGTCTTTTCCTCATTAGGGATCACTCGGCCCAAGTTGTTTTTGTCTTTCTTGCTATGTGAAATCAGTAAATAATTTCACTTAGCTCTTCCTTTTTTGTTCCACATCACCTATCAAAGTATTTGTTTACAGTTGTTGTGTGGGTTGTGGTTTAGAGTTTTGGTTTGGTTTTTGTTTGTTTTTTTCACTCTCCAGTAACAAATAAGGAACAAAAACTGAGTTTCACAGAGATTAAACTCATCAAAAGCATAGTATATGAGTAGTTTAGAAGTAAGGCAGAACATACATTTTTTTCTGTAAGGATACAGAATTAAACATTACTATGCTTTTTACGTTGTGATGGGCCAGAAAGGAATGCTTTCTCCTTGGGAAAATGGAGGCAGTATCTGTAAATAAATAGTGTCCAGGTTCAGGTTTCTGATTCATTTACTTGTCATACTCACAGTGTAACACTGTGCCTCAATGCAGTGTCAACTCACTCTTTTAAAAAGTTGAAAGCTCTTTCTCTTCTCTGTCTCCCTACTGAAATGCAGAAAATTATTTTATGTCTTGGTGCCTATGCAAAAACAAAAAAGCAACCTTCACAGAAAACTTACTTGAGTGTAAAGCAGATTGTGCACTGGGTCTAAGTCTAATAACTATTCATCTGAAAAGTGAAATGAAAGTATTTATGTAGTGCATTGTATTCCAACAGATTTCCTAATAATCTGGTGGAATGGAATCAGAGTGTATTTCATTATCCTGCATTTGATGAAGGGGACAGGGACACACAGTATGGGGCAGAGAGCAACCAGTCCTAAAAAACCCAAGAAGTGTGGGTATGGTACCCTTCTGAAAGTATGCTTAATGTTGGCAAGCTTTGGACCAGACAATCTCAATGCAGCCCTTCCAACCTACATGCTCATCCAATGGTTTTGGTCAGGTACTGTGATTTAAGCATAGACAAATAGGCATGAACCTGTCAATTCTCCCACTCTGGAGACTGAACTCTCCCTTTTATGGCTCTGTTACTGGCTCTGGGGTTTTTTGTGTGTGATAACACATACCTGAGAAAACAGATATTCACTTGCTTCCCTGCTAATCTTTGAGCTAACTCAATGTGCTATAGGAAAAAAATTGAAAGCAAAACAATTCACATCCCCAAGCACTCTCAGTATTTCTGCTAACTATGAAGAACTTGTCTTGCCCTTTCACCCTCCCCTAAAACCCTTTACATGAGACATTTAGCTCTGCCTTTGCTCGCCTTTGGTTGAGATGAGTCTGTTGTGTCCAGCCATTGGAAGCTGGCATACGCACAAGAATGTTTCATGGGGCTGTGCATGTTCAGATGAAATATGTATGCTCCAGTGTGTTCTGCTGTGTTCGCGTGTCTGTCCTGCTCAGTCAGGAGGAGATAAGCAGCTTCCCAAATAATTTGTATTCCTGGAAATAAAGTGAAACATAAGGAAATCAGAAAGGTATGTTCTGAATCAGACTACAGTACTAAACAACATTCTCATTAATGGTGCTTTTTTCCAAAGGCTGTTTCACTTGCTTCAGAACTGTCTGCATTAATGACTACTTCCGTTTGCTAGTTATTTACATAAAGTATTGTTCTCATGTCACTGCTAGCAGCTAGATAGCATCTTCATGCTAGGTGAGATGAAAAAACAACAGACAGACCAAGCTGAAATTGAATTCAGAGAAACCTGGGTTTAATGTGTTGGTATGAAGGATGAAATATTCCTCCCATAATGACCCACCATGCACAAGGTCAAATACATACCCAACACACCATTGGGGATGCCCTTACAAGAGACCCCCACAGACAGGTGAAGGGGATGAGCTAAGATAGTCTGTGCTTCACTGGATCTCATAGTTTGATGTGTTTACTTGTTTCCCAGGCTTTCCTGGCAAAACTGGGTGGATCTATGGAGACAGAAAAAATGAGGACATCGGTATTCTTGAGGAGAAATCATAGAAAAGAAGACATTGCAGACCTGCTCAGTGTCTGGGCTAGGTAGCACTTTTCCATAGTCTCTGGTGGAAAAGCATGGTGTCTACCCTCAGACCAGCAGTGAAGGTCTTCATGCACCTAGAGAGGTCACCAGGCTTTCTGCCAATCTGGTGCTGCCACATTGCTCCCACCCATTAATCAGTTTCAGGTTCCTGATGGTGGATAAGCAAATACAAATCAGTCTGAAACATTAAATCCCTCCCTTGAACTTAAGTGTCTTCCCGAAGAAAATGAGACCATTCAAATACGTTCATACAAATTCATACAAATACACTTTGGCAAGATTTAAATTCTGCTCAAAAGGAGTTTCTTTTGTGTTTTGGCCTGTGACACAGAATTTGCTGCGGATCCAGAGGTTTTATCTGAAAAGTAAACCTTATCATGTGCATGTCCATTGGTAATATAAGCCAGTTACAGACAATTCTAATATGCTTTGAATAAGTTAGAGCTCCAAAAGGTGCTATACTGATGCTGAAACTTGATAGTGAGTGACTCTTCATCTAAGGAAGAGAAAAACTGAGTATAAAGCCCATTTTTAAAACATAGGTTTCACAACAGTTTGCTGCTGAAACATCAGAGCCAACTGACCTCATTCCAGTATGAGACAGGGATTCATTGTTTTGATTAACCTGCCCAAAAATATAAAACTTGATGACTTAGGATGGCTCTAATGATCAGAGTCCAAAAGTTCAGAGCATTTTTACTTAATAGAATAGGTATTTAGACATAAGTACTATATAATTTACATAATGTGCACTTACTGAAGGCAGTGAAATAAAATATATCAATATTTTGAAAAATTCCTGTATTAATCAGATATATTAAAATCTTGGGTGAATAATTATTTCCAAACTAGTGCACATTTTCCAGCTTTGTACAACCCATTGGTCTAAAAGATTTTGATACTTTTCCATTTTTGACACTTTTCCATTTTTGACATTTTTATTGCACCAGAAATGTGGTTGCAATGGTGACTTAGCAGCAAAATTGCTTTCTATCAAAGCATGGTTTAAACTAAAGTAAAAACCTCTTATTAAACAAATTGAATAAGCTTCATATGTGTAGAAAGCTTCTGAAGAGAGAAAAGTAATAGTCTGTTTTCCATTCTTTAGGAAAGCAAGTACCATGGTGCAGTAAGGGAGCTATGAGTGAGACACTAAAAGATATTATTTTAAGAAAAAGACGGCTGTTAGTTGAGTAGACCTGAGAGATGATGAGCTTTTTAGCACTGAGAAGTAAAAATTGTTTACTTCAGAACTGATGAAGATAACACTGACTGTACCGAATAGAGGATGGGTTATAATTCTAACCTGTTTTCCTAACATAATAAGTAAGAAACTGATCAATTTTAAAGCTTTACAACATAGTAAGAAGTTTTCATAGAAAATTTAATTTTATATTTCTAGACACATGGGAGAGGAGAACTGAGTTGTAAGCAGGGGGAAGAAATAAAAGTAGTATCTCAAAACCTGAAATATCTGTCTTTATTTCTTCGAGGCTTATTAGTATTTGTATCTTCATTATGCTACCTACTTAATATAATGAGGTTCATCTACGGTCACCTTATCATGCCCAACCTGATTTAGATCCACATAAGATTAAATACTAGGTCTTTCAAAAAATTGGCTAGTTTTTTTTTTAACTGAAAATAGTTTAATATTTTTTAAAACTCTTTCATTTGATGTAATGTTCTAGTTTTTCATTTCTAGAGGTAGGCAGAAAAGGTCAAACCAGAGCTGAAGACACACACAACCAAAAGTGGGTTAAGTTCAAGAGAAAAAAGATTGAAAACGATTGTGAAGAAGGGGAAAAAAAAAGGGAAAAATAAAGTGATAGTCCTTGGAATAATCAATGCAGACATTATGCTTGGCTGAATTCTGAATGTAACATTTTTGTAGACATTAATCAATTTCAGGCATGGAAATGTAAATATTCCCAGTAGATGGATAAAAAGTAACTGATGTTATTTTCTAGGGCAAAAACTGAGTCTTTGTCCTCAAGGTCACTGTAGAAAGCAAAATGTGCACATCAGTGCTTGCGGCAAACAAACCAAGTGACTCGAAAGCTTTCCTTGAACCCAGAGATGTAACATTTTAGAAAAAAACACTTAAAAATTAATTCCCACTCCATATCTCTTTCCAGCTGCAAGAGCCAGTAGGTTTGGTTATTTTTGCCCCACTGTTGCTCTGAAGTCCTGACTTTCATTGTGAAACTGTCTGGAATGAATAAAGTGTGCCTCAAATAACGGGAAACTAGGCAAGAAGGGAGAGTTTAATCTTCTTGATTATTGTAAATCTAGTTTCTAGGGAATAGCTTCAAAACTGGATCTTGTCCTTTGATGTTTCTGAAGATTTTATAGTATGACCAAGTATGAGTTTTGTGTTGCTGTGCTCAGTTTGTTCTCAGGATAGCTGATTTGCCAGCCCACTCCGCAGCATGTTTGTGTGTTTATTTTTAGTAGCAGACTGCAGACAGATGATTGCTATTGGCTGTGGCAGGATTTTTTCACGTTTTCAGGTGTCCATTATCAGTCCTTTGCTGGACATTGCCTCTCTCTCCAGAGGTGGCAAAATGTATGATGAGAGAGGGCCTCAACCCTTGCAGTGCTCTATCGCCCACCTCAGCTTCATTTATTAAACAGCAGCAGTTTTTAAAGTGTTTCAAGTTTGCCTGGTTGATTTGGTATTGAAACAGTGAGAAAGGTTTACCTGAGCTGCTCTGCCAGCTTTGCTCTGAAAGCAGTAACCTCGGGCAGAGGAGCTGTGATAAATGGTGGGAAACTGTAACACACACAACCACTAGAGACTTCTCCGCAGATAAGCTTCCACTGGAGCTGTAGCCTTGGTTGATTTCCAGAAGTGCTGAGATCCAAAACATGTTGAAACAGAAAGACTCTTGTAATGGGGCTGGAAACAATTCATGAAGAAAGAGTTGCAGTGGAGCTCAGTTCAGAAATGTGTTTGGTGGCTGTGAAGGCAAGTTGCTGACCTTAGTGATGGAACAGAGAATTATTTAAGATCATACAAACAGTTGTGAACAGAAAAGATACCTTATACTCTTCAAAGAAAAAAACACTTGTGTTTTCTTGTTTTGGTGCTCCCTCTTCAAACAGGTTTTTACATTTCCACGAAAAGTAACATCTTATCAAGTAGATGGCATACTCTGATATTTCAAATGCTTTATTTAATAGCCAAAAATTATATGATGCTTGCCTCTGTGTCCTGCAGTTGAACTTTGCCCGTGCTAGAGCACTGTTATCACTTTATAGAACCACACAGAAAAGTTTGAAGTGGAAATTATATATTTCTTTTTACATAATGACAGTTAATACTTTTCCGCATAGTAAAATTGCTTTCATATCACTTTCCATTCAGATTAAATGGTTATTTGCAATGTAAAATGTCCATTATAAATTGGCAGATTAAATTCAAGAAACCCTGTGTGAAATGCCATGGTTTATATGCAAGAGTTTCATATAACTAACTGGTAAATGTGAATTAATAATTTGCTATGATCTCCTCTTCTTTTATGCTTATTCTGCCCTCCAAAGAAGTCACAGAATCCAGAACCTGGAAATAATTTTGTCTAAAAAAAAAAATTACATACAAACCTCCAAAACCTAATCTCTTGAGTGCATAGCTACTGTATATTATTTGTTTATAGGATGCTGTTTTTTAAGTTTTTGGGTTGCTTTCTGCCACTATTTACAGAGCTAGGCAGACCTAGTGGAATTTTAAACGTTACCATTTTTGTGAAAGCTATTTAATTTTTTTGCTGATGTACAGTTTCTCAGCTATTACATTTTCCTGGTCTTAAAACATAGAAAAGTCAAAGTCTCCAGTTTATTTTCAAGCCACTGTCATGATATTTAAACATGATATTTACAAAACCATCAGGGAATTTGACAATAATCTTGGACTGCATTCAGTCATACTGACTTCCTGCATTGTTGCTTATTTTTACATTTTCTTTAGAAACGGTGCTTTTATTTTGCCACTTTTATTTTTAATACAATAAAGGCTGCTCCTCAGCCTTTGTCAACACAGCAAGGTTTGGCAATGGACACGGAGTTTGGGGTGGGAAGAGCACAGAGCATGAGTTGCCTCATGGTTGGATAGGCAA
Organism: Pardalotus punctatus; assembly: GCA_013400915.1. NCBI lineage: Eukaryota > Metazoa > Chordata > Aves > Passeriformes > Pardalotidae > Pardalotus > Pardalotus punctatus. The sequence continues at coordinate 21,554 of VZTX01010276.1, forward strand.
GGGCCCCAGGAGGTGGTGAGGATGCAGCAAGGTGGAACCCAGCAAAACGAGCTCAGACTCATTAATCAGTCTGAGCAAAAGCAACAAGAGGATCACCAAAGGAAAGGTTAGACTTCAGTCAGGCTGTTCAGGAAGTTTTATCAGCAGGAACCCTATGAGACATGACTGCACAAAGAAGCATCTGATTAAATTGACTGGCTCTTGCTATCTTCAATCTGATGGGCAAATATTTTTAGAGGAAAACAGGGTTAACATATTTATTCAGCATAAACTGTTTGTTCCTGAGGAAAATCTCTGTGGGAATTTTTGTGCTCGCAGCTGGCACAGATACTGCTGTGCAGTGCAGTTTGCAGTAAGACTAGCAGTACCCTGCTTATAGCTGACCCCAGAAGTCTAATCTTTTGCTAAACATTTTGAAGTGTTTTCTTCCTAAATACTAACTCAAATGTTTACTGTCTACATAAAAACTGCTAATGGTAGGGCTGCTAACTGCAGCCGAGATACATGATGCTTTAATTGCAGAGTATGACTCAACAGGAGAGCACTGGGAGTCTGGGTGGGGGCTGAAGGAGGGACTGGATAATGACAGGACACAAAGGTGTGTGCATGCAAGAGAGAAAACCTGGTTCTTTGCCGAGTTTCCACTTATAGTCCGGGTTGAAATACAGAAGACCAGTTGTGCAACCCAGATCCAGATTTTTGGCTCTCAATGAAATAACGTTGGTGGCCTATATGAAAATCCAGATGGATTCATTACCTGAACCCCCAGGGACATGGTAGGTGTGCATGGTTCTGGCACACGCAGCCATGGAGCAGGAAGGGCGATGGTGCTGCGCTGCCAATGGCTGGGGAGCACAGCACAGCGTGGGATGCCCAGTGAACCTTTTGATCAGTGCATGGAACTTGGCAGTCCTGAGGCTCACTCTCACCAAGGGGTGGATTTGTGAAGAGATTCTGTAACATGCAGCCATTCCTTCAGGGTATATGATTGAAGTTCACGGCAGTTACCTGTAAAATTTGCTAAATCCAACCACCACCTCCTCCCCCACCAGCACCCCTCATCCCACACACGTGCCCTCTACCTTACAGGTACATTAGGACGCCCACTTAAACTTTGCCATGTAGCAATGATTCTGTCTGGAATGCAGTGATTACCCGATTATAGCACCTAACAGCATTCTTCATTCCCACCTTTGATCCAAAGGTTAGAGCATTTAAAATAAAATCAAGAAAACACAGTAGGTACTGACTGAGGCAATTGGATTCCTCTGGAACAATATGAAGCAAGACTTAACAACAAACTACCAAGTGGCACCACCATGTCAGTGAGATACTTTCTTCTCAACTTTGGGCAAAGGAGTAATTGCCTCAAAGAACTGACTGCTTTATTCTCGGGGATGATATTTAAAAGATTTAGATGCTATGTCTCTGCCTTCACTGATGCTATTAATTGGTTTTGAGACACATCCCCATTTTGTCATTTCTAAAGGTGAAGGCTGTTCTGTGTTTTGTTAATGATGACAGCATTGCTGAGAAAAAGGAAGGTCTAAAATATTTGACTTTAAGAACATGACAGATTAAATAACCTGGGGGGGTCCTAATAATCATCATTCACAATGTAGGAGATGACAAGGTGAAATTTCTAAGATGACATTTTGTCACTTGTGGTAGTCACTTAAAATGACAAAAGCTATACATTCTGCTCTGCAGCTTCTTTACTCTAATTGGGCCAATTTTGCTATCATGCTATTATCCTGCAGAGCAGAACTGGTGACAAACAAAGAGGCTTTTGTGATCTCAGCTGAATATTTTTCTATGAGCTCAAGAAAATATCTTGCCAAAAGAGAATGAAAATTGTCCCTGCATTTTGTGACTAGCCAGAAGCCCAAGGCCCATGTCTGTCTGGAAAAAGTCTCATCTGTATTTTGAGCCCCTGCTTGCTTATGGTGGGATTTTGCAGAAGGGGCCACAAATCAGAGGAACTATAATCACATTTGGGATTTTTCCTGTTACATTGAAAAAACTTACCTTGGGATATGGTGGAGGACAAAAAGAGCTAAACTTCCATTCCCTTACACTTCACAATTTTGGCAGTCTGCTTTAATTTAACTGTATTTTCCACTACGCACCAGCACATAATAATTCCTTTTAAGTATGTAATGACACAAAACTTGATTGTGTTAGCACATGCTTCTTTGTAGCTATTGGGAAATTTAATCCATTTTGAAAACGTTTGAACTTTGGGAGAAAATTTATCATCAACAACTACATGAAAAGTAGTAAGGAAGTGGTTCTATAAGCTGCTAATGTAGTGTGAAATCCTAAAACAACCCCTCTTGTTAAGACTAAAACATATTATTTAATATCACTCAGAAACATTGGGCAAAAATACGTTTAGTAACACACATTTGTTAACATGGAATAAAGTTACACTGGAGTGTAACGTGGAGTGGGCATATATCCAGCTCATCTAAAATACAGTCATTTCATGGAAGTGTTAAGCTTTTCTGACAGAGAATTCTTCCAGATAATGACAGGACTTAAAAAAGGTCTTAAATGGGACTGACACAGTGCAATATACTAATTATTTGACAGTGCATAATATCTTTATTTAGAACAATAAAGTATATGTATGTAATGTAAATTCCAAATTTGAACTGGTATAAAAAGGGATCTGGGAAAACATGTATCTTTAAGAGGACACATATGTACATACACATCACATTTTATAAACTTTGTTGGTTACCTTCAGTCAGGATGTAACTATGCAAAACTGTGCTGACATTTACATTGAAATAAATGAATTTGCCCATGATGCAACCAGCAAATGTCTGTGTCTCTATCGCTAAAGAGTCTGAAGTTTCCGCGTTCCTTCAATTTGATAACAAAATAGCAACATGCCACCATTACTGTAAATCTGCATTTAAGACAGTTGAATCAGATTCCTGAATTGAAGAATGCTGGATAATTCTTAAATGTAAATCTAACTCAAAATATCAGTATTTGATATGTACAGTTAGATTTTCAATTTAATATTTCTATTTTGTGTACTGAACAGTTTCAGCATATTACATAGAGCAACAGAGAAAACAGAGCTGCTGCAGATGAGAATCTAAAAAATGTGCAGGTTGTACACATACTCCATAGTAAAGCACATTTTATAAGCTTGCTTATAAAATGACCTCAGGATGAAATAAGTACCATTAATTCATTCAAGTAAACACACATCTAAAGTAGAACAGAGTTACTCAGTATAAGACTATCTGCTTTTTTATTCTCACAAGGCCACTATTAATTGCATGCAAAGTTCAACTATTTCAAAGGAAACCTAAAAATGTTACATTTCTCACCAAACCACAGACATCTAAAAGCCCAATTTGTTTGACTTTTGTATAAAAAAAAAAACAACACCCACTTTCCCCCAATTTCATTTTAAGAAGAAGGGTGTTAGTTTCCCAACTGTGTTAATGCATGGGCTCTGTCTACCCAAAAAGAAGACTGGAAAATGGATCACTCTCCAGAAGTTAAACAGCTTACAACGGAATACAGAAGCAATTAAAGGTCTGTTTTTGCCACCCCATCTTCAGCTGAAGAGTAACTTACTCTATTTCCATTGATTTCAAGGATGTCTCACAAGTCAGTTGACATTCAAAATTTCCCTGTGTCCAAAGTAAAGATCTCCTCAGTGGGCACAGAAAGTTTCCACTAAATTCACAATCCCACTTCCAAGTGCCATGCCATTTAGTGTATCCACGAATGCCTGGAAGCGTCCTTCTGCTTTGCAAAAAGATTGAGAACACCCAATGCTGTGTCCAGATCTCTCAAAAGGGGGGCAAAGAATGGGAAAACCATGCGGTCCAACAGCAGTTCTGCTACTCCAGGTGCCATACAACTTTGGTGTGCATTCAAAGAACAGTGCTTGTGATGTGAAGGTCAACAGTTTATACATGACTTTTCTTCTGTTCTCATATAACCTTAAATTTACCTGGCTCCACAGAAGAGATTAAAGTGTCTGACATTATTTGAAAGTGACTTACTTTAAGATGTTGCTCCTGGAAGGTAAACATTTTGTCACGGTCAATCTATGTTTATTGTATGTTTCAATTTATAACTGATATTTTATATAGTATTGAAGACTAAAAAGCCTAAAATATCATGCTTTTGAGTATCAAAGTATAATTTGGGGCACACCACTGTGCAATGTTATTGTGTATTTGATTTTCTGGAAAGAATGCATTTAGGAAAATGAACATTTTTACCAAAGAACATTTTAACAAAGAACATCAATAAATACAAGATTTTTGTTTGACTGAATCTAAGGAAAAAAAAACCCTCAAATGCATAAGATAGCTTCAACAGCACATTATATGAAGTATTTAAGGTTTTTGTACAATTTATAAAAATATTTGCTTCCATTTACTGTGGATACTTTTCCATTCAGTCAAAACCAATACACTATTATTCTCTGCATTACCAATACATTGAAAATTTCCATCAGTTACGTCATGCTGATATTTCTTTTAGGGTAACTCTCAAATAAGTTTGAAACTCAAAGTCTGAGGGCCTTGTGAGTAAAGAACTACACAGTGTCAAAGGAGACTGAGCTTCAGATGGGGAATTCCATTGTTTGAGGAATGCACTTGCTGTTTAGAAGTGATGAGCAACCCTGATTATTAATTGGTGAATGCTCCAACAACTTCTGAGTAAACATGAAGGCCAAATTCTCACACTAAGCTTCTTTTGATCTAGTCTAAGAGAAGTTCCTCAGATGATGCAAACCCCAAAGTTCTGTTATCCTTAATGTAAACATGCTAATTTATACCAGCTGAGTAGGACTTGAGGACCCTTTTCTGACAAACAGAAAGTGCAAAAAGGGCCTGAATAAAAATAAAAGTTCCACATGATCAAATCCTTGTGCAGTGAATTAATGAGAAATTTCAACATTGATTGAAGTAGGGTCAAAATTCCACACAGTGTGGCTACACGTACACATAAGCTCTGTCATCAAATATGATAAGGTTCTGAGATTTTTTTCTTTTTTGCTAGTATGAAAGACAGTTTTACCAATAATACACACGCACACACATGCACACACACACATGTATATATTATATGTATGACATATTCTTTTTATGCATGGCTCTCAGAAAATTCATCAGAAGATTAAAATTTCCACAAGAACTCTTAAAAAATTTAGTAACTATACATTTTAAAGAGAACTCCAACTTTATGCAAAACATTAGAAGGGTTGGTTTGTTTTTTTTTTAAAGTTTTCAAGTTACTTAAACTAAAACTCTTGCTGACCTGGTCAATATCATGACTGAAGACAGTTTGTCATCTGGTGTAAGCCTTGAGCCTTTAACCTTTACCCTTCTGAAGTACAACCCCCTAATACAGATAAATAATTCATATTCATTATCTGGAAAGAGACAAGATTAAAAGATGCACAACTACACTTGTAGCTTTTACCATGGTATTTTTAGGATTTACTTGAAAATGCACATCTGTACATCAATCCTGTTCATGGATGCTATAACCGCAACAGATGCATAAGACAAGTGGGAAACAAAGCCTTTCTCTTTTGTTTCAAAAGAATTAACCTTCAAGAGTGGAGAATGCCAGGATATTAAAGCTTACTAATCACTTAAAACACAATGCAAACATGAATTACAGCTGATGTAAGTAAAAGCTAAATACACTCTCGGGATCTCTCAGCTTTTCTATGCTATACATTTAAAGACAAGGTATCAATGGCATGCATCTTCAGAATTTAAAATGCATTTCATGGGTTTGTCTTTATTCTGATGTTTGAACGCAATTCAGACTCTTTACTTTCCCTTAGCAGGGCTGGAAATTTCACCAGTATTCACATACCCAGCAGTTACTCTTAATTCTTTGAAGCTCTGTGAGGTACATTCACCTCCTGTTTACTTTGTCTTCATCCAGTATTTGCTTCTCCTGAACAGAGACCACCAACGCTGATGAATTCTTGAGGCTTTCTGGGGTGGGCAACCAGCCACCTGGCACCCGACAGAGACCACATGTTGCTGTACTCACAGCCTTTGACAGGCATAAACACAGCTCCTTATAAGTCTAAGTCTAGAACACGAGTTCATGGCATGACTTTGCTTTCAAGTTATATATACAACATTGAAGAGTATGTTATCTGTATCCATTCCTGTGTTTTTGTCAGTTCAGAGACCTTCATCTGAAGACATCAATGTAAGGTATAGGACACAGTATTTAAATTAAGGATGCAAAGGTATTTATGACTTGCAATGATTACACACAGTTGGAGGCGTTTGAAAGATGTGTTTTTGTTCAGGGCATACTTTGTTTGCCAGAGTCAGCTGAAAGTATTAATGCAATTAAAAATCCTCAAATGTCACACAAGGTAGATATTCACATAAGACACAGTCCTGCTAAGTGCACACTCTTCTTGTCATTGTTCAATTCAGTGTTGGTTTCACAGTAACAAACACAAATTGTCCTCCTTTCTGTATCATGTCTATGGAGTCATGGGCAGCAACAACAGATGCAGACTCAGTCTGTCACTCCAGAAGGAATATGAATGTGCTTAAAGCTGCTTCATTTATGAAGCAAACATGGAACTGTTACCTGCCTGAAGAGAAAAACGGAAATTCTGATTTTGCTGATTAGTTTTCCTCTCTGTATTACTAAACAGTAGAGATTTTCACAGACATACAACATGGACAATTTTTTCTTAAAATTCTGGAAATAAATTTAATGACACTTGCATAAAGATTTCTTTACTTGGAGAGAAAATTGCTATAAGATGTACTTTCCTGGTCCAAGAACACACTTGCCTGCAGAAGCTCATTGATGTCATCTAAGGTAATGAAACAACTCTTGTGTTTTTACAGAACTGTTACGTTTGTGCATTTTGGCACTGGCAATCTCTGGCAGCAAACTCCCCTTTGAAGTCATGGGGACAAGTCAATACCAAACTGATTTACATCTTCGGAAAAATGGAACACCTTGTCCAATGCAGTGACAACTTTCCTTCTCAATGAGCAGATGTTAGAACAAAGCCATTAAGGAGATGGAAAACCTCTCAAGTTGCAGTTAACTTGATCACATCAAAGAGCTGAGAGTAACTGCTGCAGGATGAACTGCAAAACTGAGACTGTATTTTATACCGAATTTTCCAGACATAGATGCCATGGGTTAAATACAGCACGGTTTCTGTGGTAGGAAGCCTCTTGCCAGAGAGGCAAGAAGTGCACTGCTCTGCAGAGGACAGCTGGGACTGAGAAACCTCACTCACCTTTGCTGTCCACTCTACATACTAAAGCAAGAATGATAAAGCTACAGAGATTACAAAATGCGCTGACTAAGCTACAATTAATAAAAGCTCAGCTCTTCTTGCCTTGTTCTCCTACACTCACCTTCTACTTTTACCAGATTGTGTTTTTTAGTTCATATTGCTTTGAAACAGCTGTAGTACAACAGCTGAAGGCTTCTCTGTATCAACTCTAACACCAAAAAGGAGAAGCAGTAGCTGTCCTTAATTTTGGAATTTTTGTACATTTCATTTTGAAGCACTCAAGTTGAATATCAAAGGTCTAAATTAATGATACAGGATTAATTAAATTAGCTGCTAAAGATCTTATGCACAAATAAAGCTTACTGATAGCAAGATTTTTTTTTCCCAAAATGGACTCTGAATTGCTTTATATTGCAGCAGCTGAAAGTATTTAAATCTATGGGAAGACTCTCACCATAACAACTTACCAGTACATGAAACAGTAACAGTGTTGAGGGAGAAAAAGCAACAGCTACACTTGTAGATGTTCCTTTTCTTTTTGCTGCAACATACTGGAAAAAACCAAGGCACTTTATTACTACAATATTAGTCTTTCAAGGAAATAGAAGTGTTTATAAACCAGTTAAAATAAACAGGAACCCAAAGAATCATAATTTATGTTTGATATTATTTATTCCTACTTATAGATGAATATTCCTAATTTCTTAGGGAGGAGAAATTTGTAATACTCATCTATGCCATATAAGTCAAAACACATCATATATTTAAGAAGACATCTGATGGAGAATGCAATCTGTTTCAAGTTCCTGCTAAGACCCTCTCCTGCATTTAACTGTTTCCTCTTTTCTTCATATAAAATAATGTTTTATATCTTCTGTGAAGTTAAAGGAAGATATATGTTCCATTTCACAGGTTTTAACACCTATGAGGGTGAGGTATAGAACGAGTTATTTGTAGCCACTAATATACCTGGTGAAATGAATATACAGTCTTCCATTCTACATACTGGATATGAAAAAAATGGTTTTAAGAATTTATTACATTGGCAAGCTTAAACCCTGAAAATTTCAGGTCCTGTGACCAAACTGCTAGATCAACACCTTGCCTATTTCTGCCTTCAACAACAAGAAACACCAAACATTTCACGCAGTGTGAGAACACTACAGGATGTAGTGCACCAGATCTTTTCTTACGTCATTCATAATTAAAATCTGACCAAACATCATGAAATATAAAGTTAGACAATATTCTCAAGATGCTTTAGCATGGACTATTCTAACTTAAAATGATGCTAAGTCCTTTCCTGGATTTCACAGAATTCCTTGCCCAAGTCATGGCCAAGGAACTTCAAAGCCTTGAACTGCTGTTTCTAAGGCATCTTGGATTGGCTAAGAATTTTTTTGTTTAAAAATCAGATAAAGCAGTATATAAGTAGGAACAGAGCCTTGAATCATTTCAGGATGACCTTAGGAAATTATTAGCATTTCAATGAGTTCTTCTTAACTCTCTACAAACATTAAAAAAAAAACAAACACGGAAAACACAGTACCCTGGGGAATGTAAAAACGTGAAAGAATATAAAAAAAATTATTGTAAAAAGTATTTAAAAGCATTTAGGAGCACAACCAGAAAGACATTGCTTTCTATTTATTTCCATAATTTCAACCTAGCTTCACGCTAAAACCAAAGGACAACATTTAGTTTATTTTGTTGCTTCCCCTATAGTTCTCAGCTATCCTTTCTCACAGTGGGAATAAAGACAGACAAAGTAATGTCTCCTTAAAAAAATTCTGTATGCAGAAATATTCTCTGTATCAATTTCTATGTTTAAACCATAAAGTCCTTTAAAGGGCACTCTCTAAGAACATATTTTACCTCTGCAGCAAGACCTTGTGTTTGGGGTTTTTTTTGGGTTTGTGACAGAGCTAGAGAGAAACAGGAAGTAGTTCTCAGAGACAAAATTACATTTGTAAATACAAATATAAAGTGAAACAATATACCTTATCTCATTTTCCTCTTGACAGTCATGACACTGTGTAGTTTCATCACTTTCTGGTCTGGATTTGGGATGTATTTTCTAGGAAGAAAATGTACTAAATATAAATATTCTAAAGCTTTCCTTAGTAACTCCCTAAACAATCGTACCTTTCTATTTGCTTCAGATTTTCACTATCAAAGTCATCTTGCAAAATGTAGGCCAATTCTTGTCCTCTATCATACATCTGCTACTGATATAATTTTACTATTGAAGTTTCTGTATTCTAGGCAGGGGCATAGGGGGCAAAAGCAAAAAAATTCCTTTCTCAATATACAATAGGAGAAATGCAAAATTGCAGAATCCCACAATTTTTGTTTCCAATTAGAGAGTGATCATGCTGATAAGACAGGATTTGCACTTTGATGCTGGAATTCAAAAATTTGACACACAGATTTACATCTGCAAGTCACAGTTAAGATCAAAAGAAGTATCTCTTGCTTTCAAATACAGAATGGTTCTGTTATTCGCACCTCCCCACAGCTAAGAAATGTAGCATCACTATATAAACAGTTATATGTAGCATCTCTTACCTTCCAGTATATGGCTCCCAAAATAAAGCCAATAAGGAGAGACAGCAATGATGTCAGTGCTATGCTGATCCCTTGCAGGCTGGAGCTGCTAACGAAGCCGCCAAGTGCTTCTTCTGTAATTAAAGATACTCTCATTAGTGAAGACAGATTTATAGCAGAAAACTATCTTCAGGGCAACACTATTAACAAGAGCACTTTCATGCACCACCTACATAACAGCATCTTAAATAGCAGAACAGATACTTCAAAGTACATGAGATGCACTTTATACAAAATCTTACAGGAAATTTTTGACCACGAGGATGCTCCACCCACTTCTGAAACAACAGTGTTGAAAAGTACCAACACTAGCTCTCTTTGCATCATTTGTAGAGAATTATCTCTTTCCCACATGTCAAAGTTTTGGATTTCTTTATTTTTGAAGGTCTTACTTTGAAACACAAAGTAATTCTTTGGAAAAGAATATATGTCAGTTTGTGCATTTGCATCAGTTCCATCAGACAGCTCTCACTGACTGCAGACACTTTGCCTTGCCACAAATCAATGATAACACGAGGCCTCTTGAGGGAGGTTAATTGGTTAATTTAACAGAAGCCATATGACCACTTATAATATCTTCCTGGAAAGGTACCACTGACTTCAGCAAGATCAAACCCTCGTACCTTGAGGTTTAACTGGGTGTTATTTGGTTATAAGCATTTCTTGATAGCTTTTAACATTTTATACAGAAGAGCACCAATCCTACTCTTTTTTGTACACAAACAATTCCATCCCCCTCACAGGGATCTGCATGTATGCTGAGACTAAAATTTGGACCTTCAGTTATTTCATCAAGAGCAGGATGTGGAAAGTTCTTCAGTCACCTGGGGCTCCTCCTTCTGAAATGCAAAGTGAACCACAGGAGACTGGTAGCTTAGACATTGTCCACCCAGGTTTTGTTCATTTCAAACTGGGTGTCTGCCGCTCGAATCGTGGTTGTATTGACAGATTACAGGAAAAGAACCAAACTGTAAGCACTGGAAAAGCGTAGGTGATTGGATACAGAGAAATGAAAATGAACTGACAGCACTCAAAATTTGTGTGACTCATGCAAACAGCAAATGTCTAAGCACATACAGTATGATATACTGGGTCAAACAACACGTGTTTAGTACATTATTAAACAGACTCCAAGAAAATAGTTTAGAAAGGAGTGTTCTTATAATTAACTAGCAATTCATTTTCAACTCTCTGAGATTTTCTGGTTGACATTTTTCAAGTTTTAGACAAATATTCTTTTCATCTCTGAAATTCAGATGTGTTTTCTATGCTCAAGGTAGAAATAAAAAGTAAGACAACATAAAGTTTGTATCTTATATATTCATATACAACATATATCTCTGTGTCTCATACACGTTACAAGATCTAGGTTCTGATTGTAGGGGCTTGAATTTCACCTATATCTGGTAGATTTGTCACACTGAAAGGAAACATTAGTCAAGCAGAACCAATGCTAGCTTACCGTGAAAGAAATCTGTCTATAGAAGGGAAAGATAGCAGACAAAGTTCTATGGAGGTGAATATCAGCTGAAAAAGAGGGGCTATTGATTGGTCTGCCTCTGTCTGCTCAGATGTTAAAGCCAAGAACAGAAATTAACTGGAAGGATGTAACGTTTCTAACTTTCTGTCCCACATTAGGCATAAGGGTTTGCTTGCAGAACTGATCTTCAAGAAAACTGGACAAACTCAAGTGGGGTGGAGCCAGCCTGAACAACTCAAAAAATGCTCTCCTGTTGTTACTTTATCTGAATTGTATTCTCAGAAGAAACTTCCTATATTGCTCTTGTGCTCTAGGCAAGTGAAAAGCAACCCTCATTTGCCTAATGCCATTCTTCTCAGTGACAGACTGCTGAGTTTTACAACTAAATTATGTAAATCATATGGGGATGGCCATGTTTTCTGGATTCCACCCCAGCAAACTTCAGAAAAAAATTTAAAAGTGAAATAAAAATCAAAGGAAAGACTCTCCAGGTCATGTAGAGCATAATGTATTTGATAACATGTTACGGTAGAGTGTATAACCTCAAAAACCCTTGGTCTACCTGCGGTGCTGGGCAGCATGTCATGGCAAGCACACTGGTTTTTATATGAAATTCTAGAGAATGTTCTGTATGCAGGGCAATCAGGGATAGTCTTGTACCTTTGTTTTTAACAGTATTTTTTACAAACTTAATGCAATTTCAGACAACAGAAAAGACCCCTTTACAAAGAGGTATATAAAACTGGAGAAATCTGATTTCTGAGAAGTTATTTCCAATGCAGATGATTTCTTCATAATCTATGGAAAACTGAAAGGAATTTATACTTAGCTTTCCATGTGAGGACCTGCAACCCAGGGACAGAACCTAAATGCAGTCCCATTGTGACACTCTCCCCAGCCTACCTTTTAAAAATGACAACTGAATTTTTTTTCCCAAAACTTGACAGTGTATGAATTAATTTGAAAGTTAAGTAACATATAACTACCTTAAAAAGCAAGCAACAACAGATTATTTAATTTCACTTTCAAGTCCAGAAAAAATTCTCTTAAAAGATCTGGGGAGAATTAAATGAGTCACGGCAGGTTTCTTCATGTGCCTTTTATTTATATTAAAATCTAAAACAGAACAGGTTGAAGAATTTGCAATCTGGAGAACCTCCCAGGGACTTGTGTCCTAACAAAGAAAAGGGAGAGAAGGGAAGTGAGCTGGCTACCATAGAGACCCTTCCCTCTGTTAGAAGCTCTGGAGCCCTACACAGAAAGATTCTGTCCCACATCATTTGCAAAGGCAGAGCAGGAGAAGGAATAAGAGGAACCAGGTGTACCAGTAACTCTGTGAAGTCTGGGCAATACCAGAGGAACTGCTGGCTTTGCAGCTAGTATATTATTCATTCTAAAAAAACACTATCCAGCAAACTGAAAAACGGGAGTGGATGCAGGCCAGCATCTCTCAGAGCTCTCACTCTGCATCTTGTGGAAGATTCCCTAAGGAAGTGAGCTCATTTGATGTTGATTAATGAATAGTCTTCATGGACACTGGGATGTTAAACTGTGAACAAAATATATTTACATTAAAAGCCACTCAGCTACACAATGAAGTTATTGAGCTGCTTCCTACCTTGGGCCACGTGTGATTATGATTCAAAATGCTGCCTCAATTTTTTTTTTTTTGCCATATATGTCTCAAAGGAATTTTCAGTTTACCTGTGCTCAGTTCCAACACAATTACCACAAGATCTTATCTGTAAAAATGTGGAGCAGCTCTCACCTGTTCATTAGGGTTTTCCATTAACTATGAAGTTGGAACAAAGGTACAGAAGGCAACACCAATTGCATTAAGCCATGGATGAACATTTTCAAATTGTTGTGCAATTACTGAATTAAACTATGGTCTTTTTTGCTTAATTAAAAAAGGAGACCTTCTTCCTAAAAGGAGTTACAAAGATCTCTGTGTTTACATGTTCTTTGAGCTGCTCAGTACTAAATAATAGGGCTAAATTATTGTGAGGAAATTACAGACAAAAATGGAAGGAGGCAACACTGAGCTTTTCTAAATGCTCTAGGAACTATTAAGCTAAAAAACAGCTCAATTTAAACTGTTCAAAATTAAAGGGTTAATTTAAAAAAAATTACTGTAGTTTATGTCTGGAAATGTTTTTTCTTCAGGCTTCCCTTCTTCTCAATGTTTTCCTTTTTTGAAATTTGAATCTAGTGGTGCTGTTCTGAGAACAGTACTGAAGCCAGGGTATGCTGTGCTGGGGACTCTTCACATGGGAGATAATAAGGTTTATTCATTATTGATCCTTCCAAGAAGGTAAGGATTAACTAAAACCAAAATTCCCTCAGCAATAAAGCCAAGACAAAACTAAAATTGGCACTGAAGGCCATTTCAGGGAGTAAAACAGCGATGTCAATAAAGCTTCCACAGCTTCCTCTCTGCAGAAAACCTCCAAAGGAATAACTACAATGTAACCAGTCAGCATCCAAGTTAATGTAGTTTAATCTGATTATGAGTTCAAACTGTCCCCAGCCCCAGACATGCAGTACTCATGTAATTTCTACATAAGGCTGTTAACTGATATCCAATTTTCCAATAAATTGCTTAAGAGAATGATAATCAGTTAAAACACACCTGTACAGCATATGGTAGCCAAGCAATTTCTTTGACTTACTGCATTATTTTAATTAGGCTTTTTTCCTACTTGATTATCAGTTCCAATTATAAAACAAGATTAATAATCCTGCTTCTGCACTCTCCTCCACAGTATAGACACAGGTGCCACACTCCACTGCACTGTCCGGCATTCCTCCTGTTACTGCACTGGGTCAAACCCCTTTCATCTGAACTGCTCCCATAATCTATCTGTCTGTCTTTTGGCTTCTTGATCCATTCCCATTGCTTCAGGCTGTGGCTGAATATTTTTCCTCTAGCAGTGATAGCAAAAATTATCACATGTTCAGACCTGAGAGAGAGGTATGCATTCTTTAACCCCCTCCTAGTGCCTCACAGTTGGCCCTGGGCTCATCAAGTTATTTGCAGACAGCTCTGTGACCTCCTGGCAAGGAATCTATGGCAGTGAGGCTTCTCTTTTCCAGAGAGTCAGGCTGGCAGCCAGGAGCTGAGGGGTTTTTTTTAATTCCTTCTACTCTGAGGGTTCTGCGCTATGATGACTTAAGACCTACTCTTAATTAGAAAGCAATCAAGAAGGGCTTCAAATCTGATAGCAGCTGTGAGCCAACCACAAGTTAGCATGCATGGTGCTAGAAACCCAGAGCATAACTAGCTTAGGCATTCCAAAGAGAAAGGAGCAAGAGGAAAAACTCAGGCTGAGTAGCAACCGTGTCACCATCAGGAGCTACTGTTTTGCACACCAGGCTACATCAGGCTGCCCCTTTGCACAAGTTTTCTTAAGCACGGGGAGTACCAGTCATATACTTCATCATCACACATTCAGATAACATAGATGCTTGTGATGTGAAAAGGGGAAATTGTAAACACAGCTAGATACACATTGTCATCCTGACGTGTCTGGGAAACAGGAACGAGGAAACAACAAGGTTAAGCTTTGATCACCATTTCAGGAATCTCTAAGGAAAATCCCCTTCTTTTGTTCACATGGGAAGCTCCAGATAGCATTCACCTTGTTGTACTTGATGTCACTAAAAGCCCCTGAAACTTCACTGTTCCCTTTCACCTCACATGCCTACACCCCTTCTGACCTTGTGACAGGTAATGTTGAGGCTCTTACAGCAACCATTCTGGACTCGTATCAGGGGCCAGTCATGGAACACAGTGACAAGACATAAGAAACATGGAGATGAGAATGCCAGAGAGAAGCTTACAGCCTGCCAGAAGGGTAGGGACTTTGCCATTGACCCCAAGTGAAAGCATGCTGATGGTGGAGGTGACCCTACTGTGACTACAGCAAACAAATATGGGGACTGTCCTCAGGGCTGCTGTAAACCTTGGGATTGACAGAACTCTCAAAATGCAATGTACTGGTATTCTCTTTGTCCATGTGAATACCCTCGTCTGATTTAGGATAGCGATTCTGTTCATTTGGAGCAACTTCCTTTTCTGAGAGTTAAAATGAGGTGTCTGGGACAGCCAAATTTGCTGAGGCCATATGACTAGTGAGACCTCATGACAGCCAAAACGAAGAGGCCTGCCCTCTCCAAGTTGTAGAGAGCTGTCACATAATTGTAACTTGATAGTATCTCTACATTTTGATTAGCTAAGTTCATTGCATTTCAGTATGACAGCTGAGAAACACATGGTACACCATCAGGAACGTGTAACTTCCCATTAATTTGCACAATTAATGACATTCTTTTCCTCTGAGCTCTCATAACAACCGGCTACCAGAACAAAGTGGAGACACAGATATTCAATCACTTGTACTTACTGTTACTGCTAGTGCTACTGCCAATGCTGTCATTCCTAAGAGAGCTGGCAGCAACAGGAGGAAACAAAAATGTTTTTGTGACAGCGACTCTGGAATCTAAATAGAAAATGAATGTGTCAGCATTATGAAACTTAAAATATAGTTCCCTCTATAGAAGACGACGGGCTATAGGGCGACTCTGATGTGGCTATATAGGGCCGTTTAAAAAACTGGCTGTAGGGCTGTTTATAAAGTGGATTAAGCCAAAAAAAGGCAGTTTTATTAAGAGGCAGAAGCGTCCACATGCTGAGCTGCTGCTGAATAGCTAATCTGGAAAAGCAGTTGCTGCAAGTTCATAGGTTATGGCACTGCTCTGCTTCTAGTTACTACTGCTGTAACTGTACAATTGGACATGTTGCCCTAATTAAAAACCTAGTATCTGTCACTAGAGAGAGTAAAAGAAAAGGTAATACAAACCTTCCATTTACTGGAAGGATGAGAAAGAGCTGCAGGAACCTGACCTGAGCTTGTTAAAATTTGAAAGGAAGTAAACATTGCCCTGTTCAGGAAAAGTGGGATGAACATGAAGGTGACTTGAGGCTGCTGTGATTTACAGCTTGTCCTAATTTCCTCTCTTTTCAGTTGTACAATCTTAAGGTCTTTTATCACCCTATAAAAACTAAATAGAGCATTAACAGAAGATAAAAAGAAAAATGTAAAAGGACTCTCCAGTATATATTTTGGATTAATAGAAACAGAGCAGCATAAAGTGAGGTTATTTTGATTATACTGGGAAATGATATATCTAGGAACAATGGCAGTAGAACTTGACTTCAGGCAGAAATACAACCTTCAGTGTCAGTAGTTACTTTAATTTGCAGTAAAAAGTTGACATGGAAGCACAGTATCAGATCCTTAGCATCTCTGAAACCCAAGGAAAATCATACATTTATATCTACTTAGATTCTGCTCCCCAAAAGGAGACCTCTCTTACCATTCTCTGGGGTTTTTACTGTTGAAGGCAGAATGCAGTCATTCTTATCCAGTGTGTCAGCAGACTCTTTGTAGACCTCAATGGTACTATTAAAGTGCCTAAAAAAATCCTCAGGAATGAAGTGACCTTCTTCATAAAGGTGACCATTTTCTTTTACAAAATCCTAGAGTAAAATATAGAATCCAGCTTGAAAGAAGGTCAAGGGAGATGGTCATTTCAACATCTCAACAAATGATAAAAATATCCAAAGACAATACAAAATAGTTTAAATTTTAACCTGCAGACAACCAGATTGGCTGTATGCAATCTTCATAAACCAGGCCTTCTGATCTGAGGATTTCAAATTAGCTTTGCAAATAGAAATGAATTATTAATACAGTGTTGCCAAATTGCTAAGGAATGAAAGTCACCCATCCTATACTGAAAATGAAGAGGCTTTTTAAAATTCCCCTCATTAAAAAAAATGCTTGATTTCACATTACTTAGCAAAGTTTCACATGATCCTTTTAATCTGAGCACACAAACACAAGACAATCATTGGTATTGTCATTAAGAGAATGGGGAACAGAATACAATAGCTGGGATACACCATTGCACAGAAACAGGCTGAGATCCCTGATAATGTACCTAAAAATAAGAGCAACTATAAACACGGAAACCAAAGCACTCAGAGGTCTAACAGACAAATTTGGTATGCCAGACTAAACAACATGATTGAGATCCATGTTAAGATGATTGACGGTTTTGGGGGGTTTTTTTGTTTTTCTTTTTTTTTATTCCAGCAGGTCAAATTTGGCCTGGGGTTACTCTGTACTCCCAAGAAGGAGAACAGTGGTAAGAACATGTTTTAAGTCCTAAGGAAAACCTCTGGGTCTTGGCTCCAAAGTTATTTTATGTTTCATGCTGGAAGTACTAGACTCAAGATCATTATTCTCTAAGGAAATCAATAGCTAGTTGTTTTGCTGAATTACAGGATATTTACTTCTCCGTTCTAAAAAATAAAATTCCTCTTCCCCAACCACATCCCAGCTGAGTGCTTTGAATCATCAGGACAAAAATAGAGAAGAAAAAAAATATGTATACACTGAAGATTGGAGATAATACAGTTTGAAATGGAAAAGTAGGGAATGTCTAAATATTCACATCAATGTAATGCAAATACATGAGAAGGTTACAAGGTTATTCCACTCTAAAGGCAGCTGAGTGTTTGTTTCATTTGATTCATTCTGGGTGGTGAAAAGGTGCGATTACAACAACTAAGGATTTAGTTGACAAAATAGCTGTATATGGAAGATTAAATACTTGCTCTAAAAAACATGGTGGATTTTACCTGTTTTATTCAGTGGAAAAAACCTTCAACTACAGAACTTATTTTTCATTACTGATAGTCTGGTCAGATCTGGATAAGGAACTAGAAAATTAATTTCTTCCCCCCTTCCCTGCCTGCACAGAGAATCAGACATCTCTTGAGTGAGACCCTTGGAATCCTTCCAGCTGCTGTCAGAATCCAGAAACACATGGAAATGGGCCGATTTCCTTTGGTCTTTGCTGTGCTTTTGCATAAAAAAATTCATTAAACCATGGAGAAGCTTTCAGAGCTCCACACACTGTGATACATACTAAGAGTATACTAATAACTTCAACCACATCATCTTTAAATTTACATTAAGATCACTAGCAAAATATATCATTTAAGATGGATGCACAAGGAAGATTTCTGCTAGTCTCAAAAAGACCAGAAGGAATTAATTATCTTAAAGAAGATCATCACATTTATGACTATCTAAATAAATGTATACAGGTCATTGTATATACTGTAATTCCTTGTAAGCTATTTTCCTTTGAAACAGGAGATAACAATTACCCAATGCTAACACAGCATACACAGTGTATTTCTAAACAAAATAGGATTTCAGATGTACAGGAATAGAAATTAAAACAAGTCTAACAAAGCTTTGGATATTTCTGAACTATTACTGATTATTGTGCAACAGAAGGTAAAAAATAAATATCCAGTATGGAAGCTGAAACTCTATATAAGATTACCTTGTTTTTATCAAAAGCAAGGCATGCCATAAGATCATTAATAATCCTTGTGAGATTATTGATGATTAAATAGTTGCTTAAAACATCCGACATATCTGAAATATCTGAAAATTTCTGGAGAAGATTATGTAGACTTCTTGAAAATTCAGGCACCATCAAATGCAACCAACAGTGATTAGGCTGTCAGCGGATAAAAAGAGAAACAGACATAAATTAAATATCAGACATTTATAAAAACTGGTTAAGCATCTCAATGTGCAAAAAGAAATTAGACTATTCTTTCCAATTTAAACTATCTCAAAAATCTAAATTACAATTCTTTAGTGTGGCCAATTTTCAGTCCTTTTGGTAATATTTCTGTTCTCATTGATACTGACATATTTATGGTGTCTCTTAAATGCCATGTCTTCATTAATTTCTTAACGGCTGCCAAGTGGCAGTGTGTTGAGAGTTCGAGCCTTGGAACATGCTACTATGAACCCTAGTTCATGCTTTCATTAATTAATTTATTCATATATATAATTTTTTTCAATACCTACTGCATTAACAATTCTTTAAATATCAGTTTTCATTGTATTATTGTTACCTTAGATGACACAGTTAACCCCAAAGATCCTTGATTTAAATTTCTTATCAGGGAGGTTTCAATAAACATTTTGCATTAAGTTTCTGTGTGCTTTTATCCACTTTTAAGCTAGTTAGCTGAGTTAATTCCTGTTCTTCAGCTTTTTCTCTAAATGCCATTACTGGGAACAGTTTCTAGAGCTAAAAGTATTTTTTTCTGAGTTTTAAATGACAAAAGTGTTCTGCACAGCCTGTCACTGTACACTAACACCTATGCGATTAGTTTGCAGACAAAGTTTGTACAGCTGTTCACATGACTGAAACATGGTAATTCATCTTGCTGTCTTAGAGGGATTCATTAACTTTGCTTACTTAGATATACATAACAGTAGTCAAATAGATAAAGAAGTCACCCAGCCCAGGAAAATCCCTGGAAAATCCCTAACTCAGTATGATCAGCAAAAACACAGGTAAGGCATTAGTTAGACTGTAATTTGTACCTGGAAATACCTTCCCAATAAAAGCTGAATTTTTAATGGCAAATGTTTTGGGAATTTATTCCATACATTAATTTACTTTTTCCAATATTGAAAATGTTTCATTAAAGCCTTCCAGATACAAGATCTTGGCTCAACATACCCCAAGTACTCTAAGTATCACTAAACCAGCATTTGCCAGTTGCTGCCCAGTGGATTGGCAGCGCCCACTGAATCCACCTTCTGCAACACACAACAAATGTTTGGCAATGTACAAACTTCTAGGCTTGATTTCATTTTACTCAATTGCTTCAAATAAACCTGCATACGGAGTCTTTATTAAAAAAAAATCCACAGGTGTTGCTCTGCTTTGATGTGTAAATGTTTCTGACAAGAAAAAATACACTTCACATTTTTGAAGACTAATCAGACTATTAGGCTTCCAGGCTTAGAGAACCAAATGTAAATACATTGTTCAGCTCCACCTGAATTTCCACTTCTGTGTACAAGTCTCTTACATAATGATAACTAGTGGCAAGTCAGTGATATCACCTTTTGTAATTATCTCAATAATGACTTAAAATAGAAAAAAACAGAAAGTGAAATGGATAGCGTTTGGCTTGAGTCTGCTTCCCTTTTTTCTTTCAAGGACAACAGGGTGAGGGGAGAGGCTGGAGTCAATAAATCGGAGAAAGCTTGTTGAAACACACTCTGTTCAAGCAGCGTACGTTGTGCCATGTCCCACCACCCCCATGAGACAGACAACGCATTTTCTTTCCTCTGCTTTGGTGTACGAACACTGACACAGAACTACTGTGCTTCCCTGAACTGGAAACCTGGAAACCTTATTCCTTTGAGGTTTTGTGGGTGAGCATTCTCCTCTGGCAGGGACTAGCATAAGCTTGCTTCTTCTCCTAGTGAGCATTTGGCAATTCCAGCAGGGAGTCTATTTTGTTGCTCCTGCGGTTTAGCATGTGCGTGGGAGTCTCCTCTAACTGAACTGTTCTGACCTACAAAGCTGTATTTCACGAAAGCTCTAAGTTCTCTTTTCAGTAATATCAAGCTGTGCAATCACTTGCCATATCAATACCTACCAAACGTAGGAATGAAACTGCTCAAATTGAAAATGTGACATTGTTTAAAAGGAGAAGTGGAGGTTTAACTCAGATATTTTGCATAAACTTTGACCAAGATTTACATTTTAGGGTGATTGCAAACCTGATTTCCCTTGTACTTCCAGGTAGCCCTCATTTTGCTTTTACTTTCTACGCCTATGTAAAAGTTTGAAGTTTATCCCCTTTTCTGAATTCAGCTCTTTGCTGTCATCTTTGCCTTTTAACCTTCAGGTAGACTACACAGTTCACTCTACACAAGACCACTTTTAAAGCCACTCAGTTGCCTTGAGCTAGTGCATAATGCAACAACCCTTCTGTTTAATGGATGGGTCAGTCTGTTCCTGTTACATGCACTACACTGGCTTCCCATCTGCTTTGCATTCACCCTGCCTTCCTACCTTTACTCATCTACATTTGGGACTTGCTACCTTGGGTACACTTCCCACTTCGTGCATGCACTGGAGACTGAAATCTACTGAAAATAATCGTAGAGCACCATTTCAATCCCTTCAGAGTTGAGCAAAGGACATTTACTTTAGGCAAAGCCATGGGCTTCCCAGTTTGCAGGGACCTTACAGAACCCAGAGCAAATCCTATTTAATTCAGCCAGCCTTGATGTGGTATGCATAACACAACCTGAAACTCTCAGAGAGGAATTTGGCAAAGTGGGACCAGAATACCACTGAATACTTCCTCCTGTGAAGGCATGTGGCCAAGAGCTGCACCTTCCATTACCACGACTGAAAGTGGTGTACAAAGGGAACACAGAAATCTCAGCTCTGAACTTCTTCCTTTTTGTTTCTTGGCTGCTGCTTGTTGTAAATATAAACGGGATCTAAATTTCTGGATATGATGCATTAAGATGACACGGCATTCAAACTATAGAAAAGAATCTGCATACTGGCAGTCAAAACTGAATCATGGAAAGAGGCAAGAGGGAGAACAACCAGGACTCATTGCTCAAGCAGGCTCCCTGGCTGTCTTCATCTGCCAGCATCCCTGGGAGTGCAGTGGAGGGAACAGCCTTGATCCAGCCCAACAGCTTCCATTCTGGAAGCTGGGGAAACAGCACTCAGGCTATAGCTGTCCTCCATAGATGTGAATATCATCACATCAGACACCAAGATCAGTGAATTTCAAAAAGCACAGCAGCTAGGGTATGGTGCGAGCCAGTCTTGCTTTCTTTTTTTCTGAATATTGGCTATTACAAGAAATGGAAATTTTTTTCTTTGGTTTTATTTACATAGAATCTAGTACTTCCACAGCATTTGTTCTGCAGAGTTTTCCTGTCTAAAGAACCAAGTTTAAACTGTTTTTTCTAAAGTACTCTAAGTTTAGTAAAAGCCTTGAACTTCCAACAAAACTCTTAAAACAACTTCTACATCTCACAGAAGCCTTCATAACCTCACAACTCAGGGCCTTTCACTATCCTGTAGCCTCCTCTTCCTCCTCCCATCTTCTTGTTATTCAGGACTGAATGTTGCTTCTGGCATCATTCTCCAATATCAGTAGGGAATATTGCCGGATTTGCCACATTGTTGTGGGGTAGGAAGAATTTTTATTTGCATATCACATATAAATTAGATTTTCATAATGAAAATTTTGTACAGACACAAAATCAGCTTCTTACATCTAGCAGATGATTTTCAGCTACTGATGTATGTGTGTAATGATTCATTCTTAAGACAGGCACAGTATTGTTCAGTTTAACTGACAAAATTGTAATTTTCTTACTTTTTTCCTTGCTTTAAAACAGTATAGCTTTCAGCATAACTTGTACTTTCACTTTGTTTCCTTTTCTCCTTTTTATTGCAATGTATGCAACAATGAAGAGAGCATTTTCAATATATCATTCCAAAATTTATTTTATTCAATTGAGGGAACACAAAACAAAACAAAAAAAAATAGTATATTTATCAATAAAATAAAATTAAATTTGAATAAAAATGTTAAAAAAATTAAAATGTATAGATGATGCTTATTTGAAAGTGTCACTATGTATTAAATACAGGATTATATAGAAAGAATAACACAAAGCACGTTTGAAACCCAACTGGTTTGTTTAGTTACTGATGCTATCATTTGCTGAACTTCAGGTTCTCTTTACTGGCTACTTAATATTTGTTGCGTTCTAGTGGCACTTCCACTAGCTGAAACAAGGACATTCTACAGTATGTTCCAAAGTACAATTAGAGAGAAGCTATTTCTTTAAGAATGCAATATTTTTCAACTGACACAATGAAATAATACTGATGAAATAATAATGTGATGAAAGCTTGACTTTTCCCAGAAAAAAAGTTAAAAATTTAATATGAAGAAACATTTTCCTAGAATTCCTGTAATTAAAAAGGTTTTAAGGGACTGCAGGAATCTCTCTACGTTCCTTTTAAATAAATACTTGGTAAGCATATGGAAAGTTAAATAAATATTATTTAACTGTAACTTGCTAAGCCATAGGAGTAGGTACAAAATGTTACTACCATCACTGGTTCAGTGGGCTATTTTATTGAGATTAACTTGAAGTGGTTGTACATACCAAACTATCCATCTTCGGGACATATTTAAGGGTTATCATATAATCATTTGGGAGATTTCCAACCTACAATAAACAGACAATAAAAATGTTATTACTTACCACACAAAGTAAGAATTAATTTCCATTACTGCATTCAACAAAATCTACCAAATATTCAACACAATTTCAGTAATTTACCAGGTGTAGGCAAAAGAGGTTACTTACATACTCAGTTTCCTGAGGAACTGTTATTGACCCTTATTTACACACAGGTGAACGATCTTTCCAGAGCTTGGTAATATGCCCAGATCTGACCTAATCTGATCATGTTCAATGCTATCACTTCCCAGCACAATTAAAGTCAACAATGGGTTAAGAAGAAATTATCTGAGGTTATTCTTTACTGCAGAAACTCCACTGCCTTTCCGTCTTTTAATGCCATGAAGTGTTTGCCTGACAAGTTCTACTGCAGACAGCAGAGGACCCAGAAGTATCTAGTCCTTTTTCCTTCAAATAATTTCCAACTTCAACATGCATCTGACCCTAAATACTTGTCTGCCTTCTGCTTCATTACGTACCAGGTTAGAAAACACTTGAGCACAATTTTAACTTTGAAGTTGTGCCTCTTCCTAGTGATGAGCAATACAATTATACCATAGCAATGTCCTGGGGCGAAGGAGAGCTTCCACACACGTAAGCTGAGTGCAGCTTTGCAGATGTGGGTGAGCATGAAGTGTGCTGCAGCAAAGGCAAGAAGTGGAAGAAGAGCTCCCAGTGAATTGTACAATACACTCTGCCACAGATGGGGTCCAACACTGCTGTGAGACATGGCTGAACATCTGGGGAATGTGCTGAGCTGGGACATGAACAGCCCAACAGGCACTGGACTGCCACAAATCCAGCCATCTGAAGTATTTTTTTCAAAAGGTTTACTCATAATATGATGTTTAATGATACAGTAAACCTATTTTCTATCAATGAAAGAGTTAATTGATATTTGTCATCCAGGTTTGAAATCCATGTAGTCAAAAACAATATGCACAGATGTAGCTCCTTTGGTGCAAAAGCACTTCTGCTTCAGGTTAAAGATCATTCTGTTATGGCTGCTTTTGATTCTGCTGCTATAGCAACCAGCACAGGGATATTTCCCCCCCTTTGCAATTTTTAGGTAGTATTCCATCTAAGAAAACATAATGTTTTATTTGTTAATTAAAATTTTGTTTCAATTAAAAATTAAAACAGTTATTTCAAAATGCCATGGCTATAGGAATGATCAAGGACAATACTTATACACAGCCATAGGTGAATTCCAAACACTTGTCTTTAATTCATATGGGCTAAGCCATAATCTTTCAGCTCAATGACATCTTTCTCCTACAGCTTTAAAAGAGTTACTCTACAAATCCTGATCAATTCTTTTCCATAAATAAGTTTTGTTTATTCTTTTCTTCTTCTTTTATTTTTATACCTACACATTCCCAAAGCAGAAGTGTCACTAAAATTCTCTATATTAATTTCTATTTACATGGCATTTTGGGAAGTTGATTCAAGACGCTATAAATACTGAAAAATATTTCAATATACTTGTTCTTTCTTTAAAGCATCTGATTTATTTTACATCCTCATCCAAACTTTTTGTCTTTTAGTCCTTTCTTTAAAACATCATGGCATCATGACATACTAATAGGTATTCCTTTTTTTTCTAGCTTCCTTTGCGTGCCTAGAGAGATGGGAATTAGGAGCACTTCAAGTAGCGTATAGTGCAGATGCCACTCTCTGTGCAAAGTTTCCATACTCACTCTAGAGGGATTCCATACTCAGCAATGCCAGCAAAACCACTGTTCTTTAAGAAAGGTCACTGGAAGATTAAATTTGTTCCATATCAATGAACACTACAAGAATTTATATGCATTATGTATACAATCTACTTTCCTGGCATCAGAGCCTGTCAGGCACTTTTCATGCACAGTTAAAAAAATTTAGCTGCCCAAGAGCTCTTACAGCTTCTCAATCAGAGCTGGAGCATACAGCTCAGTCTGATATTTTTCTCCTTGACAGACTGTGAATCAGATAAGATATTTTTGCATTTACTACTAAAAATGAAGATCACTGGGAGGAGGGTGTCAAAGACAAAATATATGCCCTGCCTCAAGACAAAACTTGTTAAAGTTTTGTTGACTGATCTCCACATGTCAGATGCTCTGCTGGTAAACGATGAATCTCAGTCAAAGTGAGGGAGTTACATTTGTGTCACACTTGGACTTCCCAGCTCACACACAGAAAATAGGGTAAAACCCTGATGTGAGAGTGAAGTATATGTCTGTACTAGATCTGCATTTTGTACTCTCTTGCTTTCCTGAAATGTATGTTGAAATTTTGTTGAACACTAACCACCAAGACTGTGATCCAAACTCAACCACTTGATTTTCATCTGCGGAAATGATCCCAAAAGGACTTAATGGACTCCGCACACCAAGGTGTGCAAGGTGCTGTGGCTTCCAACAAGGAGCAGATGACGAAGTGGCTTTGACCTACCTGAGCAAAGGTGTTTGGGGAAAAAACTGTCCCTTGAAACCACCTGAGTCCTGGAACGTCTTTTTTTATTAGTTCATCTACTCAATTCTTTAAGCACACTGACAAATTTGGGGGGCCACAAAACACCTGCCTGCATGACTTACCTTGGTTTAAACAGAAGTAACAGTTTTGATGATTATAGAGAATGTCAACTGATAATCTTGGAATGGAATGTACAGAACGAAAAGAACACTTCATTGCAATTAAAATGTCACAAAATTTTTCTCAGATTTAGTGGGTGTGCGTGATTTTAGAAATCCTAATAGGCTCCGAGAAAAGGTGAAGAGCAGGGAATCTAGACTTATGTCCATTTTAAATCCATATAAAACCAACATTAAGTGCTACATTCCCAGTTGTAACAAAATCTCAAACTGGGGGATGTAAGATTACTTTTGACATAGAGAGGTCTGAATATTTAATCTAGCACAGTTAACATTGCATAACCCAAATACGCCTTAAAAAATGTTCACGGTCACATAGATGGGGAGATGAAAAAAGGATGTAAAAGTGATTTGGGTTCCATAAACTACTCTTTTATCTCACCAGCAGACATGAGAGACGGCCTATCTGCGGTCACATGCTTTGAAATTAGGGCTACTGCTCTTGAAAATTCCCTTTATTGTGACTGTTATGAAAATTATAAGGAGACAAGTATAGATACAATTTTTTTATATACATATCAAAGATAAAGTATGTTAATGAAGTAAAAATTACCATTTTCCATTGTCAGTGTTTGTTTGTTTTTACTCTGAGGCATATAATGGGAAAAAATAAAGTTTCCTTTTGGATATAATTTCTACCTCGAAATTCTCTCAATTTGTTTCCCTATTCCTATTTTTTTCATAGGATCATAGAACAGTTTAGGTTGGAAGGGTCCTTACAGATCATCTGGTTCCAACCCCTTTTCCACGGACAGGGACATCGTCCACTACACCAGGTTGCTCAGAGCCCCATCCAACCTTGTCTTGGCACTTCCAGGGAAGGGCCACCCACCACTTCTCTGGGAAACCTGCTCCAGTGCCTCACCACCCTCACAGTAAAGAATTTCTGCCTTTAATCTAAAGTTCCCCTCTTTCAATTTAAAACCTTTCCCCCTTTTCCTATGCCCTACATAGTCATACTACACGCCCTTTTCAAAAGTCCCTCTCCAGTTCTTTGTCTTCCTCACTGCTACCCTCGCTTTTCTTTTCCTGCAGGAGCTCCCACTGTCAGTCCATCATCTCTGCAATCTACTCTATCTCATCTGCTAATGAAGCAGTTAATAAAAGCTCCATCATTTGGCTTAAGACAACATGCTAACGATTTCCGTTCACACTTTTTACAGTCATAGTGGCAGATAATTTGCAGCATAACAACTCTGGATAATTTTTTATAACCCCTTCACTCAGGAGAGTTAGATACATTTAAAAATAAAAATCAAATGCTGCAGAGAGTGTAAAGTACATATTTACAGCAAAGATGTAATGTGAAAGCAAAGTATTTGAAACAGCATGTCTCAAGCAAGGAACCTGGTCAGTAAACCCTGACTATTGTTTGGGCTTCCAACATGCAAAAGAAGAAAATTACTTTAGAGAAGTAGTTAATGGAAGAAGAGGAGGTATCTTAGATTTTGTTAATGGACAAAACAAAAATATGGAGATATATTCTGTACATAATGCACAGCTCAGTGAAAATTCTATTTATATGTAGGTTTGATATTCATATTTAATAAACATATATACAACAGATTCCTAATTCTTATGCAAAAGCAATTTCACAATTACAGCAATGCAGCTTTCTGCTGATTTACTGTGCTGAAAAGAACAATGGGGACAGACTTTATTGACAGGTGCTGCAATTACACTTCATAATACGGCACATTTGTTCATCAAGTAATGTGTTTCCCTCCAGACATCTTCATTACAAAAGAAGAAGGAGTTCAAGTGATGAATAGTGCAGAATGAATACTCTCTGAATACTTTCATTCTCTATAGGTATGAAATTATGTTCTTTTAAAGTTCTCACTATTAAAAAAAACCCCAAAATTATTATTTGATCATTCTTTGCTTCTTAAAATCATTTTACTTAGGACATATTCTTTATAAGACAAAATTATATTACCTAGATGTGAATAAATTTAATCTTACAGAAAATACAAGTAATTTTTTTTTTTTTTACAGATACCAGCTGGTTTGGTCTTTGACTAATGCTCAGAAACCTTATGGTTATTGAATACCTTTCTTTCAAATTCTATCCTATGGTGTGAGTCTGTGAGTCTAGCATGATAGGCTTGAAAATCCAGATTAAGACCATTGAAAACAAGTAACGCCACACATCTGTCCTCAATTTATTACTCAACACAAAGTTGATTAGGCAAATGACCCACATTTTCAGGCACTGCACAGCATGCCTTACTTATTCTCCAATAGCTTAGGCTTAGCAGACATCCCGTGTCTATTTTTGAAGAGGGCCTTGACTGAGGCATGTTCTTATATCCATATAACACAATAAAGTTGAGCAGAACACAGCCATAGTCATGCTCAGGAGTTTTCTACACATAATGTAGGGGGTTTACAGTACTTGGAGCAAGCTCAGTACCAAATAAACAAAGACTAGGTTGTAGAGAATTGCGGCACAGTTTTGCAATCTGTAGATGCACTGCAGTAGAAGTGAGTGTGGGGGAAACATAGAGGGGAAGAAGCAAAATGAGGGACATGGATTCATGCTGCGAAGAATTTTAGCGTGAGATAGGAAGAGGATGAGAATCTGCCTGGAGTTCGTCAAGGAGCATCTTTCCTGCAGCCAAAAACAGTGTAACAGATACCATGGAAATAATGAGGAGAAGCTGAGGGCAAACTCAGCATGTGTTATGACAATACAGGCAGTGTTAATAGTACCTTTAAAGATAAACCCAAGAAGCTTGCCATTGATAGTGAAAAAAAAAGGAGGAACAGCTTGAAGGAAAAAAGTAGAAGATAAAGGGTCAGAGCAGCATGTGAACAGACAGAAGAGCAAAACTACAGAAGCTGAAGCTAGAAAAAGGTTTTTCATAGACTGGATTTTCATCCACCAAGAATTTGGAAGAAAAATGTACTTGTATGTCCAGAGAACTACAAAAAACATTTTCTCCTATTATAACAAGAAAAACAATGAAGGTTTTGAAAGTGAACTTTGAAGTGTCTGTGAAGCATCAATAGCCAGATCAGACACCTTTGTTATAGACCTGAATCGCTGGGGAGAGATGGTGATGTAACTTTATGGTGAGGAGAAACGGCCCAGGAAAGGCTAACAGTTTGGGGAGATAAAAGAGATCATAGTCTGCCTCAGTGGAGGATTCAGACCAAACTGAATCTAGGCGTGTCTAAGAATTTGTGATGAGACAGGAGGAAGAGAGGCCAATATCCTAAGTCAAGTGCCAGGATTTGCGTGTGACTGCTGTACAGACAGTTTATTGCACACAGAGATGGGACTCTACTCACAACTGTGGACAAAAAGGGTTAAAGAAGATGACAGTCTGGCTGAGAACAAAGCATTTAGGAACAACTACTGTATCACTGTTGCCAAGTGTGACAGAGCTTGTGGATAACATCATAGTAACTATGGGCAATAACTGTACACACAATACTTCTGTGAAACCCTCCAGGCTAGTTTGTTCTCAGTGTGAAAGGGGAGGATATATATTAAATACCCTATGTTCTACAGGGTCAGGTTCTTTGGATCAGTGAAGAAATGAGACTTTTACTTAAAGGCCAATAGGATCTCCAGTCAGAGGGAAAGCCTGTGGTTGCTGTCTACCTGGATTTCAGTAAAGCCTATGATACTATCTCCCACAGCATTCTCCTGGAGAAGTTGGCAGCTCATACTTTGACAGGTACACCTTTCACTGGGTAAAAACTGGCTGGATGGCTGGGCCCAGAGACTGATGGTGAATGGTGCCACATCCAGGTGGTGAGCTGGTCACCAGTGGCGCTCCCCAGGGCTCACTGCTGCGGTCAGCCAATACCAGTTTATTATCATTAATGATGATTTGGACAAGGCGGTCAAGAACACCCTCAGCCACCAAGTTGGGTGGCAGAGTTGATCTGCTGGAAGGTAGGAAGGCTTGGCAGAGGGACCTGGACAGGCTGGATCAGTGGACTGGGACCAGTTGTCTGAGGTTCAACAAAGCAAAATGCCAGGTCCTGCACTTGTCACAACAACTCTACCCAGTGCTACAGGCTGGGGGAACAGTGGCTGCCTGGAAGAAAATGAACTGGGGGTACTGAGTATATTATGTTTCAAAAAGCAGAAATGCTACAAAACGTTTACTGCAATTTGCAAGGATTTTAGGGTCTCCTGAACCATATTTTTAAGTAATATGTTGGAGCCCTTTTTACGTATACTACGGATATAGCTCATAAAGCATAAAAAACCTGTACTTATTACAAAGTAATGTAATCAGTCAGTATTCTCTGTAGGCTTCTCCCTTCTCATATTCACACTGTCAGCTAATGAGGTTTTGCTTTAAAAGTACTTTAAACCTTATTATGTATTTTTAAAATTTTGTTCTCAATGTCAAGTTGTCATGTTGTAGAATTTCAAAAGGGAATGACCAACATGCAATATAATCACATTAATTGAAACCAAAAGTTCTTATGCTGAACTGAAGGTATTAAACTTATATTCACCTTATCCTTTTAATTCTCAAGTGACTTATTGAAATTATTTCTGCAAATATTAACACAAACAGAACAGGGAGACAGAATTTCATGCAACTCAAAACAGAGACAATACATGTGTCTGGGGCTCCATACTTTCTGCGTCTCAGTGTTATTTCTCCACCCCAAAGTATCTTTGAACTTGCTAGTTAACTTCACCCAAATTTTGCATTTGTAGGGAGATCTGAAAGATATGGGTCTAAGTCAGGAGTAGGACCATAGAGCATCCTCATGGAGAGGTGTCTGAAGAAGCTCAGCCCAACCCCACTCTGCATGGCAGCAGCAGAACAGTATAACCTGGACAGTGTGATTATTCAAGCTGCTTGCACATTTTTTGTAACCTGTATTTATATGTTCATGAAGTCTAAATTGTACTAAAGGGGAAGTTAAAGCATTTGTTCTGAGGACACATAATTGACAAAAAGTTATTGCTAACTCTGCACTACACAATTTCACCAGCCCTCACAGGAATTCTGTTGTTCTTGCATGCTTTCAACAGGTTTACATCAAAGCTTAATACTCTTCCAAGAGATTAAATATTATCTGGAATAAATAAGCCAATACTTCAAAATTCTGCCTAAAGGGACTAATTTGAAGCACTAAACATTTAAGTAGGACTATAGAGCACCTCTAGAGATTTGCACTATGTGCCTATGTATATAAAAAGGACCAAAGAAAACATAAGAATATTGCACTGGCAGCAAATGATAGAGGCTACAATTTAAGTGTTTGACAATAATAATACCAATGTTGCAACTCTTTTCCCATAATGAAATTTTCAGCTAGATTCAATATGTAGATGGAAGATATGCTTGTTAATTGTTCAGTATATATTATGTCTTAAATACTTCGGTGTTTTATCCTGCACTACTGCAAAATAGCATAATTACTAACTTCAGTGGAGTTAAACACCAATTGGCCTCACTAGCAGATGCAGTTTTTCAGGTTAATGCAGTGGTCAATTAAGTAACAGTTAAAATTTCCTTAAATGAATTTAGTTTTTATATGAAGCTGTGAGTCCTTCAGACTTAGACTCCTGGGTACAGCAAGTAGAGAAAGATATAATGAGTGTAACCCACTCACACCTAAACACTGCAAAAGCTGTTCCATTGTTATTGCCTTGATTGCTACACTGATGTCTCATATCATACTATTTTTATATATGGCACAAGTCTTTCATATACCCAAGGTAAAGACTTCTGATTCAATTCAGCTGTGTTTGCCACCAGTCTGCTCCATGCAAGTGAGTAACAAAAAGACAATAACCTATCATCTGCATGGGAAACAATCTGATCTGAAAGAATGTTTGAGGAAATAAAGATTTTTGACAATTTTTATTGGAGTGAGAAAAAACTACATATGTACATACACTCCATCTTGGTCAAGGTAATCTCTTCAATTAACACTGAAATTACTCCCCAGTCATTGCAAAAAGAAGGTTTCGTTCAAGTGACAGATGTTGACGGATTTTAATTTTTTTTAAAATATTCCCCTGGTTCTAATACAGATTTACTGACTTTGCTTAGAAATGTAAGTGCCCTTAGACACTGACTATTGTTTAACATAAAGAATAATGTAAAATAGAAGATACTTACCAATTTTGCAATGTCATTCACATCATCTGTGACTGGATTCCCGCAGGAATTCTGGGCTTTGACAAGTGGATTAAGCAGGAGTAGTTGAAGACAAAAGCAAGTGATAATCCAAGTCTGTTTAGTAAAAAAGAAAAAGGAAACAAAAAACTCCAAGTAAGCAATCATCAAACAAGAAGTAGTGAGATTGCAGTAATGTTTTTCATATGTGAAGTCTAGAGGCAACAATACCCTTTATCCTTCATGAGGGCATACTCGTACCATTATAGTATCATCTTCAGAGCAGGAATCCATGAAAATCCACTCAATTGATCTTTTCTGGAAGCAAATATCTTTAGAGTATTAATGGAAAACCTAGTATTGAGCCATCAAGTTACATGCACAGGATCATGTTTGGCCGGGTTTTTGCAAAGTGTACAGATACCAAAGAAGAGAAAGATACAAACTTTGCAACATTCTTTGTCATCAAAATAGAGTTGACTACATACTTGTCATTCACCTGATAGACCTGCGTCTCTAGTGCAATAAATTATAAGGAACAAAATTATACCAGACTACATCAAGGCAAAAGGAGAAAGTTCATAATCACAGCCATTTCATTTGAGTACTTAAACTGCAAGCAAATCTACAACTGGACTCTGCCCAAATACTGACATCTCAAGCAGCAATACAGTACATTTTCTCCAAGTGACGTGCTCTGGCCTCTCAGAAGTGCCAGCTTGGCTTTGGCACTACATTCCTCTCCTAAATCCTACTGGAAACAGCAATGCAATGTACTTACACAGGCTTGTGAGACTCACACAGAAAAGCACCAGATAACTGGCTGTGATGCACCTGGGTGTCTCCTTGGCTACACTGCCTGAACTTCCTCGCCTTATGTTGTTCCTTGTGCTTCACTGGTTTCCCACAGAGCCCGGTGCCAAGTCTAAGCTGCAGATCTTTATTTCCAGAATGTTAAAGCATTTAAGTTATGGATAATCAAAAGTTGCCTCGGGTTGTGAAGCTTCTTGTGCCAGCTGACTGAAGCTGTCAGCAAAAGCCGATGATGGTGTACATTTATGGCAAGTATGGAATTTGCCTGTGCAGGCTCCTCAGCCTCCATAAGGGCAGGACTGAGATCAGAATTTGCTTTTGCACAAACCAAGATACAGCTCAGCTCTGTCTGTTCTGTGTGACAGGTAGAGGATTCCTGCCTTGACCCCTGCTTTCATATGCTCTCCAACCTTTCAATTTAAGACCAAAGCAAATGAAACAACAGAGACAAAATTCTCTAAGAAAACAAGAGAAAAATCAGATTAAAAAGATGAAGTATCATTATAGCCATCTAGGGGGCCTAAGAAAGAATGATAATAAAGATTGCTCAAGAGCTACATAAACTTGACAGAACAGTGCCAGGCACTTTACCTAAAAGAGCTGTTAAATGACAAGAGTAATCTCTTTCTTGTATCATGTATCTCTTAAATCTTGTATCTATCCTACAAGTAAAACTGGTCATTTGCTTTCTTTGAATACAGGTTCCTGACTCATTTAGGTAAAACCAGTGTGGGCTGTTGGTGGAAAAGCCTCCTCTCCCTACCTCTTGCACTGGCACTGATGGTTTAGTCAGTTGCATCAGGAAGACAACTTCCATTTTTGTTTTCCTGTAGTATTTTTCAACTTTCTGATCCAAGTAACTGAGACAGCTGAAATGCTCTGTCAAAGATGGGACAGGCCAGGACTACCAATTTCAGTGGAACCTGCACTTGCCTTTCGCTAAACCATACCCTCAGACACCACAGGACACAGAGAAAGAAATCAAAAACATTCTGAGCAAAGCACATTTTCAATATGCAATATGTCTTTTGAGAATGTCTCTTGCTTCAACAAAACTAGCATTTAGAAATACTTTTATTTTAATATTTGTACAAATAATTACTGAGCATAATTACCAATGTGAAGGATTGAGAATAACTAATAGTTCATCTTACAAAATCTCTGCATTTTATTCTATACAAAGCTTTGCAGTTCTATATATATGAACAGTTTGAGCTCTGGGGAGATACAAAAAAGATGCTGCTAATCTCAGAAAGGACCTTTGAGAGTTCCTTGCAGTGTATAAGAGCTCAAAGCTGTTTAAGAACTGGTTTGAAGCAATCAAGAGAAGCATCTCCCTCTCCTACAAAAGCTCCAGAATCACAGAGGAAACCAAAAGTGACCTCAAGTTAACAGGCTACCTCCTCATTCACAATTTTTGGAAATAAATGGTTGTAAAAAAGGCAAGAAATGAATGACAACTACCTCCAAAATGAACTAACTATACTGCTTTCAAGAATAAAAACTGAGTGGTTCAACCTTTGGAGTAAAACAGTGCATTAGCAGTTACACTGGCAGGGACACTTCCCCGACGTGTTCCTTGGAGATGGAGCTCACACCAGGAACTGACAATTTCTTTATTGGATTTCTCGGTATTTATTAATATGTAAAGATGGGATTTGTTCACTGAATTGTGTCACGGTCATAGGATGATGTTCTACCTAACAGTCTAATAATCAAAGAAATAACAAAACTCTTTAACTGGAAATACTTTTTCACCAGATCAACTAAGTAATAATAAACACAGTAGATCACTCCAAATAAAACCAGAACTTTGATGCACCTTGTCAATTTTCGTACTTCTAAATATAAAGACAGCCCATACATGAACCTTAAAATCACCATACATTTTATAATTCTGTAAATCAATAAGAATATTTTTTGTCCTATGTAAATGATGGCATTTAAAAGCACAGTGATTTTAAAACTGCTATTAAAAACAAATGATTTGTAAATTCTGAGATCATTTGAGGTTTTTCTTGCTTATTTGCTCCCTGTGTCACCCAACAGGAACTGAAAATCTTCAAAATACTGCTAGTTTCAACATGTCTATTATCCAAAATCTTTTAATTATTTGCACTTACAAAATATTTATACTACACATGCCTTCAGGCATATTGTATGTAAGGACTGTACAGATCAAAGAGCTGAGCTATTTTTGTGTTATTTACTAATGACCAAACCTGCTGTTTGAGCAAAACTTGAATAGACTGAATTAAAACAAGGACAGAACAAAAGGGAACCTTAAACAATAGCTTTATAAATAGAGATGCCCGTTTTATACTTTACTAAGCATAAATAAAAGTTACCTACACAGCACTCATAACACATTTCCATATTTAATTACCTTTCAGTTAACACGGGATTTTTCAGAGCTGGCCTCAGAATTTAATCATACATCATCTATTAGCATTAAATTGATGATAATGGCAGACAGGAGGCAGACCTGTATACCAAAGGGCCTCTTTCTATTTTTGGCTCAAAAATTATTCAATTGTTTTTAGATTCTGAAATCTCTGAAATACTGAATATTTAAGTCTGTGAAAGGGGAAAAGCCGGTGATTTTACTGAAAAGGATAATTAAAATGAAATATTTCAAATATATGTTAGATTATTCTCGAAATGATTCATACTATTGCTTGTAAGCCACAATCTAGAATTTCAGTAAACATTTTAGAAGCTTAGCTAGTGATCCAATGTGTTGAAGACCACCCTTTCAGTTGTAAATCAACATCCTTTTCATTTATGTTCTTCATTTACAATCTGAAGCGTTGACAAAGGCTGCTGAATGAGTGGTTTAGCATCTCTTTCACAGCATGCAATGAAAGATACTCAATCATGTTAATGTTTAGCTAATTCCTTAAGTGGAAAGCAGCAAGGGGAATACCACGTTGCTAAATAAACCAAACTTTGGAAAGTCTGGACATTTCCAAATATCTAGTTTTTCCTGATAACACTTCTAATCACAAGTAGGGAGAAGTCATTTTAAAAAAGCAAGTAATAAACCACAAAAAACCCATTAAGCACAGGGAGAGGTAGCAACTTCACAGATGAATGGATTTTTCATTTTAAAATTTCTTGCATTCAAATCATCTTAGCCACGGAATTTTTCAGCCCAGTTTCCTGAGCAAATCATCCAATTAACCACAACCAAGCCACAGCTGAAATAGGTTAGCTGACAATGTGGAACAATATTCACCCTGGGCCATGCTTCCCAAATGTATTTTTCACTTCTGTCAATGCTGGAGTAGGAAGATCTCTCAATATCGGCCCCTCAGACAGTGTTTACATGCTGCTTTGCTGAGACACAGCTTGTGAACTTCTGCCACAGACAACACTGGTTGGTCAGTCATGGATAGCTAACAATGTTCATACTTATGCCTCAAAAAGACTTTTGTAAGAAGATTCAGAGAAAATGAAAATAGCAAGAAAAGACATTTCGTGTCTCTTTTTTTTTTTTTTTAACCACAAAGCATCCAGATGCATAAAAGCACAGTAATTCTTTCCTATGTCTACTAATCTATTTAGTTATTGAGCTGTGATAGAAATTAAATAATTAAAGTCATGGAAGAACTGTCCTTAACCAATTAGGAAATTAACCACCAGCATAGAAAAGTTTCTGAATGAAAGAAGAGCATTTATACAGAACGTAATCCAATTACCATTTTCATGGTAATCATGAAACCTTTACACCTGCAAACGACAGTCCAACTTTGATACTGCACATAGCCATGCCTAAATACTACTTAAATGCTAAATATTGCTCAAGTCCCCAAAAAATTGAGTTAAGTGTGGAAAAAGAAGTCATCCACCCACGACCACCCAGCTCTGGAAACAATGAAGTATTTTGGCAAGCACATTTAGAACTGGCAATGTCCCCCACACACTCTCAAGTACCCAGGAAATTACTTCAGAGAAGTTGAAGGAACCACTTCGTTAACTCTGAATAACGCACAGTTAAGTCTTCAGTCAAGTGCACACCCACTGTCCATCAAAACTGGCACCAGTCTCACCAAATACAACAGCCTGTCAACTAGGGTGCCCTCTAAGTGACAGTCCTGAGTTATATCTCCTGTAACCAAGGTAATTCCAACTCAGGGGAGCTGGGCTATGCTCCTCTGACATATCTACCTTGGAATTAACATGAAATCACAGAATCACTTAGGTTGGAAAAACCCCCTAAGATCACGAAGTCCAACCATAAACCCAGCACTGCTAAATCCACCAGGAGACCACGTCCCCAAGTGCCACATCTACACATCTACCACTGGAGATCCTTTCCTATCCATGATGGCTTCCCGGCAAAAAGGGGCAAACTAGGGATACTCCAGTATTCCTGACCCTTATTTTTCACAATATATATGCATTTTACATTGTCAACCCACTATGTAGAAAAATAGACATGTTCACTGAACAGGCATCAGAATGTGTGTGTATATCCTCGTCTCACACACGCTCTTCCATCTGGGCACCCTAACTCCTGGGAAGCTCCCCAGTCAACATGTGAGTTTTCTTGAACAACCTTTTGGCAGTCCAATGAACAAAATGCATAACTCCAGCTCAGTGAGTCACTCTGCAGGGGTGAGACACCTAAAAATCTCTGGATCACACCCTACATGCTTTGTTATGATTACAAAATCCAGATGCATACTTTTCTAGTGACTGACACCACTCTTCCTTTTTTTAACAATGTGTAGTAAGGAGTGTGATGATAAAAGTAAGCAACAGACAGTACCAGAGGGATTTATTTGGGTTTTGATTTAAACACAGACTATAGAAATGCTGGTCACTCTTTTTCAGAGTAAGTTTTAGAGAGTTTTAGACACAAAATATTTAAACATATATTTGATTATTTACAAAACACAGAATACTTTTTTACTCAGTTCTGCATATAATATTTAAAATACATAATATGAGGGTACTTCAAGGGCTTAAGGGGAAGGAAATTAACAAGATCATGCTAGAAATATAAGCAGGGAAAAGGGACACTGCTCCCTATATTCAAATGGGTTCAACAGGCAACCTGCTTTCAGAGCTGTTTGATCTTTTTGTGGCAAGTCTCTATTTGTCTTTCTGTGATTTTCCCAGCCACAGAACCTCTTTGCACTCACTTATCTGAAGGGGACTCCTAAAATGCCTAATGATAGCTGACAAGAAAAGGAGTTTTCATCTAATTGTCCATTTTGGCAGTATGCTAAACAGGCACTTGCTAGACTGCACCAGCCACATGTGCAGAAGCAAAGCCCATTGCTGTATTCAGATGTTTATAGGCCAGTTCTCTTCTAAGGTACACTGTTAATGAACTGGAAATAATTCTATTCAGGTCAGTGGATAAAAGACAGTCCCAAATCTGTTAAGTGCTAAAGGAGAACTACTTTTTCTCCAATATTTTTCTTTTTCAGCTGGAAGGAGAAACCATTCTCTAGTTCTGCCAAAGTTATACACATCTATTTCCTGAATCAGACAAATTTAAGATACACAGCCTTACAGTGCTGAGAAAATGATGACTCACACCATTCTTTCCCACCGTCCAGGTCTTGGGAAAACCATGAAGCTGTTAAGAATATATGCCAACTTCATTTCATACAACCTCAGGCCAATTGCTATGATCCTCTATCCCTTGCAGCTCTTCTTGACAGACACAGAAGCAGCCAGCTGCTCCAGCCAATGTGCTACCGTTGTACTTGGTAAGGAGCATCCAAACTCCTGCTGAGTTTGGTTTGTGTGTTTCAGTTGAAACCAAGATGAATGTGATAAGCAGGAAGTGTAAATTGATACAGAGTTTGCCTTGCAAATCAAAGCAATCCAGGTATTTTGCAATTATATTCAGTAAACTATAAAACAGTCTTTTTAATGTGTAAATTAACATATTTATTTTCAATGTCTTTAAGGATACCATTGCAAAATATTTGGCTGTTCTAAAATATAGGCTCTGGTTCTTTAAAAATGTTATCTGATACATAATAACTTTGGTCCACTCTTTAATCTCACTTGACAATCAGGGATTCAGGCAGTTTCCATGCATTCTAAATCTGTCCTGGATGACAGCCAGTTTGTTTAGTTCCCAAGTACTGGGAAGTGAAGTTACCAAGAGACAGGTAATTATACACGAATGTTGCCTCTGGAACTCATGTTAAAAGCATCTGAATAAATATTTACTGATAATAATCCATCAGGTGGCATTCTAGTTCTGTAAAAGTGCCAGGAGTTTCAAAGGACAAAAGTGTTTCAGTTGGAAGAAAGGATAAAAATTTGAAAACCTTATATTTTTTGAAAGAAATGTTCCTGTTAAATCATAATCAGAGATTTTTAGGATCTCCAGAGGTCGTGCACATAGCAGTCTTTTTAGGACATACGTACTGGCAAGAGAGACTTTTTCCTCCCCCCCACTTCTTGTAAAATTCTACAGCAAACATCCAGGATCAATACTGGAGTTTTTAATTTTTCCATCTATAGAGTGATAAAGGCCAATACTTTCATGTTCTGTTATCAAAAGCACTGTGATCCAAATACATGCACAACCAACCAGAAATAAGCAGACCAGACTTCAGCTGACTCAACAAAACCTCCCACAAACTACAAAGAGGAAGTTGTTTTTTACTTTTTCCCCTGATGGGAATTTACAGAAGAGTTTTCTAGCATAGAACCAAAGGCATTTAAAAGTAATTTAAAGGGGAAGGCAACATAAGATACAAGATCATCTTTGCAGGGAGGACAAGCTCCTCACACTGTATGGAGGTGGATGAGCTGACTTCCTCAGGGAATGAAAAGACATTCTCTTAGGTAAAATACTTAATTAAAGATTTTTTCTAAAGATCTATTTCAGAGGTCTTGCTTGTTTGCCAAGTTCATGCAAGAGAAGTCCACTATATTGAATATTCTTTTGAATTATAATGAAAATATATCCAGAGGTATCTTTTTTAATCTTGGACTTTCAAGCACCAGTAAAGGAAATTAAATAAGACTTGTTACAGGAATTCTGTACTAGATCTTTAATTCTTGCCATCTGCTGTAAATTATGTGGGATTTGGGTTGGAAGAACTATTACTCTGGCAAAATAAATTAAAACAAATAAAATCATCTAGAAAAGTGAAAACAACAGCTATTTTGATACTTGGCATACACTAAAACCAATGTACATGATGAAAATGTCGTCCCTTGTATATAATTCTTAGTATGAAGCAAAATGTGTTACATGTACCCTTACTCTTTCATGCACAGAAACTTTGTTAGAAAATAAACTGCATTTTAAATCTGAAGAGTTTCCAGTTCATGCTTGACCCTGTGGAAAGCAAACATCAGGAAAAAAATATCCTTATACAAGATCAAAAGGGGTTCAGGTGCTCTTTTTCTTCTTTCTTTTCAATCTTTTTATGTTTTTTTGTATAAGCAGAGGATGATTTTTGAAATATAAATCACAGAATCATCAACCTGGTTTTAAACGAAAGGCATGTTCTCGGTGAGACACTGTTCTGTTTCTGAACTCTGGATTTTTTTGATAACATCCCTGACAGACGCTATATCTTTATAGGGATAGAAATCCAAAACTAATTTCTCTGACTCGCTTGATATGAGACTTTGTTACAAAAGGGTAATTGCTGAACACAGACTCAAACTAGATGCCAGTATAGTCGAGACTGTGTTTCATCCACCTACTTAAACTGCATCACATTTTTATAATTACAAGCTTAGATGCAATTAAAGAACACTGTTTTAAGCTCTTGGATATGCCAACACCACTATAAGCTTTTACAGTGCTGATGGATGACAATTTTTCACATCAGTATTGCACCATATATTGCAAGACTATTCATTTCCTGACTTTTTACAGTTGTTGTCTACATTAGTGGTCTACAAGAACACCCAGGATAAGGTGAGGAAATAGACATTGCATTAATTACATGGTTTGCATCATGATAAAGATGACGGGATCCAGAACCAGCAGCTTTCCTCAGTCCCTCTATCATTGTGAAGATCTCATGACCAACATCAGGCAAATGTGGTCCTCTGCAATCCATCCAGAAAGGCTTTGGCACCATCTGCTACTGAAGGCAAGTGATACCAGTAACCTGAATTCCAGCCTACAGGGAAAGGTCTAGCCAGTCCTCCTTGACAGGCGTTCAGAAGACTGGTATTCCTGGAGCATAAATCTCTTCTCTAACTTTATCTGCCCCACTCCACAGCAGGTATCCGTTTTCAAAGTCACTGTGGGCTTCAGGTAACTCCTGGGACAGGTAGGCTCCAGATAACATTCTGTTATATCCCACTCCTTTGATTAGGTAGCTTATATTTTTAATAGGACTGGATAAAACCAAATAGAAAAAGCAGAGTAAAGTGGGAGTGGAGTGAATAATCACAGAATCATTTAGGTTGGAAAAGACCTCTAAGACCATCAAATCCAACTGCAAACTGAGCATTGCCACCAGTAAAACATGTCTCTAAGCATCACATCTATACACCTTTAAATTCCTCCAGAGTTGATGGCTCAATGACTTCCCTGGGCAGCCTCTGCCAGTGCTTGGCCACAATTTTGGTGAAGAAATTTTTCCTAATGCCCAATCTAAACCTTCCGTGGTGCAACTTGAAACCATTTCCCCTTGTTTTATTGCTTGGTACTTGGGAGATCAACTCTCACCTGCCTACAACCTCCTTTCCGGTGATTGTAGAGAGAGATAAGGTCTGTCCTGAGCTTCCTTTCCTCCAGGCTAAACAGCTCTCCAGCTCCCTCAGCTGCTCCTCTTAAGACTTTTGCTCCAGACCCTTCACCTGCTCTGTTGCCCTTCTCTGGACACACTCCAGCACCTCAACATCTTTCTCATGGGGAGGTGTTCAGAACTGAACAGAAGATCTGAGGTGAATCCCAGGAAACTGTCTGAGATCTTCACTGTTCTGATGGTTAAAAGCCTGGTACTGTCCAGCATAAGTGTACTGACAGTAGTTTATATCAATGCATTCTCATGGCAACCCTGCTCCTTCACTTACATATACTCCCATCTTTCTGGTATGCTGTCTCCGTGTAATTAGGAAGCTCAGCCCTACTATTTGAGTCTTTGCTATGTGTAGTTAAAAAGTCCATTTGACTTTCATTGTTTCATGACAAAAAAGCAACATAAAAAGCCCCCCAAACCACATGGAAAATAAAATTTTCTCTCTTACCTCTTCTCAGATTACAGATTTTATTTACTTGTTTTCTACAGTGCCTTAGCTTCACAGACTTTCCTATCTCCTCTCCAGCAAATGTAAATAGAGGATTACCCTAACTCAGTAAAAGTATTGTTACAACAGTCACAATGGGTGCACTATGCAGCCAGGCGGCTGCTTCTGAAGTCAAGACAAGCAAACCAACACTAAGTCACGCAACCTTTAAATGGGATCTTTCCTCATTAGTCAGAGTAGTTTCTCCCATTGATAAGTAACTGCTGACATAACAAGTATTCCAAATTTACTTTTCACAAAAGCTGGCTTCTTTGGATATATTCCAAACAGTAGCACCTGCATCAAGTTAAAAAGGTTTGAAACCGGAAATAAAAAGTTTTCACTTTGATCCCCCAAAATACCAACTGAGAACTTTTCAAATTATAATGCAATGTATGCTGGTGAGGAAAGTGATTTTGTACTTTGAAGAGCGTTGCGGTTTAACCCCAGATGGCAACTAAGCACCACACAGCTGCTCATTCACTCTTCCTCCCCAGTGGGATCCAGGAGAGAATCGGAAGAGTAAAAGTGAGAAAACTCATAGGTTGAGATCAAGAGAGTTTAATGGGACAAAAAAGAAGAAAATAATAAAGCTAACAGTAGTAATAAAATAATTAGAATATACAAAACTAGGGATGCACAATGCAATTGCTCACCAACTACTGAACAGCCAGTTCCCAAGCAGCAGCAGCCCTCGGCCAGCTTTCTCCCCAGTTTATATTATGGCGAGCATGATGCCATATGGGATGGAATATCCTTTTGGCCAGTTTGGGGCACCTGTCCTGGCCATGTCCCCTCCCAGATTCTTGTGCCCCTCCAGCCTTCTCACTGGCAGGGCAGGAGAAGCTGAAAAGTCCTTGACTTAGGGCGAGCTCTACTAAGCAACAACTAAAAACATCAGTATGACATCAACATTATTGTTATACTAAATCCAAAACACAACACTATACCAGCTACTAGGAAGCAAATTAACTCTATTCCCGCTGAAACCAGGACAAAGAGACGTAAAAAACCAGAACAACAAACCAATCAGATAGTTAGCCAGGCCTGTGGTGAAAGTTCAACACCAACTATAACACTGATGAAAGAAGCTCATTCTGCTCTACAGCTGCATTAAATCTAGGATTCTTTGGGAAATAAATAAATGAGAGATATTTTAGGTTTCCTTCTATCATCAGTAGTGACACCTAAAATTTTGAACATAAGTAATAAAAGCTGTTACTCATTCATTCAGAATTCAGAAGATACTTTTATACGCATTATTCTAAACCTAAATTATTACCTTGGGGCATGTAACAGGGATTAAAAATATTTTGAACACATTGTTCTCCTGTAGAATGAGGGAGTGCCATTACACAACTCAGCTGCAGGTTATGGACTTCCACAGTGAAGCCTGAGTTTCTGCTCTTTCTCACTATTTTTCATTCCATCATGAAATTTACTATATTCCACATAATGTCTATTAATGATGTGCCATTCATGATTTAGAATTGTGGAGTTACAGATTTTTTATGAAATGTTTTACAAGCATCTTGTACATTATGCTACATCAATAGAAGATCTAGTATGTGCCACAAGAGAATGAATGAGGAAAATTCAACAAAACAGTGCCCTATTTGTTTGAGATTTAAAATAAATACGTAACCCTTTCCACACCACATTCTGTTTTGAACAAAACATGCTGTTAGGCAATGAAGTCAACTTCCCCATAAACAGTCCCTTTAGACATTTTAACAATTATCTATAGTCAATTTTTACAAAAGTTGCAAAAGGTTTCATTAAAATACTTTGTCAGGGGAAAAAAT
Organism: Pardalotus punctatus; assembly: GCA_013400915.1. Taxonomy (NCBI): domain Eukaryota; kingdom Metazoa; phylum Chordata; class Aves; order Passeriformes; family Pardalotidae; genus Pardalotus; species Pardalotus punctatus. Next base: position 65,718 of record VZTX01010276.1, read on the forward strand.
TAAAAGCACCTACAGGCAAGCTGCTTAAGAGCCAGCATACTAAAAACGAAAAAAAGTGAAAAATGAAACCTGCATCTCCTGGCCTTGGTGCTAAGTTTCCATCTTCCTTCAACAAGAGATACATGAAAATCCCTGAGGATTTTCAGCATGTTGAACTTCTTTATGACAAAAAAAAATCTGTTCTTCGTACACATCATTTCTTGGTACAGTAGTTACCTGACCATTAGCTAGCATAACATTTGTCAAGGTATTTCCCTGGGAAATGTGTAAGTTTAAACCCTACCATTCAAAAACTGGGAGCCCATGATTCCATATTTGTCAATAATAAATGAAGTTTCAATGAGCCCACGATAAAAACACTGCTAAGCTTCCACTCCTCCTAAACCTATTTAAAAATATACATTTCCGAGGTTTCACTAGATCTTGATTTTGTACTTCTATTCAGTGTACCTGACAAACTGAGCTGTACATACTTGTAAGTGCTCCAAGAAATGTTTGTGAGAATCATGCATTTTTATCTCAGCTGTTTCCAAATAACACAGTAAAACAAAATCCGATTGAAAACATTTTCTGACTGGGAAAAAAGACCCACAAAACTGCACAACTTTTTCCAGATCCTGATTTCAACTCAGTTCTCTCATAACTCTCAGGCAACATTCTATTTCCTACATAATTTGAAGTGCTTGTCTTCCTACACATACTCAAAACCAGAGTGAACAATCTAGCTTTAAGGTAATGATCTGTAAAAGGATACATTACATTTACACTGTTATTAGAATATAAGTACATTAAGAATGGATCTAATTTTTTTTTGTGAAAAGAATATTTATCCAAAGTGATAGACCAATGGATGAGATTAATCTCAAATGCCTTGAAGCTTGTGAGACTGCAGACAAATCAGGTAAGAGACACATCAAATTAGAAACTAATCTTCAAAACATTTAAGTATGCTTGCAAGACAACATAAGCACTGGGCAGCCAATAAGCCATTTACCTCAGCAAGCTGGAATTACAAACACATTATGCCTTGTCTTAAAGTAATTACATTTGTATATTAGTAAGAAAAAATCAACTATACTTTTTTTCAGGTTTTTGATCTAAACTGAAAATATTTGCATATGTCAAAAAACTTCAGTTAAAATTATTCTAACTGTAAATTTTTAGTGCAGAAAACGAGCATCAATTCCTTTTTCAAGATGTAATAAATTGCATCATGCCATTGTTAATTTAAAAAATTCTTTCTGAAGTTATTTAACTGAGACATATGCTGTTTTGTTTTTTTTTAAAGAAAGCAAAGTGTCAGAATGGCCATTTTAGGAATTTCAACCCATATGTAAGGTTTTTCTAGGAAAATATAAGTTTAAGATGGCAAAAACAGGATGGGATGGATCAAAACGCTTCCTTTAACACAAAAAATCCAGCACCTGCATTACTACATCAGAAACTCAAGCATATTTTTAATTCCTATGCACACCTAAAAGGCGGCACACACTTTTAAGTGCTTTTTTCTGTTGATACTGAGGTGCTGTACACGAGTATCTATCAGGGATGGTGCACGGAAACTCCACTGGTTTTCAATGGCTAGAGCTCTGCAACAACTTTACATAAAATTTTGAGTTTTCACCATTGATAGTCACATGCTAAAAGAATGATCTTTCAGTATAAACATCTCAGCTGTCACTACTTTCACATGTAATTGGAGTTCAGCTACCATGTATCTTAAAGTGTTTTCCTTTCCTCAAAGCTAAAGGCTGAATTGTTACAGATGGTAATTTTGGCAGATGGTTGTATATGAAACTGAGTTTATAATTAGGCCAAATCTGACTTGTACAATTAAGGCAATGAAGATTTGGAAAATAAGAAGTGTCAGATCAGTACATGATCAGTTTGGTTCTCTTTGAAAACTGAAGAAACTTGATCATTCACATTTACAGAATATTTTGCCTCTATGAAAATTTCTTCTGAATTGCATGAATTAGACGATAAGAAACCTTTCACGCACAGAGTGTAAACTAAAGTAACCATGGCGTTTTACCTACTTAAGTGTATAATCCCTTTTTCTTCAGTCGAGGCTAATGAGATGGTCTGAAGCCATCTAACAGCTCCCTGCTGCTGAAAGAGGGCTCTCAGCGTCTCCTTCTCTGCAGCTTCCCTCCCTCTGACATTCACCCGACCCCTAAGCAAGCCAGTAAATTCAAAGACAGTGACTGGCCAATTCAGCTTAGAGACAAAAAGCAATCCCTGAGGAATGAGCGGAGGAGGAGATGAGATGTACAAGGATGAGAAGACTAGGACTACTCCTTTCTGGATGTGACCTCTTGGGCTCACTCTAACATATATCAACCTGCATTTCAAGCCATATTATATCTAGTGTCAAAAACCTTTCCAGACTGGTAATTTTGTGCTAAGGTAGCATTGCCTGTTTCAGTCTCTTCTGTTAAATATTTATTTGCTCTTGTACTAAGAAAGGATTGGTAATGTCCAGCAATCATTCTCTCTATTATTTCCTGCATATCATTCAGTAGTTTCTTGTGATCAACCTTCAGTCCCTCTTCATATGCAAATTGTTCCCTTATAATGCTTTTGCCTATCACAATATGGGGATTTTTCATTCATTTCTTCTGACCAAGCATTGCTACAAGAACATAAATAAGAGCTTGTAAGTAGCTTTTAGAAGTAATCGAAACTGCTGTTATTAATGTAGTTACAATTAGTTCAAAACATTCCTTCCAAAATGCATCCCCCTTGCTCTTCAACACAACGAACTCCACTTGCCATCATGCCATCTGTTCTTCCATCTCCTCTAAACCTTTACAAAGTTCCTCAAAATCTCTTTTAGTTTCAATTAACCTGAGTAATTTATGTAGCTTGCACATGTTGTCATCAATCTGTGAACCCTCTTACCAGATTGAATTATATGAGGTTACTGACAATTAGAGAATATTACCTCCTAGGTTTTTGCCATGTTACAAATTAATGACTTGTTCCTACACTTTGCTTTCTGTCCTAAATAATTTTGTCCTCAAACTGTTATGATAAGGGAGATGCAATATGGGATTACCTAGGTTTTTTCTTAGATCTCTATTTTTTAAGAATCTAAATAAGTAATTTCCATTCTTTCTCCTTATTCATCCATTTTGAAACACAAATATTAGTGCATTGAAAGCATTTCTTTTACAGGAACAGGGCTTTTCTACTCCTTTCATTGAACTCTATTAAAACAGAACTCCCATCTGCCTTCTACCAAGTGAATTAAATAGAGCAAGATTTGCTAGCAATGCAACAATAGAGGCAAGCTGGTAAAAAATTCTTTTCAACTCTGGGCATATTCAATAATTCTAAAGAGAAGAATTAAGAGTTAGTGTGTTAAGAGTTGCTATATATTTAAGAAAATTAAAACCCACTATGTTCACCTATTTCTATGAAGTTATAATCCTCCTGCCTTTACTGTAAAATTAATTTTACAATTTATATTCTGCCCCAAACTTTAGACCTGTTCACACAAAGTGTATTTTTAATATCCTGGTGGTTTGTGGGTGGGTTTAGAGGGTTTTTTGGTGGTTTTTTTTGTTTTGTTTATTTGTTTTTGGTTTTGTATAGACTTAGTTGTATAGACTAACAACTACAAACTCCAGCAAAGTGTTTCTGGTATTCCAGTGTTTCCCCACAATTCTCCTACATGTCCAGGAAGAACAGGCACATTACTATGATATATATACCAACGTGCAAGTACTCTCAGCTTACAGCAGAGATATAGGATAAATCCCAGCCAACTTCATCATCACAGTATTGTGACCACAGAATTAATATGAATGTCATTCAAATGTTGGTGTTTGAGTTATGATAACTAGAGAGAACTGTAAATATCTAATCTTAAACCTGAAGCTCCACTCGTGTTTTTTTTGCAAAAAACCACAGAAATTGTGCAGTATACATTCCAAAAGAAGTTAAATCACTCAGTTTACAGTTTGGTATGACAATGGAAATGAAGATATAACTGGACAAAAAAAAATCTGAAAAAAAGGCTCCCTAAGTCTGTACAATTTTGAAGAAACAGAAATGCCTGTTAGATACAGATGTCTATAAAACACAACTCTATTACACCAGCAAGACAATATTATGAATAATAACTGACAATAACTTAAATAACTGATACAAAATATTAGGTATCCTCACAGCATCTGCAACAATACAACAGAACAACACTTTGAAAAAAAACAGCTACTTTAATTTTACTGATAATTTTCACAGGGGTTGCTCATTAAAAAATGGTACTGTACATTGCATGCAGTGTGATACAGAGCTTTACATTTGGCCAAAAGTATTCACATCAATTAGAAAGAGTGGCAGCTTTCAGTAGTGAAATTATTCTGGTACGTGTTCAACAGCATCCTTTTTACAGATGTGTTGACAGAGAAACCCATACAAATATTGACACAATATAACACGATTTCTTGGATTATTTTTACACCTAGTTCTCAAATGCTTCCTAGGTTCATTCTTATTAAAGAAGACACATTAATTTGCCCAGCCTATTATGAAGTTTCTTTGGCTTCCATAATTAATCTCACAGAAAATATAACCCATTGTTGAGAAGATTAGTGTAGATCTCCACAGAGCATATACTTTTCAGTGTCTACACTCTAAAATTCCAGTTTTGCATTTCTAGTTTCTAAAATTCTAGTTATGTGTTTTCGTAATTGATACAATTTTTTAGCAAGTTTACTTGAGTGACACTTGTCAATTTTTCCAGGGAAAAAAATATTCCCAGTTTTACAGGAATTGTGCTATTTACTTTGAAATAATTAATGGAGTATGCATGTTAAGAAAACGACTCTGTCATAGCGAATAAAGCCAAAGAGAACATAATTCTTTGACAGTTACCACTTTGAACAGGTACTAATTCAACAGTAACTTAAATAATGTTCTTGGATGCAATTGACTTGTTTCAATAGAAATAAACCAGATTTTAGTAGGCTAAAAGCAGATTAACTTCACATATGTCTCAGGTCATTTGTAAATGTCAACAACATTCTGTTACAGTGTGAAATGACCAAGAGTACTGTAGACAATCTGACCATTACTGGCAAATATTTAGCTGATCCCTAAAACTTGCATGCGAGGAGATTTTTTTTTTTTAAATGCACTGAGGAGAAAAAGATAGAAATTCACTTCAGTTATTTAAAGAACTTATTAGACAAGAACTTTTTAGAGGTCAAATGAAAGCACCAAATCAGGTATTTCTGACTTGGCTGGGCAACAAAGCTGAGAGGTACAGGGGAAAGCAATAACAATTACTTCTAAAAGGATTTCCTTTGGTGTCAGTAAGTATCTGACCATTAAAACAAAAAATTTAAAAACAAATTAAAAAGCAAGAATTTTCTTAATATATTAAGAAAATTGCTTACTTTACAGAGAAAAAAGGTATTGTCACTTCTAGAAATGGCAGACCAGTATTAGGCTCTTCCTAACTGTAATAATAGCTTGCAAGTGCCATAATACAAAAAACCCAACATATTCCAGGAAACAATGGATTCATTCTAATCCTGTCCAAAGAGACACTTTGTTTCTACAGACAACACAACATACAGTAATGACAGGTTATCCAGAGGACTAATACTTGAGGTGGGCCCCAAAAGATAATGGGAAGTAAAAATGCTATAAAAAATGTAGGGAACATTCACTGGAGATGAAGCTTAAGCTGTATGGGAGCAAAGAAGATGCTGATGGACACATCTTCTTCAGTATTGTGGATGTCAGAAGTGCTGAAGTTCTATTGTCAGAGGTAAGAACTTTGATTTAAACACAGCAGAGGCTAGGAAAGGCACACAAAGAAAAGAAGGTAGTTTTCTGTCTTAAGGAGGAGAAAAACTTGAAGGGTAGTCACTCTTTTTCAGATGTGGCCTTGAGATACGATGAGAGGGAAAAAAATCCAGAAGAAAATAGATGGAGTATTATGAACACCATGTGACTTGAGATTGGAGTCAATTATTAAAAACAGCAAGATTTTCACCTAATTTATTAGCCTGAAACACTGTCTAGTATTACACTATTAATGGAACAAACACTGAAGAAATGCCTCTAAACAGCTTGGAACAGACTACAATTATGCCCAGAATTTTCAGACAGTGCATGGCAAATCTAGGGCGCATTCTTTGCCAGGGATTGTAATACAGAAGATCAAAGCACCTTCACTGACAGTATTTAAATTTACAGTTTATAAGAAAGGTTTGCATCTCCTGGAAAATAAAGCAATGCCCATCAGAATAATTTAAATTGGTGTCAAATACAGCACTGGTAGTTTTTGCTATTAGAGTGGAAATGCAATCCACACATTGCTGAAATACAGTAACTTGAAAAGGGCACCAATTATGAATACTGGAGATATATTTTTCCCTCCTTTTTAAAATAACCACCAAAAAGCTCTGTTTATTCAGGAACATGTTTTCTAATCCAAACGAAAGAGGGTGCCAAGCAGTGTTATACAAGCTTCCTAAATTCATTTGGCTGACTAATGTTCCTATTCCTGCATGCTTCAAAGTAGTAAAAGAAAAACAAATCTCAGGAAGAACTGACATTCAGATCTGTATCAGTTTAAAGACATAATGCATAATGTTGTCTGCTTGCTATTTAATGCAGAAGACAAATTTTGCTGAGTTCTCTTAATAATGAGCAAATGGAGGGTGGAAATTAGAGGGTTGGAACTTAGGACTTTTTAACAATAGACTATTAGCATGTTTAAATTTCAACCTCCCTAAATTTCTAAGCACTTCTTTTCATTTAGTGAATTATTTTGCATATATACACCATATTATTAATTTAAATGTATCATGCCTGACTCCTTAGTGTCTTACTTCAGTTAGACCACAAAAGCCAGCACCTTGATATCATACTCCCATTTTATATAATTATGAAATCTCCATAAAGAGACAGGAATTTTTGGATCAACATGAAATGGAGGAAGAAACTTCCCTACACACTTTAAACCCTCCACATTTACAGGCACTGCACAACATTAAACATTATATTATATATTATTTTATATCAATATTATATATTAATGTAATATTTAAAGTTTAAATATATTATATTAACTTTTTTTAAATTAACTTTTTATGTCAGTGTATTACACCACATTTTCAGTATGTGCTGTATACACATAATTAAATTCATTCTTTTTACAGGAATAACTGTTACAAAAAGAGCTGCTGTATGCTTTGCACAGAATTAATTTTCTGTTTCCAACAGAGATAGATTGCCAGGACATGCACAACTTAGTTTTACAGTCTGACTTATACTGCCAGAAAAACTTTTTTCCAAAAGTAATGAGAGGTCATGTGTTACTAAACAGACCAAAGAATCCATTCAGCAACGATGTATCATGCTGCAAACATAAAAGGAAAACATACCTTGGGCTGCTGTTACCAAGCAAGCACAAGCTAAGCAGAATTACAAAATAGTGTAATTCATTTAGGAGGAAAGACACTGGAAGGTTATCAGTACAAGTCATCCTGACTACATCGAGTAGAGAGACTCCAGCCATAGCAAATGCAGAATCTAGGTCCACCATAAATACACTGCATACACTTAACATATCTCTAAAGCTGTATTTTAGGTGCTTCTAAAAGCTTCTCAAAGTATATCTAAATAAGAGATGACAGAACTAATTGGACTAAATTTATCCTTGGCCTTAACTGTCAGTGAACTGATGTCCCTGGAGCTGATGGTTACAGAACAAATGAAAGGCAGAAGGCCTGCTAAATAAGACACTGGATAAGGGTTTATTGTCACTAAGACAGATAAGGTGAACACAGGTTCAGTCACATGGGATTGGTCAAGCAGCAAGAACAGATATAACAGACAGACTGATATTTTCAGACTCTGACTTGAAAATGTTTAAATCTTTTTGAATGGAGGTTCAGAGGGTGGCATGATTCACAATCTGTGAATTTGGACTTGTCTGAAATATGGTCTCCCCCACATTTTTAGCACATGTGTAAGCCACCCCCAAGACTAAACAAATAAATCTTCAACAGAACAGCTTTGACAAGATAAACTAGACAGTTAGAACCTTCCCAGAGACTTAAGATGCTACCCAAGAAAATATGTGAACGTATGTCTCTTTCATTCCAGTGAGTATGCTCATGTAAATTTTTTTAGATTAGCTTTTCAGTCTGGTCTGAATCAAGGTTGTTCACAAACCCAGAGATAATCTCTGTAGACCATACATGCACCCTTTTGTGACAGCCCAGACTAAACCTGCAGACTTCGCAGAGCATCACCCTAAGCTGAAGTGTGCAGCCCACCGCCGGGCCCAGCTCCAACGCTGCCAGGAGACACCCCTCTCCGACTTTCCAGCTCTGCTGACCAAAATCATTGAGAAGCCAGTGAAGGTAGAAGAGCTGAGATGCCCACCAGACTCCTAGAAATGCTTCACCAGAACATTAACAAATACATGTGAATCGATTGCTATACAGCTGCAAAATCACAGATGGGAGAAAGTGTGGCTCTCGTGGCTTGGCCCAAATATGATCTTGAGGGTCCTGAACTTGATCTTCTCCATGCTGTAGGTTTTGCAGCAAAAGTGAAGAAAAATAACCAAATACTGCAGTTCCTGAATGCTTAGAAGTGTTCTTCAGCAGCAGTGAAAGTTTAGGGCTGGGAGGTAAGTGAAAGGTGACCTTCCAGAAGACCTGCTGGAAAGATCCTTCCAGGTGCACTGACCACTCAGCTATTAGCCCTGCAACAGAGGAGCCTGCACTCTGTCCTTCCAAGCCTGCACCACATGGTCTCACTTTTACTGTTGCTTCAAGTGGTGATGAAATAGCTGGAAGTGAAGGGTTTACCTCCCCACTTTGCAAAACACTGTGCTCCAAAGTATGGCTGAAAAGCAGTGAGAACCACAAGGGGCTTCTTCAGGCAATACCTGCAATGATATCTTAGACCTGATGCTATTTTCACCTTGTAGCCAAAATTAGGTCTGCTCCATACAGCAATAATAATGGCAAAATACACATAGAGCAGAAAATTCCTAATGAGATTTAAAATCATTACTGCATCCATCTACATTGTATAATTTAAACATGGTTTTAATAGAAATAGCAACCAATCACTCACCCAGTAGTTATTAAATAACTGTAGGAAATTAGATGAAAATTTATTTCCTATACTAATATGATTCAAACTGTTCATTAATCTGAACTCCTAAACTGGCTTTTATTGAGACATAGAGTAGAATTAATGCTTTCATTACCATACTATCAATGACCTCTGATATTATACATGCTACCAGCTTTAATAAAATAACACTATTTTTATTTTCTCAAATTTTCATTCACATACTAATAGATGTCTGATAGTATTTATGCTTGTCAATAAACAAAACCATCCAGCAAAGAAATGTGTATTTCATGTGCTCCCTGCAATCAGTTATTTCAGCACTGCTAATATTTGTGAAAAGTCAGTTTTGCAGGTTTACATATGACTGGGTAGGCAATGCAAGCACGGGCCAAACAAGAAAATTAAAGAGAAGCGCTACTCTCTGACACTCACCTTACATTTGTCCATCTCCTTTTCCCACAAACACATGGAGAAGAAAACAACCAACAAAAACCAAACAGTTTTACAGTGTGTTTAAAAGGCTGACTAATCTCGGGTTTGGCACACCAAAGACCAGGGTGAGAACAAGCACTTTCGATTTCATGTCAGCTCCCACAACACTGAAATGGAATTGCGTAGGGAGATTTTTCCTTCCTTGCTTCTAATAAATGGGTGTTGTGTTTACATACTGCATACTGAGCATTGCCCATACGAAGCCAAGGGCTGCATCTTGCCAACTCTTAACTTTCATACAATATGGCGATTACATGAGCCAGCATAGCATTAAATCACAGAACAAAACTTGGAGAATGGCACTGTCAGCTTGCAGAACAGTACCTGAAGGACTGACACAGAGTGCGTAAAGGGAAGAACTAGATTTCAGTGCAATGGCAGAACTGGGTCAGGAGAAGACTGGGTTACTGGCCTCACTTTTAAACCACAAAGCCAAGTGTCAAATAGTTCACAGAGATAAAAACTTGCAGGCACATAATCCAAGCAGGTGAAGAAAATAAATAAATAAAAAGATCACTAAACATGCCTTACAAGATGCTCTCGCACCCTTGAATCTTTCAGGTCATCTCCCGTTTATTCTCCATACAACTCTTTATTCCAGGATGTTCGTTCCAGGTGCAGTATTCACAAACTGGCTTCCCTTGAGCAGAGTCAAAACCAGGGGAACAGAGGAGACCTTAGTCCATTGCTTAATGTGAATAGCACAGCATCCTTCTGGCTTCAGCAAATTCTCTTTTCTATTTAATGAGCAGCAGATCTATACTTGCCATGAGCTCCAAATGTTTTCCAGTGCCTACTGTTCATTTTTTTGCAGAATGAGCAAAGACGATTGATGATCAGAAGTCGCTATTTCCCCTAAAAGCAAGCTCACACCAAGGTATCAGGTATCTGATTTGCATTTCTAATTTAGCCTTCTGATATGACTGGAACTGCCAATTTGGGTACTAATTTTCCATGTACCAGTCCACAATAATTTCTACAGAGGCTTCCACTTTAGTAACACAAACATACAGACAGGACATCCTAAGACGGTCATTTAACTGCCAACAATAATGCGCAAGAAGTAGAAAGCTGCACTGAGATCTAAGACACTTTTAGCACTGAGGTTTCTAAGAGGATGTGCATCTAACTCACTGCAGGAGATCAAGCACCTGAACCACGTATCTGTGACACCTTAACTTATCAGCCTTCAGAGCTACCCCATAGGTGACCCCTCTTTGCAACATATTTCTTAGTAACTTAATCCTATTTAGATTGTCTTCCAATCATACAAAGAACAAGCGAATCAGAAAACTGCTACATGTTTTCGCAAGATCATATCACACTGGCATCACTCATCCTGTTGTATTCAAAATGTAAAAGGCTGTCCAGGCATCAGTGACATTTTATTTGTTGTAATATTAGCATGCAAGAGCACATAAACTCACTTCTGATAATAGTTTTAATTACTAAGCACATAAATCTGCAAATCTTCTCATCCAAGTAATCCTTCAATAAGATTAATCCATGGAAATAGCCCTATTCAAAAAGGATTTGTATGACTGAACCCTAAATGCTTAATCACATTTTTAAAGAAATCATGACTTGAAAAAACAATAATCCAGGTGTTGATATGTTTAAATCAGGGGGGTTATATATCCATCAAACCATAGAGTTTCACAAACATCACTTCTAGGACTGACACTGTTGGGGAACATGCTTCTGCAGTTCCTGTGTTTTCTCAGGTTTAGACTGATTTAAATAAACAGACCAATTTGCTCACGTTGAGTTAGTGCTCAGCACGACTTTTCTTTCAGCACTTTCGTTGTACTGATGTATGACTCAGCTACTCCTTCAGCTGCACTAGTTATATATTATCACTGTGCAACATTACCTTGAAGATCAAAATCTCTGATTTATTTTAAGCAATAACCAGGCACTACTAAGTGTTTGCAAGGCTCAGTGAGTTTGTGGTGCTTGACTTCTGTACTATGTCAACTGCAGAATATTTTGTTATAAGAAATATTAACTTCTTTCCTGGTCTTCCAATGTTGTTCTTTTCACTATGACAGTTACCAGTCTAGACAATGACAGAAGTAGCCACAGGAGAGCATACAGATTAAGATTTACTTTAACGTGTCGAGTGCCCCCGTGTGCTTAAGTCCTCCTTCCTGCACCCACTTCACTTGCTCTCTCTCTTTGCACAGGGTCCTCACGGTTCTAAGGGCAAGTCTTCTTGAAGTATCTCCAACTCTGATCCCCTCAGAATGATTAATGGCTTGGTATCACATTTGTTTGCCACTCTTTAAAATATAGGAAAGACCCCTTTGGAGAACTAGGAGTCTGTCACTGCCTCCAAAAAGCAGGAAGCATAACTGCTTGAAGGCTGACAGATGCTTCACCACCATGACGAGAAGCTGTTCCACAGGCTACAGCTTGTGAGCCCCTGAGTCAAGCCATATGGTCCTGAATGCCAAGACTGTCTGTCTTTCCCAGTTTATTGGGAGAGAGGGATTGCTCCTGCTTTGCTCTGAATTTTCAAAAGTACTCTGTTGATTTTTGAAAGTTTACAGTTCAAATGTAATAAAATGCTTGACTGCTTCCACTCGTAAATCTTCATTTGTTTGCTGAACATTTTTCCTTCACAAAAAAAACAGCCCTACTTGTATGCTTCCATGTGTTAGGACAACATCTTGCAACTTTTTTGCTACCCATTCCCATACAAAATCAATGCATATAACTAAGCACACATAAACAAGGCTCCCAGACTTTAAGAGGCCCTTCACAAATAATAATCTATTCAGCATATTTAAATAATTTTGTATACAGGATCTGAAACAACATCTTTGAGGTACAAGGCATCTGTAGTAATCTAATGAGAATAACAGCAATGGATATACACTGCCAAAATTTGTAGTTCATAATTTAAGATAAAACCGTGCTGTACATCAGCATCACAGAAATGAAGTCTCCAAGTGTTAAGTTCTTAAACATGGGTACATTTGCCAGTGCTTTGGCCAGGTGAGATTTAAATACTTCAGAAAATAAATATTTCTAATTCCTGTCATCTCTTACAAAATTATTCAACTACCCAAAATACTTCAGTAAGGTCTTTTAAATTTTTTTAAAATATTCTAAAGAATATAAAACATAAATGTCTTTTCCAATGACTGTATGCTGAAGTGTCTTCAGGCTACTGGTGTGTAGGTGACCCAGCAATTGCCAAGAAACGGACGAAGGCAAAAAGTATCTTGCTTCTAACCCAGAAATTGAGGGGGAGGCAAAAGCCTCCAGCGCAGAGGCAGCGGTGTGCGTGTCCACGCGTTGTTCTCTCCCAGAGCAGTCCTGGCTCTCGCTGGGGTCTGCCAGGAGAGAGGGTATCGGCACCTTGCGAAGTCCAACCTTCAACTTTCTCCCTTTAGAGTTTCCTTGAGCTGCTTCTTGTCACAATTTTCCTCTCATGTCTGTCCCTCTGATTCCTTCTAAAAAACGCCTAGCACAGCGACTGCAAGCTCTACAGAACCTGCAGAAATAATGGCAGGGGCCCCCGCAGCGGCACTGAGCGGCATTCGCGGCGGGATGCGGTAGGACGAAGGGCGGAATGCCGGGTTTCCCACAGCACCCGCCCGGCGCCGCACGCTGGAGCGGCGTGCGAGGAGACACCGGGAACCGCAGCCACGGCACTGCTGCCCCCGATTATTTCGTGTTCGCGCACACGTCAGGGTAACACAGACAACTGATTTATTACGGCAGTTTTTCCCAGTGCCTTCCGAGATCTCTCAGGACTCGGCCGCCGGTCCTGCCGCTTGCTGCAACTTTTCCACGGGCTGCGGAACGCCGAGGTCAAGACCGGGCGGTAATTTTTTTTCTCCCCCTCACCTCGCTTTCCCAAACCGCTCCCCGGCGCCAGCGGCTGCCACCCCCGGCGGGCACCCCCCACCTCTCGGACAGCCCGGGAGCCACCGCCTCCGCGGACGCGCACTCCCCGCCAGGCGCTGCCCCGGCCCGCGCCCCGCTCCGCGCCAGCGGCC
>VZTX01010276.1:79595-235398 GCA_013400915.1 Pardalotus punctatus
GAGGGCGCTGGGTACCGGCCCCGGGGGGTGGGTGCAGAGGGCAGCGGGTGCGGAGGGTGTCGGGGCTTCGGCAGCGCCCGGGACAGGAGAGCCCGGCCGCCCGCGGCGGAGCGGGGCGGGGGTCCCCGGCCCTGCCCGCTGTGGGCTCCGGCTGCGTGCGATGCGGGGAAGCCGCGCTCCGCCGTGGCATTCGAGGTCAACCAGGCTGCGGGCGCCGAGCCAAACCCTTGGGTTGGGTCCCCCCACCCACGCTGGTGAAAAGGGGGGTGCTCCCCGGCTGAACCTGCCGCCGGGCGCCGCCTCGGCCCGCGGCGGGGCGGGCAGCGGGCTCGAGGCTGACGGGGCTCGCAGCCGGTGCCCGGTGTTCTGAGCGCAGCAGCCGCTGCAGCAGCGCCGACAGCCGTGGTGGCAGCCCCGGCTTTGCCATTGCCATTCCTGTGCTGCTTTCCCATAATCGGTGAATGCAAGTTAAGCGCTGGGCTAAGCGTTTCAGCTGGAGCTTGGAGTCTCCTTTTACCTGCTCCAGACACCGAAAAATTGTTGAGCAGTGCCTCCTAACGCTTCTGCAAAGGTGATCCTGCAGGTCTTTTCACATGCTATACAATTTGCATCCCGTGTAGATAATGCAATAGTGTTGAGTGTGGAAAAGCGACTTGACTTTTACTGCTTGGAGTCTTCCAGCCAATCCATCACAGCAGTAGCCACAGAATTTGAGTCCTCTTTAGAGAAGACAGTGCCAAAGGTTAATATAGATATGGGCTAAATCTCGAGTGTGAATTAAATGGCATGTAAAGCAGTTTATGGAACTAGTATTTCCTGAAACAGCGATACTTAGTGAAAATCTAAGGAATGCTAACACAAAGAAAGAATAGTATGTCCCAGTCAATGATCATTTCCTAAAGGAGATTAGGTATGCTCAGACTGCACAGTAAGAGATTTCATTAGAAAAGTTTCTTTAGTTTTCACCTAGAATTAATGATAGTCTTTTTAAAAGACTAGATTTCTGCCAAAGTAAAGGTGAGCTGTTCAGATACAGAAAGGCTTTGAACTCATCTCCAACTGTGCTATATATTTGGAGTTCAGTGTAGAGCAGACAAACATCTAATATCATTTTGCTTCTGCATCCAATCCAGAAAAATGGGTCAATAATTTTTTACAGTACTGATGGATTAATTCCCTTTTTCTTTTCCTTTTTTTGGTTGGGTTTTTTTTTGGTTTTTTTGTTTGTTTTTTGTTTTTTGGTTGGTTTTTTTTTTTTTTGCATTTCATGATTATTACTGAGAGGAGTTGGAGTTTTTATGTTTCCCTCTGAGGTTTGTCAGACTTTTATATGCATGTAGTAATAGTCTCTTCCTCTAAAGCAATAGAGAAACAGTGAAAGGGAGGAAGCCTGTAGCAAAAGTAATCAAGCACCTAATTCACTGAAAAGACAGTTTTTGTGTCATCTAGCAATGATCAACCAAAGCCAACCAAAGCTGCTTCCACAGTCTACACATTTAGCAAATAGGGCCAGGAAATTAAAATGTTGTGGCATATTTCCTCCTTAGAACAGATGACCAGTTTAGTCTCCTGGTAAGAAGCCCTGGAAAGTGCGGAAGAGCAGAATGTCATAGTAATTACCTATCTTATGGAAAACACTTCTGGTCTTTCTCCATGTTGAGGTCCATCACAGTTCATCATTAGTCATGACAGGAAAACCTTAGTGGATGCCCTGTATCCTGATAGTTGTGCAGAGATAATAACGACACTCTTGGGCATAATTAAGTTTCTTTACCACACTGGCATCATGCACCTTTTCTCTTCATCCCTGATCCAACTTGAACCTGCCCTTGTGTTTAACCAAGCCCAGCTATAGTGTCGTAGTGCCCGTTTTGTCTCTTCCTCCCGTGTTGGCAATTTGCAACTGTATTACTGCTGACATTGTCCTCGATTTGGGAAGTCTTTCCTATGAAATTCAGAGTTTAATCGTTTAAACTCATTAATAGCTTATGTTGTATCCCATAAGAAGGCATGTTTTTATTAGTCCTGCCCATTTCCAACATAATACCAACTCTTGATGTCCCAGGTGAGAACTGATTAGCCATGGACCGTTAGTGCATTGACTGGGAAGTTTCCAAAGCACTACTGCAAACCACATTCAGTCTTTTATGGCCTAACTTATTTGCATTTCTAAATGCTTGAGGGTGAACACAGGCCCCTGTCATAGTTTTGTGCAAACCTGTTCCTTCACAAGGAAGATATGGAAAAAAGTGTTAGTCATCCCAGCTCTTCACAGGATTTAGTTCCACCCATTCTGCAGGATTGTCCTCACCAGGAATATTGTTCAGCCTGTATGGAAATACCAGCAACTGAAAATTAAGCCTTTCCAGTCTAGCATGAATGGGAAAGCCTCCTTCACTGGCTGAAAATGGCTGTTTATTCTGGAATGTTTTGGAATATCTGCTGTGCTTTCCATAGCTTCAGCTGTGAGGAGAATGACCCCACTCAGCCTGTTGATGTCTTGGCTGCTGGCTGGAACAGCAGGAATTTGGGAACACACAGGATCACATCCAGCCTCAGCCACTGAGATTACTGGATTAAAAAGTGTTCTGTGTTAGCTCAGAAATTGAAAAATTTCTCCTATGAAACCGTTTAAGCTGTGAAGGCAGACACCAGTGTGTGCGTATTAGAAAGATAGTGCACTAATCCCGTCTAATCGGTTACAGACTCAGAGCATGTGGGGCTTTGCTGGCACAGAGACCTGGCCTGTAGCATCAGCTCAGTTAAATCCCCTCTCCCCAGTCTTTTTTAAGGACATAAAGTACTAAGTACAAGCATTCCTAACCTATTTCAGGCACACAGATTTAATAAATTAGGGTTAAAATTAAGGTATGTAGAGCCAAGAAACTAAAAAAATGGCCTCAAACTTTTTTAGGTTTTATTTACAGAAGTACTTGATTGTAGAGGAATGAATTCTCTGCAGAAAAGAAAAATCTTGCAAGCTTGCAAGATCTGCAGAAAATTTTATGAATTATTTTGACATAGAGGAAGTATGTTGGGATAACTATCTCCTTAAGAGATTTTCTCTGTCTTTGATATCACAAAGTGTTCTAGGTGTTATTCTGTGATTGAGAACTTGTGCATTTTCATTTCAGAGCATAACCACAACCAACGTTTAATATTCAATGAAAGTACATGTTTTGAATTTCTAATTGAGCCTTATGCTTAACAGTTACCAAAGGGACTGTTGGTTTCTTCTAAGCATCATGCTACATACAAGTAACAGAGAGAACTTCTGTGCTTATTCAATATCACTGGTCAGTGATTGCTCAGGGACTCGATCAAGACTTAGGCCACAGGGACACATGCACCACTGCAGAGCCACTTCTTATTTCATTGAGCACCATAAGAGCACAGGATTCAGGTGTATTTTTTTCATTCACATGACCTAAAGATTGACCTAAAGAATCTAACAATTGTTTTGTGAAAAGCAATTTCCATGGAACTGATTCTGCATAATATATTAATACAGACTGGGATTTTAAGGATAATGAAGTTATTATATGGTAAAATCACAGTTCATTTGACAAACTAATTGGCAGACCAGCTCTAAGGACTTAAAGAGCACAGTTGCCTGTCTCAAATACTGTTAAGGCCACAGAAGGACTTTGCCATGAGATAAGCACAGGAGGGCACTAGTTCCAGGCCTGGCGGAGGCAATATCCTGGTTAATGCATCTGGACAAAAATTCCCACTGTGGTAAACTGTGTAAAGAGGCAACTGCTCATATCCATATCATGGCTCAAACTAAGATCACCCCAAGTTAAGGGCCAGATGGCATCTGTGACCAACAACCGCTGAAATCCCCCTGAATATGGCTCTGAGGATGCCTGGAACTTAGACTGTAAATTAAGCCACCACAGGGAACTTGAGATAAGAAAAAGATGGTCCTATTGTCTGGGTGTTATCTCAGACCTAGAAGGTTAACAAGCTGGGGGAGAAGAATCTATCACTGATAATGGACATAAAGAATGCAGAATTTACTGACCACAAGGAAAGCCAACTCAGCAGCCGTGCTGAAATCAGCTCTGATTGGGTAAAAGGTAATTTTGGCAGGGGGAGATAGTGATCACAGACTCAAAACCCACTGGCCCAAGAAACCCACTGGCTCAGAAGAAAAAACTGAGCATGGGACTAATTAGCTTTAGAAGTGAGGGAATAATTTAACCTATAGAATAAGAGAAGTATGTAGCCAATGAGCATTCATTCCTTTGTTTGTTAAAATGTATAAATAGTAATGTTTTGAATGATCACCGAACCCCGTCCACTGAGAAGCCCAGGAACAGAAACACTGTTGGATCCATGGGTGGTGACTGTCTTCTGTTTGATCTCTCTCTCTCCTCCCACCCCCTCCCTCTTTTCTATTTCTTTCTATCTCTCCAATTCATATTCATTGATAAATAAAATCTGCCCTGTTAGCTTTGGCATATGTTCTTGTTTGTACCTTAATTCAGGCAGGGGCATCTCTCACTAATCAAATCTTAACAACAGCTGGGGGAAAATGCAATATTCTGCATGAACAGAGATATCTCCAAAGGAAAAAAAAAATTGGATTGTAATTAAATTATTTATTGAAATGACACAATGGGTAGCTCAGTATCTCATTATGACGCTTCTTCAAAACTCATCTAAATACAGGAAAAAGAAAAACAAACAGTGCATCATAGGAGTGGAGCCAGGGGGCTTCAAGCTATTAGAAATCTCTTCAAGAAGTGCCAGTGAAGGAGGCTGGAGTTATATGGTTGTGTGTGAGATTTATTTGCCCAGAAGGAGCTATGGAGACAAGCAGGTAGAAAAAGTTAGAGTGTAGTCTTTGTTGTCAGTAGAAAGAAGGTGGGCTTTGTTTATTTGAGTACCAGCCTGGTCTGAAATACTGATGGCGTAAAGGAATGATGGATTTTTAATGAAAGCTTAGAAGGGTTTCTGTCTGTTGGTGTCTTTACTGGTCTGCTTTCCTGTAAAATGACAGTTTCATTAACATGCAAAGGATACTCTGTTTTACTAAGAGAACTTTTTGGCAAGGAAGACAAGCCCAAAATAGGAAGTTGCACTGATGCTGTTAAAACTCAATCAGAGCCTGTAAAAATAAAGTTGTAGATACTAAAAAGTATGTAACCATTACCTGACTTATATGAAAGTTTATTTCTACTATTCTTTCAATATGCTACAGTTTTAGACCAATGTAAAATGAGCCTCTGAAGATCTCACTGGTATGGGTGAATTCTCAGCTAGAAAAAAAAATGGTACTTGGAGAACAAAACCTGGGAAAAGCTGATGCTGCTGAAGTTTTGTGATCTTTGAGCAATCCCCCTTTGGCTTCTGATGACCCTCCTGATGTTCACAGGTGTTAGCAGGAATGTGAAGCTCCTTGAAACTCTTGTAAAATTTTGCAGCCACTAAAGTTCCAAGAAGATCAGAGGACAGCAGCATTTCAAAGATTTTTTTTGTCTTAACTCACAGGGTTTTCTTCACATGTGTGCCAAGAGGGGTCGGAATCTGGGATTGCACTAAAAAACACCATTTGCTTTTGAAGAATCACTTACATGTCTGAACTTGAAAGATCAGGGAAACTCTGATGGCATGCCTCTGTTTCCTTCTGTGGTGAGGGCTTTTGCAGGGATAAATGGTGCCCATCTGATTCTGATCTTGACATTCAGTCAAAAAGAGACTGGAGTCTACCTAGGGATGGACAGATCAGGTGTTTTCCAGGCCTCAAGGCTGTATGCGCCATGCTGGGGTAGTTGCTAGTGGTTATGTCGAACAGTGTTCAGCATGGCTCAATTTACCAGAGTACAAGCAACATCTTTTTTTCCTGTTTCTGAAATGATGGAATACCCAGCCAAAAAGGACAATTTGCTCTTATTTGAAGAGTTTTTTGTGTCAGGTTTGATTGGAGGATTGGAGAGCAATACTCAGCTCTCTGATCAGCAGGTGCAGTTATTAGTCCTAACCCTGAAGAATACTCTCTCGTTGAAGTCCACCAGCCATCTGCTGTGGAGTATCCCTAGACAGGTTGAATGAAAAAAGAGCAGTTATTGTATCCTACAGAATCTGATTCCTTCAAGGCGCTCTAGTTAATAGGACTTCTAGGGATGAAACTTTATCCTCACAGTAATACTAAGGGTTATTTCAGTATCCACAGGCTTCCAGTCATGAAGGAACATGGAGATTTGTCTTCTTAAACAGGAATACCAGAAGCACTGGAATAACTAATTAAAAGTACTGCATCTCTTGTTTACAAGGAGCATATCCAAGGAAAGTATAAAACATGCTGCCTACAGCAATTGCAAGGACTTATAGTTACTGTATTAAATAATCATTTTTTCCCCAGCATTCATATGATTTTTAACTTTCCTGGCATTTTGCCTATTTTCCACTTCATGAGAAAAAGAAGATAATTATGCACTACAATCACCAAGCCAGGCAATGCTGGAGGTAGGCAGGTTCAAGCTGATACATCCCCTTGGACAATTACAGTGCAACTAGATGTTTATTACAGGATACGACAACCATTGCTTATTATATCTAAAATTCATTTTTTATACCTCTCATGGGATCATGCCTAATGCATTAATTATGGCTATAAAAGCTCAAAAAAAGGGTTATTTTGCTTGTACAGTTCTTTTTCCACAGAAAATATCGGTTTATTATTTGTACCATAATTAAGTTCCTCCTTGTTATATTTTTATTCCAGTAATTTGGAGGTGATGAATGTAGAGAAGTAAATATCTCAGATATTTATTCTGATTTATTGCCTACGTCTCTTGATTTGCATTAGTCTGTCATCCTAGTCACAGTAATTACAACCCTAGGGAGTTTCACAATAAAATGGGTTCGTTTGGAAACAAAATGCTCTGTAAGTGGTATTGGATATAAACATTTGCTGTTTACAGGGAAAACAGAGACCTTCTTCAATGAAAAATTGAGATTTCATAAAATGCATTTAGTCTGAAGAAAGGGAGAGGTACAGTATCAGCTACAGTGAATTCACAGCTATATTATGTCATCCCTTTTCTCCTTATTTTGTAAAGTCTGGTTATGTTAGGACTGTAGCAAGGATTAAAATATGGGGAGGAGTAGAAGGACTTCCTAGGCTGAGACCTGTGCTGTCAACAACTGCTTCATTCAGTCCTTCTTTTGAAGGTTTATCCACTTCCAGTATAAAAGGAGTTAAGCTTCTTGCTCTTGCTCTTCTATGGGAATGTTGTTTTAAAATTTTACTCACCTTATGGTTGGAAACCATCTTTTAATTTGAAGCCTAATATATTCATTGTTAATTTATACCTGCTTGTTCTTGGGCTGAAGCTAAGCTTTACCATAAATAGCTTTTTCCTTTCACTACTGCTTTTTGATCCTCCTGCTCAGCCTACTGACAATATGTACAATAATAAATGATGCAGAAGCAAAGCCTGAGCTCAAGTACTGGCACGCAATGGTCTCTGGAGCTTAACTTTTAGCACTCATTTTGGCATGGGTTCAGTCCAGTCAACATTTTGATCTCCAGGCCTGAGCTCAGTCAGAGGAAGAGTACAAACCAGGACCTGTTTCCAGCAGGCAGTTTCTGGGGAAGGAAGGGAATTTTGCTGTGTGGATGCAAACAATGCTCTGCCACTTACCCTGGGGCCAGAGAATGGGTCCAGGCCTAAAGCTGTGGTTTGGACTGTCTCTTCTATTGCACACATTATAAATAGTATTTGCAAATTATGTTGGGGAAAAAAAAGTTTGGTAAAACAGGTGTTCAGGAAATGCCCAGCCACAGCACCTGTGCTGTGAAAGTCAACCCTAATTTTTTGAACTTCCTCCATTTAGAGGTCTGGAAATGCAATCAAAGCATTCTATTGACAAGAACAAAGGGGAGAATGTAGACATGACCTTATGCTGAAGTATCCTCTCCCTGAGTAAGGTCCTCTGTCTTGGATCTCACTAAGGGAGTGAGATCTTGCTGTGCCAACAAGATGTTACAGTGCACTGAGAAACTGTCGTCATCCTTTATTACTGCAAGGAAACACTCGGCTAAGGCTTCTACACTTCTGAAGAAGGGAGGATATGGGAGACCAGCCCATGAATCTAGACCCTTTGCAGGATTAAGAGAGAGGAAAAGTAGAAAGTTAATTATTTTTTCCCATTTACAAGGAGTCAGGGTCACCAGGGTGTTTTCAGTGCTGCTCCAGAGAGGCACCCTGTTCAAAAGAGGAGTCCTGGAAAAAAATTATGAAAAATGTTTGAAAATAGATTTTTTTTGGTGATAGTTTAAATCCCCCAAACTGATGGATCAGCTTACAGCATAAGAAAATACAGAACTAAACTATTTTACTTTGATTTTCATTTTCATTAAGATGGAAGTGCTAGTCCATGCACAAAACCTGAGATCTGACAGTATACATTGTCAAGAAATGTGAAGATGACATTCTTCTCCCACCTCTCAAGATTGGAAATAATGTAAAGTGTAGAGCTTGGTACATGAATTAGCTTGAGTCATTCCTCAGATGGATAAGATTGGAAATAATGTAAAGTGTAGAGCTTGGTACATGAATTAGCTTGAGTCATTCCTCAGATGGATTTCGTGTGGGGTTAACCACCATATTGCTCTTCCACTAGACATAAAAAAGTGCCACCTGTATGGTGAAAGGATGACGTATTTTCCTGTCCGTTTTTCTTAAGATTGTGTGTAACAGTGGTAATTCTCATTTAATACATTTAATCTGTGAAATGTATTCATTTAATATATTCAATAAGTAATTCACTGATTTTAAAAATTGGTTAAAAAAGAAAATTCAGTCTGTTTTCATTTATGAAGTAATATGAATTCAAAGTATTATTGTTATAAGGACAGAATCATGTCACAACTCTTTCCCCAGAGTGTCCAGCTCTGGAAGATTTTGTTAAATGACTTGTACTTTCTATCTTTTTCTCTACGTCATGCAATGGTGCCTTGATAGTCATCATCCTCACCTGTTTTCATTAAGATAATTTTCCATATTTTCTCCTATAGTCCTAGATTTAGTGAAGGATTATTTCAGAAAGCATTAGAAAAGCATGAGTGAAAAAGAGAGGAAATATAATGCAATTTTTTTGGTTATCTACTTAATTTTAATCTTACTTAAAATTTCTGAAGTTATTCCTCAATTATTGTATTGCTATGAATTTCACAAGATAACTGTGCATCTTTTAAAATATACATTCTTTTTTATTTTAAGCAAACTGCCTTTTAATATCATTTAGTTACCTTGTGTTCTTTAATTGTTGTAGAATTTACAGAAGAGCATTCAGTATACTTTTGGTGCTTCATTGTTTGTTACACATCTAATACGTATCTGTTTATATTTTCTCTAGACTATGTAACATTTTTACTGCCTATTTGCAGGAAAATCACACCATGACTTCTATAAATTCAATTTCCCACCTTTTATCATAGCATACCCTGTTAAAAGGAGGCTGAAAGAAGGCTTGCTTGTTCTGTCAGACAGGAAAGGAGGTTATGTAGTGAGGCAGACAGCATACTACAGGCTAGTACTGGAAATGACGTGGTTAAATATGACAGGAGCCAGCAGCTAAAAGTTGCCATCAACAAATTCTGCTGCTCTTAATGTCAGCCTTTCCTCAGGAGCTTTGTCCCTCTGTGTTTGAATGGCCTTTCCTCCTCCTCAGGCTTAGCCCTATCTGTCCCCGCTTCCCTGTATATCCGTTCGTATGGGAGAAGGAGGAGTGTATCCTTGCCAACATCTTGCCTCCCAGCCCTGGCACTGAAATTGGTTGCTGTTCCCTTGGCAGTGTGTAATCCTGGAGCTCTACAGCTGTGTACTGCAGCTAGTGACAAATAGACAGCTTCGAGCTGCCAGCTTCATCTTCTCTAAGACACTTTCTCAACATATTCATTTTCTTTGTCAAATGAAATATTAAGTCCAATCCTAAAAGGCAAAAATCACAAATATGGAAAGCAGAGGTTTTCTTTAGTGTTTGGAATAAAAGTTTTCAATGGAAAAAAAAAAAAAAAAAGGTATGTAAAGGAAATAAAGTAAGATCAGATGGGCTTTTTAATATTTCAGAGACACTTTTAGCTGTGGAAAATGTAGATAAGGTAATTGGTCCACCATACACCCTGCAGCAATACAGAACTGCCGAGGTATGAAGTTCTCCTAAGTTCTCATTTTTAATAATGGACGAAGAATTCTGTTAACACTGTCTTAAAAAAAATTAATTACTTTTGAACACCTGTAGAGAAGGCTTATTTTGGAGAAATAAAGACATTGAGGTGCTGGAGCGAGTCCAGAGAAGGGCAAAGAAGTTGATGAAGGAACACAATAATTGTAACTTTCTGGTGAATATTAGTGCATGAAATTCTTTACTATCTGGTTTTTTGCTAATAGCCAGCATGCCCCTATAGACAGGTGTGTCATACCTCTCTACAAAGAGAAGCATTTCCCTCTCAAGCATTGTCACTGATGTCCTTTATGATCATCTGTTTGTTCTTTCAACAGCAGAACCACCTGATGTGATTTTATGTGGGATGTAGTGAGTGATACGAAGGAGATAGAGCCTAAGAGAGTTTTCCCCAGCCTGGACAAGGTAGTGGCACATCTCTTGGTTGCTGTAAGGATCAGTATGTGTTCTAAGTTTTCATGTCATATGTTGCTATGCAGTGAATCAGGATACATACCTAATTCCCTCTTAAGGGTAAGCTAGAAATGAAATAAATTGTGTTGGAAGGAGCTGGGAATATCTTAAACTTGTCTTTTACAAGACAGTAATGCCAACAAAAGGTGATCTTTCAAAGCATGTGTGAATGTGTCCGTAATTTATATTAAGAGAGACTGATCCTTTGCTGGTGCTGTGACATGAACTAGATCCTCGGCAGTCTAAACGCTTTCTCTCTGTGTTTTCTGTTTGTCTAGGGGAAATATGACGTGTGCCAGACTTTGGATGTTTCTGACACGTTCAGCTATCTTCAAGCAGTCCTGCCTATTTCAATGCTCTGAGAGGGTGGAAGGGTACTAGAAACTGAAGAACTAAGAAAGGTGTTGGAAACTGATCCTGTCTCTTATCAAGGGTAAAATATTATGGACAGATTTAATAATGGGTTTCACTTCTGTTCATTTTAAAAAAGCCTTCAATAACCATTCACCAAAGTACAGGATTAAAAAGGACTGCACTCAATTCTAAATCATAATTGCAAGTTCTCTTGGATTAAGTGGAGTAGTGAAAAAAAGGCTGTAAAATTTCACTAAATAGGTTACAACAAAATATATTCATCCTATTGAAAAGTTCCTTTAGTCAAATGAAGTTTTTTATTTCAAACAATTTAGGCCTGATATTGGATTTTCTTGTGAACCATTGCAAAATCCCATCATATTCTTTTACCTTTTCCTATTTGCTTTTTAAAAGAAATCCTGTTATACAGCAAGATAGTGTTATATATACTAGTGAGTGTATGTGTATCCATGTGTTTATTTCTAATTGTTATTTCTGTGAATGCCACAATAATAAATTATTTCTTTGGCCAGCTATTCCAACAATTTCATCTTACTCAGTGGAAACATTCTTTATTTATATACATAGTCACATGATCAGAATTTGACCTTCTGTTTAGTTTTTTGCTATGCTGTATGTACAATAACAATATAATGAACTTCTGCCATTTCAATGGCTGCAGTGACATTAACAAATGATCCTGGAACACAGCAGAGATTCCTCAGCAAGATAAGATACTATAAATTTAGCTACTAGAGTACTGCAAGTGACGATGCTGAGGTTTGGTTTTTAAACAGAATAGCTGTGTTAATCCAATCTCCACTGAATGCATAAAGGAAGAATTCATGGTAATTAGGAAGAGACAAATGGCAGCATTCAGTTCTGGAATTCTGGGCCCACATAAGCATGCAGTAACCACTTTAGGTCTTTAGGTTTCTTACTTGGCAGAAAAGGAATTATATACAAGGGGAACTAGCATACTGGAAGGAGGCTCCACTCTGTCTCCAGACATACAGAACAGCTACAGGATGTATGGAAACAAGTTTATAATAATTATACAGGGAGCTGAAAGCAGCCTGGCTGCCTAATATGTTCCATTTTCATTGTACATTTTCCTTGTAACTGTGTTAAATATTTTAATATCTCCTCTAAGGATGCTGCAAATTGAGAATCAAGCCTAGAAAAATGTGCTTTCCTTTGTCTCATGAAACTCTCTTTGAGTTTGTCTAGATTAGAAGTGGCAAAATTCAGTTTCTTTCCTGGGACTGGTATTTCCCAGGAAAACCTTAGCGATGTGCTGAAATGCTAGCTGAACATCTGAGCAATCTGGGAATGAACCTGCTCTGCTCTGTAGAGGTACACGCAGAACTGCAATTGCTCTACAGCTTTTGGAGCCTTGCTAGTGGAAGGTGAAGGAGGAGGATGGGTATATTGTCTCTGCTTTCCAGGCTCAACAAGGTGCAAGACTCTAATGATGGGAAAGAAAAGGAAACAGGATGGACTTGGCTTTCTGGAATGGTGGTGGAAATGGTGGCTCATTTTCTGATGTGGAGTAGGAGCCGGCCTTGGCTGCTAGCTATTCAAATTAGACTGGCAGCTCAAGTTCAGGTCTGCTTGTATGCTGGAGGATTGAGTTTAGGGGTTTTCCCTGGTCGTGTCACTTAATTTGCAAATCAGAAGATTCTTCACCCTCTCCTCCTTTTAAATAAAGGATAGGAAATTCCCTACAGATAGTGTGAGCATTAGATTATATTTTATCAGTGTTCTGGAATTTAATTTAATAAATGGTACATATACTGTGTCTGTTGAAACCACACTTCTGTGTCTTTGACATATTAATTGTAATGAATGTCTAATTATATGTCCATCTACTGCTTCTCCTTTTCATTTACCATGTGGGACAGATGCATAAAGAGATAAAATGTC
The DNA here is from genome assembly GCA_013400915.1 of Pardalotus punctatus. Classification (NCBI taxonomy): domain Eukaryota; kingdom Metazoa; phylum Chordata; class Aves; order Passeriformes; family Pardalotidae; genus Pardalotus; species Pardalotus punctatus. The sequence goes on from VZTX01010276.1 coordinate 92,529, forward strand.
CTGACTAACCAGTGCAAAACTAAATACTGATTTGCCATTTCCTCAGATTCTTATCCTTTTGCATTCTAAAAATATTTTAAGAAAAGCAGGATAGCTTTGGGTTTAGTATTCCATAGGCTAGAAAATTCATGCCAGAACAGCTGTAATCTCTGCATATGGTTTTAAAAAATAGCTCAAGCTTTGTGATCCTGGAGGTCCTTATATACTGACACTTTGTATTAGTGTTTCTTGAGGGAGCAGAAATAACAAAAATGCTTGGCTCAGAACATAGTTTCCCTCCCTGTGTATGTGCATATAACATTTTAAATACAGTCTCTAAGTATGTATCACTCACTACAAACAAAAAAGTTAAGGTATATTAATTATCACATCAATATATTAGTGATTTTGAACAGAGTTAAAACAGAGAAAAACAGGAAAATTTTCACCTTAGAACAAGTATCCCCAGGAACCAAAGCTAAACCCTATCATTTTACAAATTTTTACACAGGAAGAATTTTTCCCACACTGGGTGTCAAAAGACCAGAATATGATAACATAAATGCACCAAAAGGAATTAATTGTCTTGTATGTCAAATAAAATTTGAAATGCCTCCTGAGCATGGAAAGAGTGCTCTTTTCCAAAAGATCATTCAATTGATGCATTCTAAACCTTGCTTGTATGTTCATATTCATATATTTGGGGTTGAATCCCAAACTTTGATCTGGGTGTAGAAATTCTTTGAACTTTTAAAATGCATAATACTAAAACCTGACATTTTAAAGAACTGTGTTGAGGGCTTATATTCATGTGGCCTAAATCCCAGTACCCAGCTCATGCTTGTACTAGGAAAGAGTGTGTACTATATGTGGAGTATTTATGGAGTATACGTATAAATATGTGAAGTATACACCATCTTAATGTTTGGCCTTGCTTGGTGTTATATTTGGGATTGCAAATCTCTTAAACAGCCAGGAATGAAGTATGGGTAGCTGTCCCTATACTTTTCAACACTTCTTCTTTGGGAGTAATCCTTATGTAACTACTCTATTACTATTCACCTTCTGTTAACAGTAATCATATCAGTGTTTATTGTATTAGACCCTTGAATTGTGATTGCAGGTCATTTCTGTTATCAAAATAAGTTAAAAACTTACTGCAACCTAGCTATTATTTACATGCACTACAATGGAAAAGAGATGGTGAAAGAAAACATTTGTTTTGATTTTTTTTTAACCTAAGCCCATGATACCAGACTGAGAAGAATCGTATCTTTTCAAGAATTCACTCAGAAAAATAATCACCTGAACATACCAATTGTCCCTAATTAGGAAATAAAGTGTTCTCACATGAATATGTTCTTAAAATTCTGCAGTGATTACAGCATGGGAGCAGAGAAGAAAATGCAGATTCAAAAATCCTTCTCCTAAAGCTTCAAATGGCTTCTTGTGAAGCGCTGGGAAAGTGAATAAAAGCCTGATTTTAATAGCAAAAATCTTTAATAGGGAGCTACTCATTTTGTCATACAGTCTTTCATAATGCTAGGTCAGATGGAGCTTTGAGAAACCTGGTCTAGTGGAAGGTGTCCCTGCCCACAGAATGGGGCTGGAACTTGATGATCTTCATGGTCCCTTCCAATACAAACCATTGTGAGGTTCTATGATTCTGCGATTCTGAGATTCTGTGCTCTATTCATGAGGAATTTTAAACTTAATAGTACTGTTTAGTGTTGTTGCCATTGAAAATTTACTTCCTTGGCTTCCATGGAAGTGGGATGAGACCAATAATATTGATTTTGTTTGTTCTGTTGATTAGGTATATCATTGATTTGATTGGCTTTTGGATCAGGTCCTAAGCATCTTTCAGATCTGCGCTAGCAGCATGTTGAGAAGGAGAGCTCTGGGATATCACTCTGCTTTTTTTTCCATCATCGTGTCAAGAATCAACAAAAAGACCTTAAAGTGAATTATAACCATTGGGGTTTTTTTGTTTCTTTATTTTAAATGACAAAGCTCCTTTCTAATATCCCAGAAGAAACACTTGGTAAACAGTATGATGAAAACAGCATAACTAGTGCCATATTCTAAAGTCAGCTTTGGGAAACTCCTGATTTAGTTCTTGGGAACTCCAGGCTGTTCACTTGCTTATTCTGTCCAGGGGACACAACAGGGCTTGTAAAATATTTTAGGAGAACTATTGTGTCAGAGGCATGTGTGATTCTTTTCTAATAACTAAGTCAATATAGTTACTGGAATTGATGGAATCCTCAAGGCATGAGGCTCTTTGTCTTGGCAGAGAGCTCTTGCATACACAGCCTGGCTTTCTACTGAAAACCTAAAGAAGCAATATACCTGTTGTCACCAGAACTGGACTTCAACTGCCTGTTTTCACTGTTTTGATTTATGTTCCTTATGAGTTCATTCCCTCTGGCAGAAACTCAGACAGGGAAATCTGTCTCTCCTCTTTCAGGTTATATTTCTTTAAAAACATTGTCATGTTTTCGTCCTGGAATGTTATAAAACAGCAGCCAAAATCTCAACCAATGTAAATTGTCCTGCTGTGTTGACTGTGATAAACTTTGCTGGTTTACATTCACTGATGATCTGGCCTATGTTTTTTAACTTCGAAAATGCGGAGAGCTTTTTTAGGGACCAAAAAAGCTGTGCTTGACCTTTAAAATTACTTACACACAAGTGAAACCAGAAGAGAAATGCATGTGTTTGTTCTTAATCCCTTGCTGCTTTAAAATTTAAACAAGTGCTTTAAAAATAGTTAAGGCCAATGTTAAGCACTTTAGTGGGGATAACAACATTCTCACTTTTTTTCCTCTTTTTGTTTTTTCTGCGACCTTCTCCAATTTCATTTTAGCCAAGGTTAGACATTTAAGTGCTGAGCAAACTTTGCACTAGGGAATAGAGAAAGTCAGATACCAAGAAAGACATTTTGATGTTTTTCTTGTTGCTGTCTAAATAAGGCTGTGAGTGAATAAAACATTAGAGCAGTTGACCCAGAAAAAAATTCACAGATAAATTGTAAGTTTTTCTAATCATGGTTCTCAACCTAAGGAACAAAACTTCTCAACAAACATGCTGTCTCTCTCTTCCTGCTCTTTCATTCCACGAAGTCTTCCAGTTACAATCATTTTATCATACCTCTGGCCTTTAGCACCCACCATTCTTCCTTGACAGTGGCAGTGATGTGTGTCCAACACTTTCTGTTGCCTGTTAACACAAATTGAGTTGCCTGACTTGGAGATTTGGGGCTTTCACTTCATTACCTTGTGCAGCATTTAAATTTTCCTCCTGGTTTCCAGGTCAACACTGCTTAGCCAGGATCAGTTGTGCCCCAGATTAATTCTGCCAATGCCTTGTTTTCACAGCACAGCCATCTCTATGCAGGGCAACTTCCGAAGTCAAAAAGCACAGAATTTTATCACACAGTAAGTTAAGGATAACAAGCAACACCCTTAAAGTAGTTTTAGGGCTAGGCGCTTGAAGCTAAAAGAAGCAGGAGTATCATGGCTTGCTACGGTGGGGTGATTTTCCAGACATTGTCCTCCTTCAACAGGACCAAGTGGCTTTTCTTGTTCCAGTAACAGTCAGCCATAACCCTGCTGCTTGTAGGGATGATCCTGCATTTCTCTGATCATTGTTTTGCCCTGTCCTCCTTGTGCTGGAGAGGAGGCTGTGCCAATAGTGAGGACCTCCAGCAGGGGAAGGAGGAACATGAAGCATGAAAGATCATGTGTTTCCTGGCCCTAAGCCCTCCCTCCTTCTCCTCCCTTGCAGTTGCCTGCATTACAGCCACACCAGCCCTTTCAGCAGGGTTTTGCAGGGTTTTGCCTCCAGGAGGACATTGTCAATGGAATCTGTCCATTTCTCATATGAAGGTATACTTTGCTACTCTGAAGAAGAAGGTAGAATTTGATTTCACTTGCAAAGATGAATTTATGAGCTAATTTTTTTACCAAAGTGAGTTTTATTTTATGTGCAGTAAAACCAAAAGACTGTTGATGCTCCCATGTGGGATATAGGCTTTATGTCCCTGAATGTGTTGATTCAGTGCAATAGCACAGTTTTGAAACTAACTCTTGGCCATCCCCACTTGATGCACATTGACTTGGTTATAGAGCAGCTTTTGTGCACATGCACTAGTTTTTATCTGTGTGGAATTAATCCAGAAGCTTTTCTGCAGGAACTTACAGGTGTCCTCTAACCCTTAGTAGGGGTCCAAACCCCACTGAGCAGTCCTTAGAGCAGCTATGAATCATAGACACGATGGAGATGTTCAGTTCAAGGCATCAGACGACAGCTAGTCTGAAGGACAAGCCCTGAAACACACACAATGTGGATGTAGGGACACCAGTAGCTTCAGTCTGCCAATCTGCTTTTGTTTGCTAAATTACATGTTAATGTACATGTAGGCTTAGGTGCCTGAAGAAAGATTTATGGTCTCTTCAGACCTTCTATGGAACTAGCCCAGAGCTAGAAGGAGGAAAACTAAATAGTCTGTGGTAGATTATGTCTATGGGAATACCTAGAGGCTTATGTTTTATGAAGTTGTTTGGTGGGAATGCATACTTTGTGCCTCCATTTCCTGGGAAGCAAACAGCACTGCACAAAACAGATGCATTTTAGATGCTCGTCTTTCATTCCACATTTGGAGCTCTAACTTTGATCAGCTCTTGAACTTGCCAGTGGGCATAAAAAGCTCAGAGGCATAGACTCTACATACCTTTTGAATCTTGTTTATTGGTTGAGCTCAAAGTGATGAGAGTGAAGAAATCCATGTCACAGAATACAAAAGAAAATAAATTCTAAGATGATATTTTCATTGACTTCTTGGTTTCTGAATGGCTCTGATGCTTCACTCCTGAATACCTATATGAATAATGCCATTTTTTTATCCTTATCTATGGAATAATTATATTTATTTTTATACAAATGTATTAAATATTTCCTGTGTTTGCCTGGTGCTAACAAGACCAGAAGCCTTTCTTTTCCTAAACAAGTTTATGCAATACTGCAGTTTACAGTATTGCATTTTTTATATTTGAGTGAGACCTTTAAGGTCATTCTAAAATATGTTATAATTTTTCACTGTGACACATCTTAATAGCAAGTTTCATGTGTACCAAGGAGGTATTCAGAAAATCCTCAACTTCCGTAAAGCAAATGTCAATGAAAGACTTCTTTACACCCATAAAGTAAGGCTCATGTTACTGAAACATGTTCATGGATATGACTATCAGTCTACAAAAAAGTCTCATAATTAAGAGTACTCCAAGTAAAAACAAAATAAAGACTGTTGGATTTCGACTGTGTTGTTCCTGTGTTGGGCTGAAGTAACTCTGGGTGCAACACCACTACATAACTGCTGTGTGGCCTTACTGTAGAAACCATACCTGTGTGCAGAAGTGTCTGCTTTCTGCTGTGATGTGACAGTATGCATGTTCTTCAAGATGTGAATGCTAATCACATCATCACCCCTGACACAGAGTACCCAGCCTATGTTCTTGTCATTCCTGGGGACTCCAGCTTTCAGCCAGTAAAGGCCCAAAAGGCTCATCAGTGAGTGTGGTAATTTCTGCCATGAACATATTCTAGCTACTTGCCAGCCTAAGCTGAGCAGGTAACTATTCCAGAGAACCTGAGCCAGATTATTTAACTTACTGTGCTTTATAGACATCATGTCTGACTGGATTCACTTTCTGCACAAAATGACAGAAATCCTGAAATGGTATAAAAACAGCAGGTCCTGAGTATTTCCCATCCCAGCTCCTAATCTGCACAGCCAATTTTCTGTAGGATTGGGAGTTAAGGGATGCAAACAAGGGTGTTCCTCCTTTGGCCTCCATTTAACACCATGTTGCTTTGTCTTTTAGCACCCTGCTAACTCCTTTCTGTTCTTATCCAGCTTTCTTCACCTGCTATTTCTCAATGACTTAACAACAGCACTTGATTTACCCCATGCACTTCTGCTGTTCCTTTATACTGATTCTTTCTGATGTGTATTTTGATGTATTCCACCTCTTGCATGATTAATTTCTGCTTCAGTTGCACCTAATGAAGCAAAAGCCATTCTTCCTCTCTTCTTTGTGCATCAGGCTGATTGTATGTTTCATAAGGTTTCTTTTAGTCTTGCTTCCATGCTTTACTTTCCCTTTCCTGTACCTTCCCAGGAGATTAAACCCAGCCATCCCTGGGTTAGATTTTATAACATCTGTTTTACTGTCATTGTTTTGTTGCTTTCACTCCATCCCTTTCGTGCTCTTTTTAGAGTGGTACTGCAGTATTTTCTGTTCAATTGCATGCAAATGATTTTCTGCTATTATATTCTCAACCACTTCTTTTATCTATTATTCTTCTCTAAGGTAGTAGCCCCCTAATAATTCCCTCTACCTTCCAGATAAAAAAGTGAGCCTGAGAGTGTTTCAATATCTTGCTGGAGAGTCTGGGGAAAAAAATCCTTCTTTCAAATTTTCTCTTAAAGGACTCAAATAGGATATTTGCATCTGCATTATTTGTGAGGACTTCAATATTATTTCTTCTTGAAAGCATAAAGGTAAAACTCAGAAAGTGAGTCTTGTTTCCTGAAGCTGCAAATATAAGTGACACATTCAGCTTGCAGAGATGGTGAGATGCTACTGAGCTTGAGTTTGACCATGAGTTTTTAACAGTGTGTCCAATGCATACATACATATGTATGAGATGAGAATTAGTAGACTGGATTGGACTAAAGCCCAGATAGCCTAGTAGCATGCTTCCAGCAGTGTCAAAACTTCATGCATCATAGAAATACTAAATCATTCAGGTGGGAGGGCACATCAGAAAATGTCTAGTTCAACCTCTGTCTTCTCAGTAGCCTCTTCTTAGGTATTTGAAGAAAGGAAGACTGCTGTTAAGTCTGTCCTAAGTCTTCTCTTCACCAGGGGCAACAAATACAGAACTGAAGAGAGCTTACAGTATTACTTCCCTGGAATACTCTCTGGGCTTCCAAGAATTTGTGGCTCAGTGCCTAAATTTCTATGTCAGATATTGTATTTTTTAAATTGCCCTTGATCATTTTGTCTTTTATTAGCTCTTTGAAAATTTCTGGCATGAAATGTCTTAGCTTAGCTACATTATTTTGTTTGTTTTGACTGAGCCAATTTCAAGTTTTATTCGATGATTCCTTTTGTCAAAGAAATAGGGTGCGATCTATTCAGTAGCATACTGATGCTTTCTGTTCTCTTTTTAATATTTTGAAACATTGCTTTTCCTGACAGTTACTGAGTATTGAGCCCAGAAGCATCTACATCCTTGAACTCATTCCTGCGGGGTCCATTAACACTTTTTGTTTTCTCTTGTGCCACATTTCACTGAATTTTATCTGCTGTTTTAACATCCAGTCATTATGTCTCATGCTTTCCTTCTACACTTCATTGCTAATGCTTATCTTCACTCTCCTTCAATAATGTAGTAGTCACATCAAACTCCTGCTATTTTCTAAAATTTTGAGCAGTGCAATCTCAGCACACATACATGTAGACCTTCTTCCAAGGATCAAATTAATCCTACACTGTTTTTTATTTTTATCTTTTCCTTAATTCATATGTAAATATTCTCTCTTATTCTATGACCCCACAAAAGTTTTTGATGGAGAACATCATTCAATGCTTTTTGGAAATTCAGGTAGACTGCATCAGCTGACATGGTTTTACCTCAGCTGGCAACTATCCCCATGCAGCCACTTGCTCACTCCCCACCCCCAGTAGAATGGGGGGGAATGGAACGGGAAGGGTAAAAGTCTTCTCTTTTCCAGGCTGGACAATTACAGTTCTCTTAACCTTTCCTTTTAGGAGAGCTGCTCCATCCCTCTGATCACCTTGGTGGCCTTCTCTGGATGCACTCCAACAGGTCCATGTCCTTCCTGTGCTGGGGCCCCAGAGCTGATGCAGCGCTGCAGGTGGGGTCTCACCAGAGCAGAGGGGCAGAATCCCCTCCCTCATCCTGCTGCCCACTCTGCTCTGGATGCAGCCCAGGATACATTTGGTTTCTGGGCTGTGAGTGCTCATGGCTGGGTCATGTCCAGCCTCTCCTCCACCAGCACTTCCAAGTCCCTCTCAGCAGGGCTCTCTCCATCTGTTCATCCCCCAGCGCGGGTTGATACCAGGGGTTACCCTGACCCAGATGCAGCACCTTGAACTTGGTCTTGTTAAACCTCATGAAATTCCCATGGACCCACTTCTCAACCTTGTCCATGTCCCTCTGGATGACATCCCATCCTTCAGGAGTATCAACCGCACTAGTCCAATTTCCCTAGTGAAAATTATAAACTTATTAGCCATAATGAGTTATAAGCTGATTGGCTCTGTCCTGGAACCCATTTCAAAATATGGCATCACATCTGCTCCCTTCCAGTCTACAGGCACTCAGGCATTTCTGATTCAAAGTTTGTACATCACACTTACTGGCTGAACTGTTTTATTCTCGAGTTCCCTGGTGAATGACATCTGGTCCGGGCTGTTATCACTCTTCTTATCTATTTCTTCCATAGCCAACAGTTAAATTTCAGTCAGCTCCTGTAATGAGTTCTTAGTAAAGAAGGTTTCTGTCCTGAAAGCCTTTTCGTGTGCATCCACAGTGAACAAAAAAATAAAGGTTTAATTTTGTTTCTTTTTCTATGGCCCTGTCTTCCCTGAGTGCTTCTTTTATCCTTTGAATATCTGCTGGTTCTTTGGACTCCCTGACAGACTTCCTGTCCTGATACATTTGAAAAAATATTGTTGTTTCTTGCAATTTTTTTTCCAGTGGTCTTCTGGTTTGCCTTACTCTGTTTTTATATTTAACTTGCCAAAGTTTCATCCTCTCTAGTTTCCATATTTGGACACCACTTCAACATTTTCAAACTTGCCTTCTTGCATTTGCTAATCTTTCTTGTACTGTTGTTTAGCCATGCTGGCTTCCTTTAGCTTTTCTCAAATCTTTCATGACAGGAAGTATGCATATCCTTTTTACCTTCAGTGTAGTATCTAAATTGTGCTCACGCTGCTGGCAGGGATTTAACTCTTGTAGTCAGCTTTTAATCATCTTTTAGCTACCCTCTTTAGCATATTTTAAACAGGATTCCTTACTCTTAGGTAATTCTTTTGAAGTTGACTGCAATCATTATTTTTCTAGTTTTGTTTTGTTGTTCCTGCCAATGTTTTAAAGCATATTGTGGTCACTTTCATAGAGTTGCTCTTTGTCAGTAAATCATGATGAATACAGCTGAGGTGAATTGAAATAGAACGTATTTCCAGAGGGTAAAAATGCACCAAATTTTTGTCCAGTTCCCTAAGTACAATTATTTCTCCTTAAAATTTTCCTAGAATTTTTTTTATTTTGGACTCAAACTTTCCTTTAAGCTCCAGGCTGGAGACAGGCTAAACAATTCTGTGTAGTGAAATCTACTGCATCAGTGACTACCTGTTTAAGAGAATAAGTGGAGCATACAGGCAATTATTTTAAAAATATTTTAGTATATCTGGTTAGACTCTGTTGCAGAAGCATCCTGCCTATGTCTTGGCACAGACATATCCTAATAAATGTCAGAATAGCAGAATAGAACGGGCTGCTTGGACCTTAGGTATTCACCTAACCTGGAGGAATCTTCATGAGACTCTAAAGCACAGTTTATAGGCCTTTTGTTCCACTGCATTAAATCTCACTAATATAATTGTAACATAATTAATATCATATGTTCAAAGTATATAAAATAGAGTGTACATATTTCAAATTGACTTATTATATTTACCTTTACCCTCACTTTATATATCTTCTCTCTTCTTCCATAACTGACTTGATGAAATTACCTGCTGAATTTACTCTAGCAAGCACTGTGATATCCCCCAAACCAGCAATTTTCATCATTGTCTCTAATGAAACAAAAGCCAGTTGTGTTAGTGCTGGCCACCTCTGACTATTTTTATCATTATGGGATGTGATTTGCTGCTCATTGAACACATGGTAGAGTACACCAGCTTGTTTTCTTGCTTTTTTTTACAGAATTAAAAACTCCTACTCTTTGTCTTTAAATAGTAAAATGCATAGCTTCATCTCTTCCCCAAATATGTTCCAAGTGCATGGCACAACAAAATAAATCCATGTAGGTATGTTAATACTTTCCTGATATTATTGGTCTCTGAAGCTTATTCTTCAGGTAATCAAACTATACCTGCATATTTTTAACAAGTCTTCTTCAGCCCAGTTGGAACCTTTGCTTAGATAACCCTGTAAAGCCACACGAATGTACAGATGATAGAGTATTTAAGTTAAACTGTATCAGACATCTCCTTCAGAGGACTTCAAGCAGGAGCATAAGGCTGTAACATTATTTTTAAGCTAATCTCTGTTGGCATTGCCAGGATTCTACTATTTGTCCACTCCAGCTCCATACTGCATTTCATGTCAGCATTGGCAGTCATCTGATTCCACAAAACAACAACAAAATAATAAGTTAGTTCAAAAAGGGTTTTTTTGGGGTTTTTTTTGGGTTTTGTTGTTGTTGGTTTTTGTTTTTTTCTTTGTTGTTGTTGCTGTTGTTTTTTATTTAAATGAATTAATTTTATGCTGGGCTGGCTTTCAGATCACCATGGAATTAGAAAATAATGGGAACTAGTGGTAAGCTCAGAACTGGAGGAAGCAGCAAAATCAGAAGTTTCTGAACCCGTGCATCCAACATATACAGACTTACTTCACTGTTAGCTAGATCTTTGTGACAATGGGCATGAGGAGAACATTTGAGGTTGTTATCTCCCATCTCCAAGGCACCATCTATCTGTACCTAATGAGAGCTACTACAAAGGAGGAGAACCTGACACAACAAAAAATATCTGATTTGTTGCAGGGACTGTGGTAGAAAATTGTATTTTGGAGAGATTTTTTTTTTTTTTTTTTACAAGAGTAGAGGAATAAGCAAGAGTTTTCGAAAGTACCTTGCTTTCAGTTACAGTTTTTCCTACCTGCTTAAAAAAACTGTAACTTGTACTAATTTCTATATTCTCTTGCAACCTTGTTAGAACTGATGTATTCAGTGAGATACCACAGTTATTTTCCCTGTATCTAGAGTTGGCAGAAGACATTTTAAAATAAATATGGGTGAAGGGATTGGCACTACCGTGGTTTACACTACATGTTGTATTTTTAGGAAAGAAAAAATAAAAACATTTTCTTTCAATGAAAGGGCAAGCTATGAGAAAATTGCACACCAGAAGTTGTGCAATTCAGATGATTATGAAATCTTCACATTTTTGTCCAGGATGTGATGTATTTAGCTGCCAGTCTGGAACTTATGTCTTTTTGTGACACAGGAGGCTAACTCCCTATTTACCACAGAAACTATCCCACAATGTACTTCAGAAAATAGAGACTGTTTACTAAAATTAAAAGTGCAGAGATTAAATATCAGATCACTCTTATTTCTTGTCGTGCACTCTCTTTGCAATTGCATATGTTCCCTGAGTACTACTTCAACTTATTGCCTGTTGAATCTGTCCCTTTTCTTTTCATGTCAAAAATAAAAAAGGTTATTTTTTTTGTGCTCCCAGTTTCAATGGCTGGATCACATTTGATCAGAGCTACAGCTGCAGATGCTTGTCAACAACAGATCCTGTTTGAGAGAAGAGCTTGAAAAAAAATTCCATCTTTCCACTATTCCCTCAGGGGGGTCAGCACGGAGGGAGTAATAGTATATGTTGCCCTGCTCTTAGGAGATGATTCCTCTGTCTCTCGATGCATGGGGCTTCAGCTGAAGGCCACTCTAGTGATTGAAGAAGAGGACATGGACTGCCTGCATTAAAACACTGTGGGCTGTACATTATCTTTGGTTGAAGTATGGAGTTGTTAAATAAATAATAATGTACAAGATCATTACCTGCTTTTTCATAGTATGTGTATCTGGATAACTGCTCTGTTTTGGCTGCTTCCACTCCCAAATATTTTGGATTGGATCTTCATGTGTGGTGAAGAGAGAATATATATCTTTGATTCACTGATATCTTCCTCTCTTTTCTTTTTTTTTTTTTTCTCTGTATAATAAAACAGCTTGCTTTAGCCTCTTGTTTTTAGAACTGGAAATTCACATTAGAGACTAATTTGCTGTCAAGATGTCTATGGGAAACATTTCAAATATTTTCACTTGATTAGCTTGATTGTTTACCCCAAAGACATTGTAATCTTCTACAACGTTAATTTGCAATGTAATACCAGAAATGGAAAGCTTTTTAGTTTTCAGCTAAGCCTACCTTTCTTCCTTAATGATTGCAATGCAAGGAGTCAGAAGGTGTTAAAAGGAGATGCATTAAATGGGCAGATGAATTATAATACTTCAAACTTCTTAAAAGGATTAGATTTAGTTTTATTTTGGAAGCAGGGTGAAATGGACAATAAAAGACACAATATTTTAAAAACCATGCCATGAATTCTAAATTGTAACAAACAATAAGTTTGTTTAAATTTTGATCAGTTAAAAAAAGAAATGTTTTTTCTTATGGTGTTGCATTAATATTGGTAACAGAAGGAATTTCTTTGCCTAATTCCTCTGAAAAGAAAGTGGCATGGTGATTTTAAGGAAACAGCTTGAGAGGAAGGGGACTGCAGTGTTATTGCATAGGGCTTGGGGCAGACCTGAGAGGTAGGAGCCTGGTAGATTGGAAGGGGAGCTCCTGACATTGTGGGATGAGAAAAAGGCGTGAAGGAGGAGGGCTTGGTGAGAAGCATTTTACAGCCTGCTAATTGTATGAGCAATCATGCCAGTGAGCTGGGTTTGGCTTTTAGGTTGATGATACCATAGCTAGAGACCAATCTCTTGACCTGTGGTGTCTATCATCCTAGACAGAGAGAGATAGAGTACTGAAAATTTAATTAACAATAAATGGTGCTGTGAACATAACTAATGAGATGTGACACTACAAACTGGTCAGGGAGGGTTTCTCTCTGATTAAGGTAAAAGCTTGCTCTTAAATTTCAGTTCTGGATTTCCTAATATTATTGTAGGATTACTCTGACAATAGTTATGTTGGTTTACATAACCGTCTTTAGGATATTGGCAATCATATTGGAAATATGGACTCCTGGAAACTGGCATTGGAGAGATTTGTAATTAAAATTAAACTGTAAAAACAGCATACTTACTCTCTGCGTCTGATTTCCATGTATTGGAAACGAATGCTTATTTCAATGACAAGGCCATTTTTTATGTGTTTTTAAGAGTGTTGCTGTGCAAGTTAAGTATCTGATTTGCAAATTCTGTGATGGAAACTTGAAGGTAAAATCACTTAATATATTAATATTTTGTCATTTTCTCTGCCCTCCACATGTAGTTTTTCTATGATTATAAGCACAGAGGCTATGGACTGGATTGCACCCCAGGCTGCAGTGCCGTGTGAGGACAGCCATGACAGCTCTAAGGATACCAGCATCATTCTAGCACGACACTCAGGGTGGTTAAATCTTTGACATACAAAGCACATTGGTTTTCACTGGATCTTGTGACTGTGGCTAAGTATGATTTTGTTTACAGCTAGCTCATGTGTCACAGCAGCACACTGTCATCTCTTTTGTATGTCAGGCTATTTTTCTCTGTTCTGGACACTTGGAAAGCTCATTGAAACCTAATTGGATCCTAGGGACATACGCATACTCACATTTGCTATTTGTCTTATCTATTGTGACAAAAAAAGTTAATTCATGTTACACTGTAGAATTCTGGGATTATTTAAACCTATATAGATTACTGAAATTACTGGGATTTAGATTAAAATTTTGTCACTGAAATCTCTAAGTCTAGTCTTAAGCCTGTTGAATATGTTTCAAAGGATATATTCCTACTAACTTCAAGTCTTTTTCGTGCCAGCTCTTTGATATACACATGAGAAAGCCCACAGTGTGACATTTCAGAATGAGAATGCAAGGTTGGCACAATTGCAAGAACATTTATTATTTGTAAACCGAACAAATACAACACAAAAAAAATTTGAAGCATGATGCCAGTTCCACAATCTATTTTTCAAGAACAGAATCATAATTTTAAGACCACAGTTCTACCTTTATGAATAGATGAGAACGAAAACTGTCTTTTCTTTCATGTGCAGATATATATGAGGTAATTTTTAACAGCTTCTGTCCTTAACTTTCTTTCAGGAGCAGTAGATTAAAATTCCTGATGTTTTCAGTGTAAGGAATTACTTCATTTCCTTCCTCCTAAGACAATAATGACAAAAATATTATAAATAACCTTTCTATATCAGAGAGGAGGAGGAAGTTACACCTATTAGAAGTGTAATGAATAATACCATCATCCTTGGCTGTTCCTCCCTGGATATGACTTCAGAGACAGAAAACTGTAAAAGTAGTTATGACTCTCCTTTGGCCATCTGAGAGATTAAAACAATATTTAGTTTTATCCCTGTTACTATGCTACTTACATAGAACCTTGCATTTTGCAGTAGAGCTAAAGGAAACCTTTAAGACGCATACTAATGTCTACTGTGTAGCCACCAGAGCTCTGTTGCTAGAACTGAACCACTTCATTATGAGATTTTATTTCACTCTGGCCAAGAGTATGCAAAGCAGATTGTGTAACATTCTGTTTTTATGGTCTCTGTTTAAACATATTAAATAGATTTTTTAAAAGAACTTCATGATACAGTCATTTATTAATAACAAACACAGAGTTATACATCTGATTTGTTATTGACTTTTAGAAACTCTGATTAGAGGAAACTTGCAAGATTAAACCTGAATATTTTAATTCTCAGTACTACCAGGATTAAATTGAGTGAGACTCAGGCCATGTCAGCTCCGCTGAAGGCTTTCAGAAAAGATATCTCTTGTGAATACATGTGTTTCTGCCCATTCATGCAAAGCCTGTTCTCTCTTCTTTTTTTGTGTTCTCTAACTTGAAGCCAGAACCATTCCTATCTCTTTCCCACCCTTGATTTCTCTTCCCAGTCTCATTTTTCTGGCACAGGAAACTCTACTTCTTTCTGGCTTTCTTCCAATCTACATCTCTTCCTTTCAACTGTCTTTGGCTTACAGTTTTTCTCTCTTGACTCCACATTCTACCTCATAAACTCTTCTCCAGCTCCTCAGATTATGTTCCTAGCCCCCATCAAATCTTGTCTTGTCCCCACTGTTTTGAGAGTTGTTTCTCTCCTGTTTCTGGGTTCTCAATAATTCCCATCTCCCTGTGCTCCCCCAATTGCAGCTGTAGATCTGGACCTGTCCTAGTGCCAGACTTATCATAGAATGAGTTTTCCATTATTTACTCTCCTAGAGGTTTGCAAAAGTGTGAGTACTTGACCAACTATTCTCCCAGTAGGCACACAACCAGCCTCACCTGCTGGTTAAACATTCCTACATTTATAAACAATCTGTGATCCCATTTCCCCATGTTTACTGAAGGAGGTTCTCTCTTCCCTCCTCCCTGCAGAGTCCAGTTCATTATAACTTCCCAGACTACCTCTTGAATGTAGCTCAGCATAAAATGGCACCTCCCCCATATCCCTACCTGGGGGCAGAGTAATCCAAATTATCTACCAGGATACACCTGGATTCCATTCCAACACAGTCTATGAAGGGCACTCTGCAATAAGGCTCTCAGCGCTGAGCCAGTGAGCTCACACAGTTTGATTCACTGCATAAACAGTGTGCACAGTGGTAGAATTTGAACTCAAATGTGAGCTGGGAGTTTGTGCTAACACACCAGCATAGAGGTACCTACTCAGTCTCTCCTTTGCATCAGCTCCATTTCATAGGGAACAGTTATATTTTACAAGGGCACAGGGGTAAGAAAGGAAGTGAGTTGAAAGAGACTGTCTTCCAAACTTGTGAGGCTGCCAAATGGAAAGGCACCACAGAAAAGATATCATAATACATATGCAACACAATAGAAAGGACTAAATGACTGTGACAAGAGGACAGTGCCCTCCTGTTAGCACATGCCAGAATGAAGATTGCTGCAAACAGTGCTGCTGCAAGCACTTCTTACAGGTATCAGACAATGCTGTCTAGTGGGCTTTAAAATATTTTTGTTGTAGTTTTCTAAATTATGATAACCTGGTTTTGTTTGTATGAATGTCATAATAATACTTTCAGAGACCACAAATCTGTGGTGCTTATTGCCATCTATGAATGTGTATAAAAGTGAGGAAAAACACAGCACAGCCTCAAAATCTTCTGTCTTTTTACTTGTGCCCACAAATTTGAAACAGAGAAAGAAAAAAATCACAATCACGTTGTATTGTCTTTACCTGTGCCATTAGGAATTACAAGTTATGACACCTTACACTTTCTTGGTTATAGTGGTCTCCATTGGTCCAATTCTTTTGTGAACCTGACCTAAAATGTAATGGTTCTTTACAGTTTGGGATGTTTTCATTATATTCCACTAAAATTCTCTTCCTACATCCCCATATCAACTTACATTTTGCTTCTGTTCTTAAGTGTCTTACCCTCCACAAGCAAAGCAGCATAACTACTGTGCTCTCAAATAAATGGCACAGATTTATATGAGGTTTGTTTCTAAGCATTTAGACATAAACAACAACTTTCAATAATAATTTCTTTCTCTAACCATATCTTAATAAAGAAAAAATAAAAGATCCATTAATTTCTTCTTCTAAGTCTTCCTTCTTTAAGCATTTTAATAATTTGTGGCTCTCTGAACACTTGCCAGTTTGCCCATGTTTTTATTTTTCTGACACACGTTTTATTACACATGTAGTGTCACCATGTGTCTCCACAGTAATAGAGGAGAATTCGTTGTAGTGTGATAATTCTTCTCTGTGTGAAGTTTAGATGGTGCCAGTATTTTTGCTGCCAAATCTCACATTTAATTTATCGAACATGGCAACTTTCAGTCATACAACACATCTCAACAAGTATCTTTCCTCTATATTTTCTTCTCCAAAATTTATTGTAGTTATTTGCTTTTGGATAAGATTCAAATAGTTCTAATAAAGCTGGTACAATTGGCATTTTATTTCAGAAGATTTTATAGTAATATATGATGATATTCATTGTCAGAATGTCTAATGACCTCTTTCTTGAGATATTCTGCCCATGTTTATACCCTTACTCAGGGCTTTATACTAATCTATTCCTTTCAATTGTGTTGGAATTTCTAAATTATTATAACCTATGATTTTTGTGATTTATTTTATTTATTGCTGATAGTGCAGGAAATGGTATTTGAAGAAAGCTCGAAAGACTGAGGAGAATGTAAAATACAAAAATTAGAGAATTTAGATAAAATAATAGAGGTATGGTTATATGTTTTTATATATTGTATTTTTAGGCACATGATAAAATATTATATGACTACCCTTTCACCGCTTTGGAGTTGTTCACTTGATATCATGAGGCATCTTAAGGAAAACACAGATGGATTCTTTAAAGAATACTAGAGTGTTGTAATGAGTTAAATAAATTTAAAATAATCCATTTTTTAAAGTGGAACTGTAGAAAATGGAAATACATCTGCAATCAAATGTTGCATTTCTGCAAGAGCAGGTGTCTTGAGGTATGGCTAAATAACTTTCAGAATACCAGATTAGCAGAGAGAATAAAACCTTTGATGCTGAGGAGCAACAACTTGGATTTTATTCAATAGAGAATTTAGAATAGGCAAAGAAAGGTCACAATGGCAGGAAAAACATATTTGTTTGTGTTGAGAGTGTCTTGAGCAAAGTAGGTGTGAAGATATCTCTGTGCATTCAAGAAGAAATAAAAACTGTCTCCTCAAAGGTAGTTGAAGTCACTATGAAGTAAAAGAACAAGATTTTCTAATAGAGAGCAGTGGTTTCAGTTGGACTAATACATTTTGTTAATAATTTTAAGACTACCTAAGGTGACAAAGATACTACTCAAAAGGTGTGAAATTATAGATGCAGGAGTTCCTGTGAAATTTAATTCACCATTTTCTCCCTTTATGACTGCATGTAGAAGACTATACCTTTTTTCATTTTCTTCTTGTCAGCTAAAGGCAAGGACTTCTGGAATTTTGGCAAGGAAGAAAACAATCCTTTACTGAGGGAATGAAAAACTAAAATAATATTAGCGTTCCTAAATTTCCTGGCATACTCTAAAAAATGTTTATTTGTGTTACAAAGGTAGAATCATAGAATCACAGGTTTGAGTTGGAAGAAGCCTAAAAGAACATCTTTTTCCAAGTCCCTGCCATGGCCAGGGAACTTTCCACTGGACCATGTTGCTCAGGGTCCCATCCAACCTGGCCTTGAACATTTCCAGGGATGGGGCATCCACAACTTCTCCAGGACAACCAGTTCTAATGCCTCACCACCTTCACTGTAAAGAATTTCTTCTTAATAGACAATCTAAATCTACCCTTTCTATGCTCTTTTAGAAGTTGAAGACAAAAAGTTATTGAACAGTGATTGGCAGTATCAGGCTTGAGAGGCTGTCACAGGGAGGTTGAAAACAAAAATGTGTGACTGGCTGTCCTGTCATCATGGTTTTGGTTTCTGGTGATACCTAGCAAAATGACAAGACTTGATGTAAGTAAAAAAGACCTTAATATTTAACAGATTAACAGACATATTATATTTAACAGACAGTGGAAGATAGACCATGAGCAAAAAGGGACCTTTGGGAAAGAATGTACAGAAAAGTCTGCAGAGATAGAAAAAATCAAAGATTATGTTTATCATCATGACCAGTGATGACAAAGATTTTCTTAGCATGAATACCTCATCCATACAAAGATCCTGAGTGCTTCCTCCCCCTTTCTCCTTACCCATTTTAATCCTGGTCTTTTATCTGCTTTTGGACAGTACAACCAAAGGTTTCTATCAATGAAACCTGAGAATAGAAAGCTGTCTGGCATGCCTCCTACTCAAATCTCTCAGGAAGCAGGGGTAAAAATACCAATAACACAAGTTAGATTGGAAAGCATTCAGCAGTATTTGGCATAATCAGCCAAGTGTAAATGATGGCAAAGCAATACCAAGGATAAATTGTCTAGAAGGGGCATTGCTGAACAACTTCAGAAGGTGAACCAGCTTCTCAGCAGGGACTGACCGGGCACTATTCATTATTTACTGGTCACCATCCCTGGTGGAGATGAAAAAGGCCCAGGAGAAAACAAGGACAACCTAGAACATGAATGTCTGACTTCTGAGATTATTGTACTGGGAAAGATTTTGGGTTCTTCAGTCAAGAGTGAAATTCTAAGAAAAGAAGCAGAGGCAGAGCGCATGCCATGAAGAATAGGAAGACTACCTTTGGACAAGATTAGCTAAACTTGTGAGAATGGCATTAAAATAAGACTAGTGGTTTCAAATAGTACCACCTCATCAATATTAACAAGGCAAATTGGTACACAGAACTAAGAAGTAGGTGACATTTGGATACTTACAATATGGTCACAGAAGACACAAATAGGAAAACAGTATGATAATTTGAAATATCCTCAGTGTTCAAGCAGCACAGCCAGTAAATTAGAAGACTTTGAGATCTTGATACGTTATTTATTTTCTTTATTATTTTCATGACTTACACTTAAGGACATTTGCTTTGGAAGAAGTACTTCCTGTAAAATCAGCCAATGACAGTATTAGTACACAGTCCCAGGAGCACTCTGGGGCACAGGGACCCAGTCACCTCCTCTTTGAAATTAGCGAGGTCTTTGGCAGGGTTTTGGTCTTGGGCATGGCTGCAAGCTCTTGGAGCGGTGACCATATGGTGACACAAGTCACCCTGGTTCTGAATCCTGAAACAAACTGTCATGGAATGGGAAAAGCCCCAGAGCATGGCCAGGACAACAGGCAAACATTTCCTGGTGAGGGAAGTGATGAAAAGGAGGAGATCACACACTTCAGTCACCCACTTGCTTTTGTGAGAAGAGGGAGGCACAGATGTGCACAAGGACCATGCTGAGGGAGGATGGGGCTGCAGTATCTGGGGTGTAGCCTCACCGAGTAAATCACAGTTCTGTCAAGACTGCTGGTTTGGAGAACACTCAGTGTGGTTACATCCAGTGCCATCAGACCCCATGAGATACGGGTGGCCACTGACAGGATGAATTGCTGACAGCTGCCCCAGCATACTCTGATGGCACCCCTCGTGTGTGGACGGTGTGGCTCACAGTGGTGCGGTGTGGCATGCTTTGTTATCAGGAGGAAAGGTCAGGCCAGGAAGGTCCCTGTGCCCCAGGCCCTCTCGAGTCAGGCCTGGATTTCCCCTTTGGAGCCAACAGAGAGAAGGCAGAGGTAGGAAGAGGCAGAGAGGAGGAAACGGAAGCCTTCTCCCTCTGCCAGGATATTGCTGCTTTTCACATCCTGGCAGCCAGACCTGTTCAATGACTCATTTAAGGGGTGTCCCTGAAGAAAAGCCTGCATGCCACCAACTTTTTCAGCTTCCAATACCTTTTTGCCCCAGTATAAGAGTACTTATTTCCATGTGTTCACCACAATTACATATGCAAGAGCTTCATAGAGATGCACTGTTTATCTGGAACCCATTCAATGGAGAAGGTGAAGGGAAGGGCCCCATGCTGGGCTTCCAGTCGTCTCAATATGGAGATGGAAAAATTATGATCCTAAAAAAGTTGTCAGTATATAAGGGACAAGCATTTGATTGTGGGCTGCCCCAGTGCAAGTAAAAGCATACAATCGGTTAGGGGTTTATGCCTTCGGTTTTCTAAAACAGAAGTAATATTCCTTACTTCATCTGCATTTCCACTACAAACAGATCACAGCCCTTACTCAATCCCAGAGACCAATGCACAAGGATTAACGAGCAGAAAGTCAGGAAAGATTTTATTAATTTTTCTAAATACCTAGACAATGGGAATGTTTACTAGCAAAGGGAAAATTTATCTCATTGCAAATTCTCCAAAAGAGGCTAGAAGAACACACATCAAGAATGTTTTTAAGGATGGCTGGTTCGGGACCAGACCACTTGGGACAGTGGACTGAATTTAAAGATACTTTGGGTTTCCTTGCCCTTCTTTCTTTGGCATTTGTTGTCCTATTCAAAATAAATTGCAAACAAAAACATAGTTTTAGTCCTTATTTAAGCATTATTTTATTTGCACAGTGCAAAAAAATATACTACCAGAGAGCAGCTAAAAACACTGACTCCTTCCAGAAAGACAAAATCCTTATGTGACAGCAACAAGAAGCGAAAAGGTAATAGTATAATTTGCTATTGAAACACATAGCAAACTAAAGGGTAGAGAAATTATTTGAGAAGCAGTTATTATTTGCTATCAAAAATATTCGGAAGAAGATATTATGTAACAAAACTCTGGGTTTTGTTTGCATAACCAAAGCTGGCTATCATGTTCAGGATTATTAAATGAGAAAAGCTTTTAAGTATATAATATCAACACCCTTTTAAAACAAGTTCTTACAGAACCTTTGACAAAGAAAGAAGTCAATAAGCCTGTATCAGCCTCTGGACATCTACAATTAACTAAACCAGAGAAGATGAAATACCTAATGAGGGACAAAACATTGAAAGTATTTTTATGTGTTTGAAAATCAAATTTGTGTTTATTTAATGTATACTTTTGATGCTAGATTATTACTGTTATCATATATCTAACACTTACCCAAGAAGAAAATATTTAAACAGACCAGCATTTATTAGCCTCTGTAATAAGGCTGTACTCCTCTGTACTCTGGAGTAAGGAGAATATGAACTAAAAGGCATTTTTATTTGAAAATATATTTTTTCAACGTCTTTGGCTTTAATAACTGAAGATGTAGAAGACTTGTAATTTAAGTTTCATGGAAGCATTACATGAATAGGTACAGCTAAGGCTTCATCTCTCTTGTTTAATACAACACAGTCTCTATCCTGACCTGAAGAAGCCCTGTCTTAATTTTTAACTAATTCTTTGATTACTTGATTAATTTGATTTATATTAATGATCACATTAATACTGAAAATATAGTTTAGTGAATTGGATGAAGACGATGTAAAGAAAGATCAGGGCCTCATTTGTGGCATTAAACAAAGACAGATCTGGTTTTCAGCTGGAAATCTCAGTCATGAACACTCTGAATCTCCAGTCTAAACCTGCAAGGTTTTCCATTACATTTTTTGATATATCTCTATGGGATATGAGGGCATTTCTCAGCCTACAGCTAGCAGCTAGCATATGGTAAACCATATTTCGTTTTCTTCATAATGATAAAAAATGTATTAAAACAAGAAATATCAGAGGTGAAAAAGGTCTTTTATTTATGCAGTTCATGTACATTGTAGAGAGAAGAGTGTTTATATTCTAAGAAAGAAACTGGATTTAAATTAAAAATATTTTCTAGATACAAGTCTGAACAGCGTTCACAAAGACGTACTTTAAATAAGACCCTCAAATGTAAATATTAATGCACTAAAATAATGTGTTGTCTACTACTCTGCCAAGGAATATTACCACGATGGAAAGTACATAGTTCTCCTTCTGCTAGGAAGAAACTAAATCAGAACACTCCAAATATGAACAATAAGAGAGACATGGAGATGGAATGACCTCGAACCTCTGGTACAATGCAGCTGCTTTCTCATGTCACACTGAGCACGGTAGAGCAAAGATGTTGGCCTGGGGTTCCATTCTCTGCGTCTTCCATGGCGTGTTTGGACTGCAGTAATCTCCCCAGAGTGGGCACTCTGACTGGATTAAGTTAGGGACCTTTAGGCAAAAACTTCCATACACAAGTCTTTTGGCTGGATAGACAAATGGTTCAGGAAAATTAGCCTCTGAAATTAGGTACCAGGGTCAGGCATTTAACAGTCAGCAGTGTAAATATCTCCAGTTTAATCACTTGTAAGAAGAAAGAACAAAGAGGCCTACAATATTAGTGTTTTTTTCGTGCTTGTGAATGAGTATACAGGAAATATAATTTCAATAGGTTTGGTTTAAAACATGTTGAATGAGTTTCTAATTAAAATAACTATCAAAGTACAGAGCACTGGCATCGTCCTGAAGCAAAGAATTTCTGAAGTGCAAAGTCCTAGCCAATGTTGTAAAGCTAAATCCAACCAAAATTTGGTATGAGGATGAGTCCAGCAAATAATCTGCTCTCCTATTGAACATGACAGAAAAAGGAGAATTGGGGCAACAAGTGTTGCCCATCTTAAAATATATTCTTGTTGAAAAACCATTCCTACCAATTAGCATCTGCTCCCCCTGCTTTGCCACATAAAAAATAACTTTATTTAAACAATTTGATCTAAGAGAAGAACAACAGATGTTCAGTGAATTGCATTTTCTGTCTATTGGTAATTTGATTTTAAAAGGAAACAGGAAATATATTCTCTTGTTTAAAAGCAAAACTCTGGTTCAACCCCCTGCTTCATCTTTATATTCAAATTCCACAGATTAAAAATCTTCTGCAGAAAAAAAATTAAAAACATCTGATACATGTTTTCATGGATTTATTTTGTGTCTCCCTTTACATTAAGATATTTGCATGCAGGTATCTAAAGACCTAAACAAAAAAAAAAAAAAAAAAAAAAAAAAAACCAAAAAAACCCCCAAAAGCCAAAACCATTTCTGTATACTAAAGAAAATACTGACATCGATAATTATATAATTTATTAAAAGTTTTGGTTTAGAATGAAATGAAATTAACTGCTGTATGACTCTGGAAAACATCTCTTTATTGCTTTTATAAAATAAGATTTCCTTTTACAATTTTCCTTTTATAAAATAAGATTCATTTTAATGGGTTTCCTCTCACTAAATGCCTAGCCCTTTATCCAGTGCTTTTAGATGGAGAGAACAAATGACCTAGTCAATTTTGAAATACATTAGTGACTGCCAGACTCTCATAACTGTAGAAAATTGTATATTTGTATAGCTACAATGGAAATCTAAGTACATTGTCAAGTTCTTATCTGTGATCATCCCATACCTACTGAGGCTAGAGACTGTCCTGAATTCATGAAGGGAGCATAATTAAATGCAGGCTTAAAAAGTAAATAGGTTAGAGAAATCACTACACAAGTAAATGTAGAACAGCTTTAAGCAATGTACAATGACTTTCAGAAGACTGGCAACATTATTTTTTTAAAAATCTACCTGTGCTAATAAGTAGCACATTATAAAAATGTAATTAATTTGCTTCATAGAAAGTGTAACACTGAAAATTCTTCTGTGGTGGAAATTCGTTAAACTAAACCTAGGGACTTTGTTGTAGATTTAGCTACATAAAATCTACAGTATGTCTCAACTTGTTGTGTTTAGTGTGATTTTAATGCAGCAGATCAAAAGTATTTTTACCAAAAAACTAAAGTGAAAATATCTCTGGTATTTGAAGAGTATAATTTACATAGTTGTCTTACCTTTTGAACTTGTCTTTGAGTACATAATAATCTAAGCAATGAAGGGTCTGCTATCAGTCTTCCTCATGAAAGTAATGAGTTAAACACACAAATCCACCTTCTGGGCAATAACATGCTTTCTGTAAGGTGGGAGGCCAAATGGGAAGGTATTAATTACTTTGCAGGATTCCTAATTTTATGTTTATTATTCAGAATAAAAGTTATTTTCACCTTTGACTGGATATTGAGTGTGTTGGAAAGCTTAATAACCTTGCAGATTAAAGTCTTAATAACTTGGAGAGGA
The DNA here is from genome assembly GCA_013400915.1 of Pardalotus punctatus. Lineage (NCBI taxonomy): Eukaryota > Metazoa > Chordata > Aves > Passeriformes > Pardalotidae > Pardalotus > Pardalotus punctatus. Next base: position 117,127 of record VZTX01010276.1, read on the forward strand.
GATAGCATATTGTATGTAGCTCAAACTTATTAACTTTCCACAATTTTTCCTTCATCGTTTTCAGAGTCACAGTGCTTGCTTTTCATCTATCCAGCTGACCTTTTTCTGTGAAACCTTAAAAGTGTTGCTGAAAAAGGTTCGAAGCTCTGGTACTTTTCAGCAGACAAATGGGAAACTGGTCAAAGTCCAGGAACTCGCTGTCACACAGCCCATTGATGTTATTGTGTATTCCCCTCCCAATGTCTTTTTAACCTCACATCTTCTCCCAGCTTTGTCTTTGTGGAACCTTTTTTTTTGCCCTAAGAACATGTAAAGAATATTTTCCTAACCTTTTTGATTGTATTTATATTTTCTGTCTGTACATTTTGTAGTTTTCTTCTCCTGTATCAATTGATAGATGGTTATCGATATGATGTAGAAGGACCAAGTGCTGGCCAAAGCTCCGCATGGGATACTCTCATTTTGTCAGTCATTTTTCATTTAGTTCTGAAATGTTGGTTCTTCACTCTGCTTTAGTTTTTGCTGTGAGCCGCCATTGCACTTTTTCTAAACATTTTAAGAAGTAGTTCTATTTTTCTTGGCCATTTTTCACACACACATGGATTGCTTCTCTGAAATTTTTGAATGTCCCAATTGTCCTCCAAATTCTCCTTTGGCATATACAAAAAGTCTAGACAGACATTCTGGAAGGTTTTGCCAGCATGAATTCCAGAGGACAAAATCTATATCTAGATGTAGAGACTGTATGAAAAAAGCAGTTGAGTTGAAGAAAAATTCTGTTTACAGTTGTGTCACATAGTGGAGTACCATACTTGATAATTTTAAAGTACTGTAAAAATTGGATGAGGCTATAGCAGCAAAAAAAGAAGATGCTTTAATATCAGAAAACTGCTCTATACCAGAAATTCAGTCTGTTCACATTATTAAAAATGAGATGAAGCAATGACTTGGTAAGACTTTCTTCATATGGAAGAGACTGGTTCATGCTATGCCTGACTGAAATGTGAAGTGATATCTTTTCCAAGGAAGAATAAGGCTCAAGGTTTTAGAAGATAGTGTGATAAATTACTTACAATTCTTCCATCTCTTGTATTTTTTATTGCCACAATTGAATGCCATTATTAATTATGCTCTGAATAGATGTCAGTTATTATACCTGTGGTGGAGTTACTAGTTGTGCGGTCTGTAAAACTCATTGATCTAATAAATTTGTATAATTTAGTTAACTTTTGTAACCAAAGTAAACATTTCTGTAGGAAATATTTAACAATGTCAAGTATTTATTTCTGATTACTGCATTCTTTGTGTCCCAATCACTTCCAATATGACTCAATAGTTGAGGAATCAGATATTAATTCTCAGCCATTGCATTTTTCTACATTAGCTTTCTTCCCTGCTGTGAGAAGTTATTTGATGGCTTAATTCTAAGGATATGGGTGGGCTTTTTCTTTTTTTCAAGTGAAGCTGTGTGCTAATTTACAACAGGGCCTTTCCACAGGAACAGTCTGCATATTCTCACTCTGTGGAAACATGAGAGAGCTTATCCTCTGGAGGGAGGAATAACCTCCCTATCATTTACCTACATGTGCCTCAGGGTAAGAACATTGCATATGGTAGTTCCTGAAGAGAAACTGATGTGGCAAAGTTTCAAACATTGGTGCACCTTGGAAGAACTTGTTTGTCTGTTCATGCCTTTAATTTTCTAATTTCAGGAATGTTTTCGAATGCATTTTTTCACAAGCAGTATGATGGCTACCACAATTCTGTGAGTTTGAAGAGGGTATATAGTATTAGGAAATATTTTTGATAAAATGAGAGAACAGTATGTTTCCATAAGTCTGTGTCAAATAATCTAAGATGGTATCTTTTTTGTAAAACAGAAAAGAAATATCAGCTTTCTCCTTATCCCTGTTTAACCCTCATATCCCTATTTAAACCTCATAAAATCAATGTAAAAGCAAGTGTGAGAGCAAGAGTTTTCTTCAACCTCCTGTTACTCCTATGGTACTTCTGGTTTTAATTGCTATTTAATAATTTAAAATTTATGCTAATATTGTGAAGTCTTTCAATGAGGTGAAACTAATAATGAGCTATTCACCAGGAAATCAGTGTAGTGTAAAATTACTTGATTTTTTTTTCTTTTGAGAAATGCATCCTGTTTTGACATCTAGATTACTCAATTAATATTTTTCATCTCTCTTCCTAGTTAACTCCTTTAGATTTGTGATTTTTTGAGCTAGAGTACCTTGCATCCTTCTTTTGTGGCTAAGCAGTCTCATTCAGGCTTTTATTCCCTTTTAACTGACTTAGATACTACAGAATCAGAATGTTGAGTCTTTATTTTAAAAGGGTGTTTGGTATTTGTTCATGATTGTGCTTTTAGGCAGCATTAAGGACTTCACTGAAGTTGTTTATATCATTCATTTCAATATTTTCATTAATTACTGTCCAGTAGTTATTCTTTCTAGTCTTGCCTCCTGTAGAATTTTTATGTCTAAAATTATGACTTTTGATGTAGATTCACTTGAGCAAAATCTTATAGCCCAGGGGCTTTAGACCTTAATAATTTAGAAAATGTAATTTTTTAAAACTGAATTTAATATTCCACACTGATCTCACAGTTTTGAGCATCATAAAATAATATTGTTGTTATTCCTAGTGTGAAGGGAAATTCAAGAGTGTTGAGAAGGAATAAAAAAAAGGTCTAAGTTGGAAAAGCATATTTCTGTGACCTTGCTTCAGATTGATTTTTGGTGTAATAATGCCCTTTCAAATGTGGAAAAAGTTCCTGGAAAAATTCTACGTATATTGCAAGAGTTAAGAGCTCATAAGTTTCGTTGTAAACTTTCTTTCTAGTTTGTAAAAAGGTGGGGGGAAATGTTTATTATCTTGATGGTTCAAGAGAGGCACATATGTCACAGTCCACGGGTTTTGTGAAAACTCCACTGAACAGAGTTGGGAATGCATTTTATAAAGATAGGGTTTTTTAAAAACCTCTGTAAGAGTATACCATGTAATAAATATTTATTTGATACTTTTTTTACAATTTGGTGTATAACACAGTGCTTAGTTGTCATTTGAATTGCTATTTATAGGCAAGTAATGAAAGTAAATTGGGATTTCAGCAGTGGTTTCAAATCAGCAAAAGGGCTTTTGAAAGCCATTTAGAATATTTTTCTGTGATCTGAAAGGGAAGACTTTGTTAGTCAAGGCAACCCAAGCCTAGCTTCCTTCATTAAGAGGAAAAAAAAAGTACTTGTTATGCTTTTATGGACTATTTTAGAAATATTATTGTTGAAAATAATTTCTAGAAATACATTATCTAGGACTTTTCTTGCCAAAATGTATATTCTCTAATTTTTCTTTTTAATTTACTTTTTTATTTACTTTTTTTTGCATTTAGGTAGCAATTTTGTTTTCAGATGTTAGTCCTTTAGCATTAAATGTTTGAATGTTTAAAAGGATCTAAGCTTCTTTGATGATGTCAGTTTTCAAGCATTTCAAATGCAAATAGTCTAATACTGTTGGCACCTCTCTGTAAGCAGCATTTTTTCTAATACAGCAATGGGAAACCAAATGACCTTTAGGTAAATGTAGCGAGGCTATTAATGGCTGAACAGATAAGGGGAGCTTCTTAAGAGCCTCACTTGTGAGTCTTAACTGCCAAATGTGTCTCCCATGATTAAGACAAGGCAGTAAAGAAACTTGAAAATTCATAAATAAAAACAATTACAATTTGTTTTCTCAGTAGGGAAGAAATACCTGGATTGCACAGAACTGAAGAAAGCCTTGAAAAGAAAAGTCTGCTGTATTTGGGGAGAGTTTGTCACTTTAAAGGAGGCGTGCTAGTTCTGGCTTGTGTGTGAAGTAAGAGAGGGAGTTTAAAGATTTTCCAAAAAGATTCTGCTGCTGAAGTCTAATGAGACAGTTGTGGGAATGACTGATGTCATTAGATGGCTCATCTTCCTGTCCCATCCAGGACTACAGCTTCAGCCCAGTCAGTCTTCAAGGGAACAGCAAATAGTTCCTCTTATCAGTCCTCATCAACTCATTCATTTTCTGGAGGGGCAGGAAAAGCACTAGCAACTGCCAAAACTTTTGGGGCATCCTGGAGAGAAAATTAGCTCTTCAGGGTATAAATGCAAAATCTCAGCCTCTTTCAACCAAATTAAGCGTTCAGACTGGAGAAGTAATGAACAGTCGCTTATGATTATGGATAACAAGGTAATCCATTTTATAGCGCAGAGAATTCTCACCCCACATCTTTGTTACACTTTAGTTTTATTAATGTTTTAAATTCAACTGGTTTTGTTTTTCATTTTGATCAAAGGACATTAAAATATTTCTCCTTGCCAATAGTCCTGTGTCTGTATTCCCACACATACACAGAAGTACTGTCATTGCATTCCCATCGAGCAATGCCCTTATTTACCTCAGATACCATGAGCTGCATGTGTGCCAATGCATTTTGAGAACTCCTTTAGAGAACGTTTTTCAAACTTACGCTTTTAAATTATTTTATGCTGCGTCAGCAATAATTCTTATTCCATCTGCTCCAATAGGTATCCCATTCTTAGCCTTAGTGTGAGAACATCTGCTGCTAACAACTGCAGACATCAGCAAATACAAATGTGAGGAAATTCTTCCTGCTACTTCAGTGTCAAGAACTCCATTAAAAAAATCCCAGTTATTGTGGCAGTTATACTAGTTTTCATGTTAGCTCAATCTTGCTCACCAAAGAAAGGGTGTTTTGTACCTATTTTGACCTCATAAGAAAAACTGAATGGCATCTAAATCTAATGCATAGCCAGAGAAAACGCAAGTCTGATATGAAATCTATGGATGGAAAACCTATATGTCTCTGCTAAATAGGGATTTTCATTTCAAAACTGACCTTATCTAAGGAAGAGTCACTTAAAGTATTATTAAAGTGCTTTAAGGCTTTGGGAGAGGAAGAGAAAAAAATCAGATCAACCAGAATTTAAATTTTTAAGTATTATTAATTTGCAAAATTTCCTCTCCCCATTTTTCCTTTCTAGTCTGAGTGCATCCTCAAATTTCTCTCTACTGTTCTAGGATCTCTGTTCTATCAGTGCTAATGTTGATTTTTTTCTCTTTTTTAGTGTGCTTGCTCAAATTTAAGGTAAGATAACAAAAGATAAATGTTTATGTTTCTGTCTAAGCCCTTTCTCATTAGTTGTTTTCTGTACCTGTTGGCAATACTAGTGCTCTTAGATTCACAAATATTTTTAGTTATACAACTAAATATACAAAATTTATAAAAAATTTAATGATTTTTTTTTCAATTCTTTATTTCCAGTATCTAAATGTACCTAACTGCCTGACTTTTACTCTGCTCTTATCTTTTGATTTCTTCTATGAAAGAGTAGCATTATCAAATCATCATATTTTACAGCATCAGGAATAACCTTACCATTCCTGCCTTGAATGCTCTTCAAAATTTTGATCCTAATTATTAAATAATAAGTCTTATATCACATCAGGTTTCCCAGCCCCACTACTCTGCAAGTGTTTGGTACTTTTTTACTCATTTCCCCTCAGTTTCCTTGTAATTCTTCCCCAAGATTTCTCAAAAAGTTTTCTGTGCTTCACATCAAAGATTATCCAGTTTCTTAATATTATATGCTTGTCTATATCTTTGAAAATAAGTTTACTTTGTCAAACAAAGTATATGTAACTACTCCTCCCATTATTAGGGCATTTCATCGGAACTTGGTTTTGGTAGAAATAAAATTTTGTCCAAAAAAAGCAAAGCATACTTTGCTATTCTTAGAAACATGCAACTTTTCATCAAGAGAGTGAACTCTTCAAAATCACCCAAATTTAAGGTATTTCATGATTCAAATGTCTGTCTCAGTAATCACCTGTATACACCGTATACACTGAATAAGATACAGAAGGCTTCCAGCTTGGACACAAAATGAAGATGCTTTGACTGGGGTCTATTTGTGGTCTCTCCCTCTTCACTCTTGCACAGTGAGCCACTGTCACCAGAAGAAGGAGTTGGAGTTGGTTGCCAGTTTTTAAGATTAAGCTACAGAGGAAGATAACAAAGAAACAGCTCCCAGTTTTGGAAGTTTGTTAGGACAGTGTGGAGTAGTCTTTCACTGACCAAGGTATGCTTAAGAGAAAATAAGGGGAAAGTACCAGAAGCAGAAAACTGGATACACAAGTGAGATGGGATCAGATCAGAAATCATGTGCTACAGGGGCAGAGATCAAAAAAACCCTGGGGGATTCTAATCTGAGATCAAAGAAGTGCTTCAAACTGCTGAGGAAACTGAGACAAGGGAAAGCATGTAGGTGTTTTATCTAGATTTGTATACTTACCCTAATGTCAGAGGTGTAGATATTTGGTATCCTTATAGAGCCTATAAAGCTGTTTGCTGTAGCTGTCATTTGCCCTGAAGAAATGAATTATCCCTCTTGGGTTTTCTTTTCTTTTTCTTTTTTCTTTTTTTTTTTTCCTGTGTGTAGTCAATCCTAGCCTAACAGTTGCAGCGCTATAAGATTGCATGGTCTTTGCTCTGTGAAGAGTAATGATGGAGACTATTTCATAATATCCTGTGGTGGCAGATGGAAGCAGGGATTCATCAGATCTAGCACTGTACAGGGGTCTTTACTGTGGCAGAACCAAAACCGAGCAGACTGATGAATATTCTTTTGAGAAAGCAGTATCGAAGCTCATTTACCTCAGTATGATTGTGGCAGTCCTTTACACATAGGTTCCACTCTAGGCAGATGCTATCCCAAGTATTACTGCTATACTTCTTAGGGGGAAGGAAAAGATTTAAAAGATTATAAAATCCCAAACCACCAAACCTGGGCATTTTTGCTGGACAGCTTTATTTCACTGACACGTTACTGCAGCAACAGCCCAGAAAGTTCCTGGGATGATGCAAGGTTTAAATTTTCTCTTTTCAAACAGAATCAAATGAGATTGTTCATTCAGCATGTCCCCTGCCTTATTTGAAAACACATATTAAAAAAATGAAAGACCCAAACGAAATATATCGTTTGTAACCATTTTTTCTATTTGCAGGAGGAGCCCCCAGGAATTAGCCCACAGGAATTTCAGCATTGATTTTAGCAGCTGACATATATGAAAGAGTAAGAAACTTGTCAGAACAGGTGACACAAGGATGAAATTCCCTAAATCTGTTTTAGCCTGTGGGGTCACCATTTGCTTGATAATAATCTCTCTGCAATTTACAAAGAGGTTATACTTTGTAGTAGTTTGAGTCCCTCTCCAGCAGCCATGTTGTCCTTAGCCCTACCCAGGCTGTAAAGCTTACTTGGTATTAAGTGCTATTTAAGAGATTTTATGTATTTTTTTTCAGAAATCAAGTCACATATATCTCTGGAATATTGTGAGACACACGTTATGTGTGTTTGCAAACTGTATCCCGAAACCACAGGGGGCATATATATAAGCTCTGTGCCTTATGGTACATGCCAGGTAGTAGGACAGGCTTAAAGAAAATTTTCGCAAATATTTTGTAAGTTTTGGAACATGTACCAGGAAAAAAAAAGTCCCCTTTCCACAGAAATAGCAGCATGGCTTTTGGGGAAAGAAGTTAATTTTCTTCACTGATTATCTAATTGACAAGACATTTCTGACTTGAAAAAATTATCTGAAAACCCCAGCATTATTCTGTATTGTTTGCTAATAATTCAGATAGCCTTTTGTATATCAGAGGTATTTATTGGAATAGTTAAAGACTCATACATCTAATAATCCACTTATATCAGTCCAGTTATATTAAAGAATGTGTATGTTACAGTTTAATATTTTATATTGAACCACTAACACTCTACAGTACTTTATTTTGGTGTGGTATAATGCCATTGCACTTTTGAGGGAACTCTTTTAGTAGTGTCCTAGAAAAGGTTGGAAAATCTTTTAAGAAAGACACATCATAATGCTTTTAATTGTTTTTCATTTTCAGTGTTTTGTTAACTACTAAGTTTGTCACCATGCATATAAGATTGGACATTTTTATAAAACTTTTATCTTCCCTTTTGGTTCATTGATGAACTTGTAATATGAAAATTTTTTATAGGAATTATAACTGCTTTCTCTTATGACTTCTTTCTGTTTCTTTATACCCCATGTTACACTGCAACGGTTTGAAGAAAGGTTGTTTATTAGAAAATCCAAACCAACAAAAATGTACATTCTTAATATTCAAGTTTACTATATCAACACTAAAAAAAAGACCAGCACTGGAGCTGTTTCCAAAACAGCTCTTTTACTACAGCCAGAAATATACTCAGTATTCAAAAATTCCAGCCACGTCTGAAAGAATGCAGAAATATTTGAAAGCATATATGAAACTTATAATTATCCAACTATTAAATGATCATCATTAAATATATTGGTCTGAGTAAATCGCTCTTCAAAATTATATTGAATAGGCAATGGTATGATGCTTCAAAGATATTCCAGGAGAAATGAACTGTTTCACGTATTTATAGCAAGTTTTTGGAACAAGATCAGAAGTCAAATAAAGAAGATCAGAGGTTTCCATATTTTAATTCTGTTAAGATAATTATCTTCTAGCAATAGATTCAGATCTCTCATAGCATTCTGTGAATTCTCTACAAGTATATTGGTCTCATATTTAAAGTATTTCTGAGTGTCCATTAATTTGACAGTCTTTATATATTGCAGGCAAGTCAAATGGTGGTTGAATATAATCAATATCTGAATTATTGATTGTCTAAATTGCCCAGAAGTTTAACCATCATTACCACTCCTTGTTCAAGAGAACATATTAGTGCAGAAGCATTCTGCAGATTTGGGCCTCCCTTAAATACCTTTGCCTCGTTCTACAGAAAGTGTAAGAAGTAAAAATCAACCCTTTAAAGATTAAATCCTTTGATTTGACAAGCTGGTCTTGCAAAATCTTTGTGATGTGTGAATGGGTGGTTGCTCAGAATGAGGTGCCATTAATGTATTACAAAAAAGAGATTGTATTGATCTGTATCTCTTCCTTTTATAAATGGCATGAAATGTATTGAGGAACATTGCTGATTACTGAGACTTCAGTTTGATGTCTGCAGAAGAATATAATGTATTAATAGAGACAGCAGCACAACAGTTTGGACATCTAAATTTGAGTCAGGAATAATGCTGAGGAGTTACTTGTAGAGTCCATTAAATGTCATTTTAATTTTAATTTTTATTATTATTTTTAGATGACAATATCAGGTTTGTATTATATGTATGGGCTTAAAACAATAGACTTATCCTTTGATGTCCTAATATTTCTCATGCTGTGAAAACATTTTCCAAAGAACGTTGACACATTTATTATTTTCTTTGAAAATATATTGAAATAATATATAATCTAATAAAATATGTAAACCCAAAATATAGCATAATTTTACATATATATGATGTGGTTTCAGTAATTAACTATCAACCGAAATGGAGAAACACATGATATACCTTTCTTATTTATTCATCTCTTGGCACTTTCCTCTCTTTTAACATTTTCTGCCTTAAACTTCTTTTCCTTATACCTTCTGTGTTGAACTTTCCTTGTGTTTTTCCTAGTGTCTTCCCTTGCACAATGAAGCTTCTCAGCTGCAAATTCTCTTCCTGTTCCTACATCTTTAAAAATTTTATTTGTTCTTCTTTATACCAAGAAATCAGGAAACATCCCATCAAGATATGTAACAAAAATGTAATTTATCTTCCCTTCCTCATCTAAGAATATATAGTAGGTGATGTAATCTTTAATTAGATGTTTAAATGGCTTTTTTCCGTATTTTCCATCTTCCTTTATTGTGTAGGATGGCTGATGTCTTTAAAAGTGGCCAGACAGCATTTTCTTCGTACATGCTTCATTCCAATACCTGGGACTACATCAAGGCTCTTCTCTAGAAGAGAACTCAAGGTACCAGAACTAGATTTATGTATGTGCCTAAGCCTGACATCCTAGAAATCTCCCTCAGGTGCTAAAAAAATACTGGAACACCAGAAACCTACCTCAGGGAGCTCTCTGTTGTGTACTGTGGTTTTCAGAGCTCCTGAAGGAACTAATCCTTTGCTTTTATTCTGTAGGGTGTATTTACTACAGCCGCTTCAATAGACTCAACCTGGCCCTGCTCCTGTTCCAAGGGAAGCAAAGCCAGGAGAGTGCGTCACCAACTGTGCCACCAAGCCCCACCATCCCTGCTGCAAGGCAGAGAGCCTGCCTGAGCAGGAAACACTGAAGGTTTTCACTGAAACCTTCACTGAAGTTGTCAAGATGTGACTGGACACAATGCTGGATAATCTCATCCAAGCTCCCTTTCCCGTGAAAGGTAGGACAGGATGATCCTTTAAGGTCCCCTCCAGCCTGGGCTGTTTTGTGATTTTGTGATCCTTCCAAGCTCTCTGCCTTTTCCCAAGGTCACGTGACTCTCAGATGGCTCAAGGCAATTCATGTTGTGCTTGCCTTTGCTGAGTAACAAGATAGCTTTTAAATGGCAGCATTACATTCTGCAAGTATTAACTCTGAGAGCTGACTCTCCTGTGGAGTGCAGCGATTCAAACTAGCTTGGTTTGGCATCCAAGTGCTCAGTTTCTTCTTTGAAAATGTAACTCTTTTTCTCCCCCCGACTGGAGAGGCAGATGTGATCCCTTCCATTGTGAATTATGCTATGACCCTTTGCCTTTTATTAGTACTAATTCTGGAGACAGGGAAAGATTTGTAATACTTTAGTTTGAGGTTTTCTGAAGGCTTCTCCTTGCTGAATGCACTGCTTTTACAGACAGCAGTCTAGAACAACTAATTCTCCCAATGCATTTTTGGGGGATACTAAACACAAATGGAATTGCATCACAGAAGCTGCAAGCAAAGTATCACACACAGTAAGCAGAAATTCTTAGAAAAACACGTATCCTTCTAAACCCCTCTCCTAACAATACACAAATAAACTATTTTGCTTGGTCTGTCCAGCAATTTCTGATATTTTTCTGATATTTCACTCCAATAACTTTCTGAAACTCATCCATGTATTGTAAAAGAAATAAAATAATAATTTTTGAACCAGCAGAAGAAACCCACAATTTTTAATGAAAATAGGTCTAACATGTTTTGCACATTTACTGAATGAAAATATTTTAGCCTATTATTCCATTTTTTTAGGCTATCATTCCATACTCTGTGGAAAACACTGGGCACATGCCCTATGAAATCCAAATTCTAACACGATATCTAGAGGAAAGAAAATTTTTTTTATTGATTGAGGAGAAATATGGAGAGTAAGATAATGTCATTTTACTGGAACAAGTTATGTTCAGCTTTTGCAGATGAACACTGGATTCTCATTTCAAGAACCACTCTAAAGGTATCTTAAAAAATTGTAGAAGGAAAAGCATAGAAATCCTTTCAGAAAGCTTCTTTCTGCAAGACGACCTTTCAGAATGCAAAAAGGTCAAACGTCTTAAGTAATGTGAATCCACCTTCTGTTTCCACAGGACATGTTCTCATTCAGGAAGTCTGATGCTAATTACTTTGAATCAAAGAGCCGGACGAGCATATCCTTCCAGTTTGGCAGATATGCATCTGGTGGTGAGAAGAGATTCTGCTAATGCTCAGGTAACTGTTGCATGGGAAAATATTACCACTCACCCTTCTGTTTAGCAAAAGTTATTACTTGTGTGTGAGTCACAAATAAATGGAGAATAAATGGAAGAAACAGAATGGTCTTTTAACTCTTCATCTTTTTTTTTTCACATATTTGTATAGAAAAATGTTCTAGGGTGCTGGATGTTGTAGCATAGGAAGAAAAAAAATCAACACAAAAGGGAAAAACCATTGCTTTTTTGGGGTACATTTGCTAGTACATTTGCTGGTAATTTGAATGAAATTAATGTGCTCTGCCAAATCCAAAAATTGTGGTCAGGGTCTTGCAACTAGTCTTGAGGAATTCCACTGTGAGATGCTGATAACAGAATTGCAGAATCACAAAATGGTTGGGGTCGGAAAGGACCTCTGGAGATCTCACCCATTCTGTCATTCTGTGAAAAGTATCTGGCCCCATCCTCTTGATACCCGCTCTTAAGATATTTGTATTCATTGAAAGGATCCCCTCTGAGTCCTATATTATTTTTTGTTGATAAGTCTTCAAATGAATGAATTAACATTTAATTCTCCCATACTTTAAAATTCTTGCATTTTATTCCGTAAGACATTTCCAACATAGCCATGCAGTCAAAAATTTTATCATTTCCAATAAGATGTATTACATCACATTTTATGACATTGGCTAATATAAAAATCTGCACCTTTGTGTAAATATTGCTTGCATTCTTTGGGTGCTGGTGTGAAGAGTATGGCCCTGCCTATGTCACAGATTCCTTTGTAGGCTGAAACCCACTCTACTCTCTATCACCAAAACACAATACTTCATTTACTTTCAAAGCTACCATTTTTTAATCCCATTCTTCGGAAACGTCATTTACCACTTTAAGTCAGCCAGTACTGCAGCTTTTTCTCCCTTTTAGAATCACAGAATAATAAAATAGCTTGAGTTGGAAGGGACCCATAAGGATCATTGAGTCCAACTCCCTGATCCTTGCAGGCTACATAAAACTAAATAATATGACTAAGAGTATCATTCTCTATAGTCTACCCAGTTCCTAGTGGACTGAGATGTATTCATATGTATAGGAAATGTAGGAAATAGGAAATATATTCCTATTCTATAAGTCTTAGAATTTGCCATAATGTAGTAGAAGTATAGGAGTAGTAGTAGAAGTATGGCAATAGTAGCTTGGACATTTCTGCTCAAGAAAATGTAACTCATGTGCAATGTGCAGTTTTTCCAAGAGTTTTCATAAGTTTCTGAGTTTCTCTTAAATACAAAGTGCTTGCAGAAAAGCAGCACAATCTGTTCTTTGTATCCATGTTGGATGGAAGAAAAAATGATGGGCATAAGCAACAAGAAAAAGTCTGGTTCAAGTTTGGGGAAAAAATTTTATCTCTAAGGAGAGTGAAATGTTGGAGCAGCATAAAATTTGGGTTTTTAAAGCTGTGTAAGTAAGGGTGATAAGAAATGGGTTTTGGCCTCTCTGGAGACTTATCTACTTTCATTGTAGGTATGTATATGATACTGTTAGCATGACATGGTTCCGGATTTCAAAATTCTAGGGAAAAACCGACGCGTTTAAAAAAATAATAACAGGCATATAAGAAGCAAAATATTGATGAATCAAGCCAACTTCAGAGCCAACAAATGTTTTATAAACAATTATTAATTTTAGGTATAATTTTTTGGGTCTTTATTATATTTAAATTAAGAGGTGATGTTATTTTTATTATTATTTTTAATGGTTAGTCATGCACATCTGAAAAATTCTATTTGAACAGAGTAATTCTTGTTCCTGTACATCTACCTATTTTCAAGTCAAATGCCCTGGGTCTTTTATTAGCTATTTGTCTTTCTCAGAGAAGACAACTGGGAGTTTTGCAAGCTTTAACTAAAGGAGCCAGAAGCACATAAAACTTTCACATAGATACTTTTCTTTCTGAGACTGTTGTTTAAATAGACTGTAAACAAAACAAAAATGAGAGGCTTGGGTTTATAGACTCATCTCACTTTGCTTTGAACATCTGAAGCTTCACAGAACAGATAGAAAAATGCCTAAAAGAATGAGAATATTAGTTTTATGAGAGTCATGTCAGAAGATGAAGAAAACCCTTCCATTCCTGAAGATCAGTCCAAAAGCTGATATTAAATTCTTGGAACTTTGTATACAAAGTAATGTGGATGGAATGAATCAATTTAATTAACTTTAATTCCTAGGTTGCACTACTGTAGGAACTGAGCTGTTGTACCTTTGCGCAGCAGTGATTCAGTGGAACAGAAACATTGTCTTGTTAAATGACATTTCTCTATATTTTCCTAGCAAAACTGAGGCAAACATGGCATAGCTGATTTTCTGAATCAAACAGTTTCATTGAACTGAATAAAAACCTCTTCTGCCTTCTGCTAACAAATTTCAGTCAGCAGATGCTTTAATTTCTTAAACATAGCCTCTTGCTCATCTTCTAAATGCTCCTGAATTCCTTATACCTTCATTTATCTTGTGAAAAGACAACCTGGAAATATAATTAAGCTTATTTTTTTAACAGAAAATAAGAAATTTATCACAATTCTATTAGAAAACATTCATACAGTACTTTCTGTGATCCATGTTAAACCATTACGAGTTGGTGCTGAGACTGTGAGAGATGAGAAATTAGTACATTAATGATTTTTGTTATATCTAGAAAGCTTTTACAATTACAGGATTCTTATCACCACTTTCTTAATAAAGGGTAGATTACAGCATCAGCATTGCTATTGTGATATTTTTAAGGGGGTTAGGTCTTTAAGAAAACAGTCAAAAGTATAACTGATAAATTTTTCTACAGTTTGTGGTATTTTACTATTTCATGTTGATCTTGGACATGTGTTTAGTCAATACTGATGTCCTTCTATTAGCTATTTAGCTATTCTGTTTTCATCACCACTGGAAACTTTCATGGCTTAGATAATATCTACATCTCACCAGCCTCCACAGGCTCTCCTGTAGATTTGGAGAAATAAGCATTATAAAAAAAAAACAATTTAGTAGAGCTCTGTTTCATTTAATTTTTGGCACACATCTCCAAGACAGAGTGGGCAGAATCCTTCTAATGTTTGATAAGTAAACCTTTAGAAGATGAAATTAGCTTTATTTTTTTTATTGATAGAAAGACAGAAAGTTTGAACAAAAACCAGTATCTAAATATTTTGCAAAATATTAGCTTAAAGGTGGTACCTGATATTGGCTTTTATTTATTCCATTATATGCACTGTAAATATTTGGGGAATAATATATATATAAATAACTTAAACACCACTTTATCCCTTTATTTTCCCAGGCTTCTTCCTGCTTCAGACCCCATTGATCCTTCCTTTTCCCTACCTAACACGGTCCTAAACCATAATGGCCTCTGAACAAGGCTCTTTTTCCAACACCCGTAGATCCATTTGGTGGGACGCCTCTGGGCTGCTCAGATGAAGACAAAACTTTAGTGCAAAGCTCTGGTCCCTCTGTCATTGCCGTCTTCACGACCAGGTGCAGCAGTTTCACGAGACGATGCTGCCACAATGGTGTGTCTGGTAGTCAGGGTTTTCCCTGGAGAATGAGCACAGCCATTCATAAACTGTATCTCCAAGACACTAAATATGATTAATAGACTCTGAATTTATTATGTTAGAAAATTGAGGAATCTTCAAAGGAACAATGGTTTACTAGATTTTGCCAGGTTGGATACCACGTACAGTGGATGTAGATGGAAACAAAGTTGTTATTTTTTTACAGACATGGTAGATCTGTTCTTGCTTCTTCCACCATTAATATTCTTGTATTCTCCTGTATCTTTAGAGTTGTTTTTATTTATCTGCAGATGCAATGTTTTTAAGGGAGGACTGATTTTCCCAGCTGTACCAAAAAGAGATGTGTATTTTCCCAAATTTCTGGGTTAGGCTTTAGCCACTGGTTCTGTTAAAATTAGTTTAACCCTCGGTGTTTAAACCCAACCTTGTTACCACCATCAGTGTCTGGCAACAAAAACATAGTTATACACTAGCGAAAATGAATGAGCAAATTAATATTAAAACTTGAAAGGCAATTATTACATGTCCTCAAGGAGTATGTCAAGAATAGTAATGAGTCCACCGATGCTATGTTGTATTAATAGTCTCACATTTTTTTCAATATACTTTAGAAATTAAAAGTGTTGACACTTCACCTTTAATTCAGCTAATCATACTCTGTAAAAGAAACATTTTGATATCCAGCCAGACTACTAAGCAATCATTCATCATAGTTTCACTCATGAACAATTTATTATTTTACCTGTGGCAGTATTGTAAAACAACAAATTATTTTTAAAAGAGCCTTGATCTTTGTTAAGACTGTCTAAGCTCCAGTTATTAGCTTGTCAACTATAAATTGTGGCTGCTAAGAGTACGGCCATAGCTCTCAAGTTCACATTGACTCAACATCAACCAAATATAGCTATGGTTTGGTTGTTAATTAGAGGAATAATTTGCTTGCTCAGAAATTATAACATTAATTTCCATATAAAACATTTATGTCAGACATACACAGAAGAACAACGGAAGTTTTCCTCTGGGAAACAGATAACAATCAGATATCTACACTGACATTTCATGAAATCTGCTGATCTGTTCTGCTGATTAACTTTTAGATGTACCGGAAGACCTTGACAAAAGTGAACAGAATGATTCTTCACTCTTGTCCTTAGATGAAATCTCAGCTAATAGTCTATCCAAAGAAAGGTCTCAAACATAGATTCCACTTTTTGTTGTCAGTGGGTATTTCTGTTGCCAGGGGAGTTGGTAGGAGGCAGAGGAAATGATATGACTAGTGAAATGCTTGAATGTAGTCCTGTGTCTGGGGCTTGGACACTGCAGCAAAGGACTGCAGACATTACCTGTGTGAACTGGAGGCGTGAAAGGGAGCGACTTGTCTGAAACTTAGACCATGACTGATATTGTCAGAACTCAGATATCAAAAAATGAGTTATGGAAACAAATACAGAACAAGGAAAAAGAGGATGACTGGGAGTAGGTCTGCCATTGCTTGCTAAAACTCATTAAAATGGGAATTTCAGACAATTTTAAGCTTCCTATCTATTGTTTGGTGATACTGTTAGCCAGTAAGAATATGATGAACTGTGTTTGGTCAGTAATCTGCCATCTTTTGAAAGCAGCTTTTTGCTACTGCTTTCTATCCTTTTGCTATTTTGAAATTAGACTATTGCATCAAGCTGATATAAGCAGTCAGGGACTGAAACTGACAAGGAATAGAGCACTCAAATCAGTGAACTATCAAATTGTGGGAAGAAGGCAGCATCACATCTTCTAAGGTCTGCACTCCTTGCTTAATTGTTTTCAGAAGCTGTTTAGGATGTTGCAAATTATGTAAGCCTACAAAATGTTGTATTATCCAATTTTGTATTACCACAGCTACGACTAGGAGAGAGTTCAGTGCTGATTTCTTTTCATTGTCTCCTCCCTTTCTCTTTTTCTTTTCTCTTCTCCCTGTGCACATACAAGCCATCATATGTGGTCTGTGTAACCGCTCTAGGACTGTAAACATTGCCTCTAGCATCACCTGAGTCTGTAACTGCCTGATGACAATAATCTTCTTTTTCAGGTTGCAAAAAATATCATTTTGAGAGGGCAGAAAAAAGGTGTTGGAAACTGCACATCCCACAAAGAGGTTGGAAATTGGTGTCTATATGTTTCCTGCTGGCTGAGTTTCCAATTAATGTTGTTATTATTTTCTGTATTGTCTTATTAATAGTTAGGCTACTTAAATCTTTGGGTAAGTGTTTATTTTTATTTACACTAAGTAAACATATCTTAAATTCTATTTAAAATGGCAATTTTTAACACCATTAATTCTTAAGTATTTGCATTGAGCTCTAGACCCAGCAGAATGAATTCTAATAGTCGAAGAATTATTAATGTTAAACAGAAGTTTCCTAGCTTGTACTAAATTGTAATTGCCAGATGGACAAACAACGGTGTCTTTTGTATTTGCATTTCCCAAGCTGAATTTATTAGGCACAAGCGATAGGTGGGTTTCATTGCATGTGAAACAAATGGCATATGCAACAAGAATTATTCACTGGTTTATTTTAATAAAATATGTATTTTACAGACTATGAAAATATTTAATGGTAGAATAAGCTATGTTCAAAACCCAGACAACTATTATGGTAATAACAACATAAGACATATACCCAAAAGAATGATGATGGCACTAGACAGAATTTTCATTCTCATTCCTTCTACATGTTAGCATTCCTTTACTGCTGTTTTATAGCACATATTTATAGGATATATTGTTATTTTATATTCATAACAATTTTGCATTAAATGAGCAATGAAAATCACAAATTAAAAAAATTAAGGATGGTCCTTGCATCTTAATTTACTTGCTATGCCAAGGTTCTTGTAGAATAGGGATGGCAATTTTTACAGTGGAATGTATCTCACCTAATGTTAGTCCTTAAACCTACTCTAAGTCAAATTTCTAGACTTCCTCTAGAGTTAATGGAAAAGGATGAACACACTCACCTGACACTTATTTTTTAAGTTTCTGTACTAATATTTATAGAATAGAAGGAATTTAATTCCAAAATGGGAATTAAAAGTAGTGGACGTGGACTAAATTTCTTAGTTTTATACACCATCAAATATGCTGACCCAGCTCCTAAATTTCAGATGTGGTTATAAATTATGCAGCTATGCTCTGGTTTCTACTGTTTGCATAGATAGAAAAATTCTTATGGAATGAAACTTAAATATTTGAAATTGCATCATTAGAACACCTGCCAAATAAATCTCCAGCGACTGGGTTCTTTGTTAGGAAAACATACAATTTTCTGTGTGTATTGCTGACTATACTTTAAAAGCAAAATATAATGGCTGAATTGTTATTTAAGGATAAGATTTATTTTGAATGGAGAAAGATACAGATATGTGTTGTGCAAGTAGTTATGCTTGAAACTCAAATTGTGGCATGGGAAAATACTTTTTACAATATAGCAGATACCTTCCAATGCCTTCAGGGGAAGTTAAATTTTTTTACTAACATCAAAAGAATGTAATTAAACACCTATGATGGCTAAACAAAATAATAGCAAGTGGAGGCTTCTTCACATTACGTTAGGTAACTATACTCTCACAAATGGGTTGGGCATTTCCTCTGACAGCTTATATATGCAATTTGATTTGCATTAATTAAAATTTGTGGTGAATATAGCATGTACATTTATTCAACATCAGAAAAATTAAAATAATTAACAATTAATCGCTAAGTGTGGGCTTGCTACTTTCAGCAGCTTTCTAGTATTAAAGCTGTTGCCTGTCTACTAAGAAGCTTACTGGAATTGAAAGCACAAATAAAAACACAGAGAAGAACCTCATATGGCTAACCACTACAAAAGCCTGCTAGACAAGAATCCTCAGCAGAAAATCCAAGTGGAGAAGAAATTTAGGAGCCAAAATTTGTTTACCTAAATTTTTAAGGCCTGAAATTTTCATTCCTCAATTAATAGTTGCTTTAGTTCCCATCTTTAAATTATTTGGTCTAATAACCATCTTTCAATGTCTTTTAATTTCTAGTTTGTCTCTAAATGTACCATCATGCATAAATCCACTCTGTGGGTACCTAACCTGGAATGTGAGATGCAGCAACTTCTCCTTATTCCTTCCAAATATTTAAAGGGAAGGACTATGAGCAAGACAAATTGTTTAGATGACTAGCTTTTAGGGGGCTGAAGTTCCTTAAGACTGGCATTGCTTTAATATGATTTGAAAACATACATCTTTATTACTGTGAACTCTTAACTGGGGAGGTAAAAAAATTTCTTCTGATGCACGGTAATTTCCAAAAATTTTTTTTTTTCCCAGTCTTTAAACCTCAGGTATTATTCCCTTTTTAAGTCTGCAAGACACCAGAAGAACGGAGGTCTTTCAACATTTTCTGTCTCTGAAAATGGCCAGAAGATGTTTAGGGAAAACCTACATAAGGAGTAGTTGGATGTAAATTTTTTCTCCCTGTCTTCCTCTCCTCCCCTCTCAAGGCATCTACTGGTGAGTAGGTAAGGGATTTCCATTTGGCTGAATCAAAGGTTCTGATGATGTAAAAATTATTTTCTCATGCATTATAAATCCTTTTACCCAGTACTGTTTGAAGAGATTCAGAATTAAACAATTTCCTTGGTTTTGAAGGCTTTGAGTGCAATGCAGAGATGTAGATCTGTATCTATATCTATACTAAAGACAATACACTCCTTATTTCCCACAAGCAAGGGCGGTGGTTTATAAGTTTTTTCATGAAGTAGAGGGAAAGATATAAAAGAGCAGCTGAAAAGAAGATCCATGTCATGAAATAGAAGAAGATAACTTTAACCAAGATACTCACGTCTATTTAGAAAGTGATGCGGGTGTGCTTTTGTGCATGCTGTGGAAAAGACATATTTTCTTGCATTTTACATATTTACATCACACTGAAAAATCTCAGCTATATGTTATACCATCATCCTCTTCAGTTTGCTGCCAGGGTATATAGAGAAAATACATACTGCCTGTAGATTTTGAATAGAAACGCCAAAGCCTCGAGAATTAATGACCACTATAGTAATGTATTACAGACAAAATCCTGCAAAATCGTAGGCCAAGTCCTGTCAAATATCTTCATCTCAGCTGTCAGACCATGTAACAGGAAAAGTTTTGTGCTTCAGATGTATGCAATAAGTTCTGTCTGGATTATGGTAATATGGGAACACTTGCCTATCCCACTTTTAATACCAGCTTCAAAATGAGATTGTGAGCGTGATTGGTTTTATGGGAGAGTCATAAGCCTCCAGACATATTGCTGAGGTTGTTTATGGCAAGGAGTCATGAATTCAGACATGAAAGCGAAGGAATTCTCATTAGCATGAATATTTAAAGTCACTTTAATATGTCAACATTAACATCGCATTGAAAAGGTCAATATTATGGGAATTATCTTTAAGGTGTTAGCTTTCAATGTTACCAAAAGGCACGCATGTTCAGACATTTTTCTGATCAATAAAAAAAAGACTGATTAGAAAGTCAAACAAAACTGACTGTTTGGAGAAGAGACAGTTGGGTTTTTTTCTTTTTAAATCATTAAATCCTGAAAACAAAATTCTTTAGTGGCACAGAAAACTGAGTCTGCACCATCTGGGCCCTCATCATGTCAGTAGAAAACATTTGTGTATATAATATTCAGTGCAAGAGAATATTGTATGTTCAGTATCAGCCAGCCTGAGGCATACAGGACACAGAAAACAGACTTCAGCCAGATGATGTAAAGGTGAAAGGACTGTCCTAAGACTTGGAAACTGAGTCATTTCTGTCAACAGAGTATTGCTAGACTTGCATTACCCAAACTCCTCTGACAAGGTATTACTCCAACTGTTGAATGTTAATTTGTGATTGTACCACATCTTGCTATTGGCAATGTACACAAATTTAAGTTTTTAAATGATTGACAAAAGCCTACTGCACATGCAATGGTGATTTTATATTATAGAGAATAATCTGTCTACTATACAAAGCAAAGAACAAGGGAAAGGCTGGTAGAGGCATTCACGTGTTTAATAAACTCATGTTATTTTAGGTAGTCTACTCAGAATGACAAGAACTGGTGGTCTCACATGGCTAATTCTAAAACATCTAGAATTTCTAAGTATCTTTCTTTCTAAAAGTTGGCACCTAAAGCATGGTCATAACCAATGGAATGCTAACATAATCCTCATTCTGACAGGTAGTGGTGAATAGTGACAACTGCAAACAAAATTAAAAATAAATACTGTCAGAGTCATAAGTGATCTTACTACAGAATTGGAATCATTCAGGCTGGATGTGACCCCTGGAGGTCTTCAGTGCAGCCTCCTGCTTAAAGCAGGATCAACTTTTTCATCAGACTGGGCTGCTCATGTCTCCATCTAGTCAGACAAACCCCCAAGGACAGAGACCACCTGAGCTTTCCAGGCATTCTGTTCTAATCCTTGGTTAGTGCCACAGTGATTTTTTTTTTCCTTATGTAAAGGTGGCATCTCATTTCCCCTTGTTTTTCTGTTATGCACATCAGTAGAGTCTGGCTTCATCTTGTTGGTAACTTCCCCTTAGGTACTGGAAAGCTGCTATTAAGTCCCTGCAAAGCCTTCTTGTCTTCATGCCAGGCAAGCTCTTCTCTCAGCCTCTTCCCTCATCTGCCATTATGCTCCAGTAAATCACATTTACAATGTGCATATGGAATAGAAGAATAAAAGCAAAATATATATGTAATGATTTAAAGAGATCCTATCGTAAAGGCAAAAAACCACTTATAGCTAAATCAGATAGTAGTAAGAACTTAGCATAAATGACATTTGGATACTACTTAAAAAGCATTTTACTAGGTGCTGTCAAGCTTGCCATCAGTCCATTAGGAATATGATACTTATCAAAACCAAAGAAATGGAATTAAATAAAAAGCCTCAGCATTTAGTGAGGAAATGAAGAAATTAACAAAAATACTTATAAGAAGTGGAGAGAAGATAGAAGCTAATGTTACTGGACATCAGATACCAAGAAGTATGGGAAACTATTGACAAAGTTAAAAGGTACAAAAAGAAGGTTTTGGTAGAAAGTATAAAGGTAAGTAATTTTCTAATGTACAATAAGAAATAAAGATTAATAATAAGTTATCACTCTTTTTTTTAAATAAATAGACACTGGAAAAAATTTGCTAATAAAACATTCAAGAGATCTGTCTGTTCAATAACTGTTGAATAGCTAAACAAAATTATCTGGGCATTTATTGGCCCATGCATCCAACTTTGATTAAAGACAAAATAAAATCTACCTAATAGTGGACAGTATTTATAAACACTTAAAGGGTCTAATCTAGTAAATACCAGTCAGAATTGATTTATAAATTATGGCAGTCATATATATACACTGTTACTTCTACTTATGAGGTTAAAAGCATGGTTTGTAAAGGTGTTGATGCATTTTTTGTAGAGACCAATGATTAACAGTGGCACTACATTTTCATTAGGTGGATTCATATTAGAGCCACACCAAGAGTTCAGTGGCTTACAAATCACAGACTCGCAATTGTTGGCATTTCTAATGAGGTCTTACATGAGCTTATTCTTAGTTCAACACTTTCAACACATTTTATCAATTAGATGGTGTGAAATTACCACAGACAAAACTGTAATAGTAACAATGGTAAACCCTTAGGAAAACAAATCAATGCTATATAAGAATTTAAATCACTTAATAACCTGGATGTTATCAAAACCTTTGTGTGAAGTAAAACCAAGCATAAGGTTGTACTTCTGGATGAAAAAACCATGTACTAGAATTATAAGAGAATATTTTCACCCAATATAGCAGCTTAAACTGATTCTGTGTCACAGTGAAAACACATACTCAGAGTACTGAGAAGAGATCAGGCAGCTGCTGGATATAAAAATAGTAAAATTTTTGCAGAAAGAAGCAAGATCGTTTTATATCACTCCCTTTTGGCATTGTTTTACTGGAATACTGCAAACAAATTAGGGAGTTAATATTTCAAAGAGGAATTTGAAAATTCAAAAACCAAGAAAAAGCCATGACAAGTTTAAACTAATGCAAGTTTTATCTCCTATTAGAGAAGACAGAAGGATGATGTGAGAGTATGATCTTTCCTGAGGATAACCTCCTCATGATAAATAATAAATCTGTTCATGCTCATCATTCCAGCAGTGAAAGCAATATTTAAATGCAAGAATGAAACAAAATAACGAACTAATGTCAGTAGTAAAAAAAAAAAATTGTCAATGGAAAAATTTACAAAGATATTTTGTGGATCTTCTCCTCACTTGAAACTTTTAAATTAAGGTTGCGTATTACAGAAAGATGCTGTAGCTCATGTATAGTTTTTTGACTGGATGCAGTAACTGACTAAGGAAATCCTCACAACTTGTCATGTGGGACAGGTTAAAGATGAGCAAAAGAGTCTTTCACAGCCTCTAAATCAATTAACTATGGTGATTCAAGGTGACAGTTCCATACGGTCTTTTCATTAAGATGAAGATGTTGCTCTGTGTTGTTTGTGGAAGGAGTACTCTTTACTGTTCCATTGCCATCTACAGTGGCTCTCTAGCATGTTTTGATGCTGGCTGCTAAATGCTAGGATAAGCTTATTGAATAGCAAAGCTGTAAATCCTGTGCTTGTTGCCTATCACTGAATACAGGGTGTGCCTTCTCTGTTACTGACACTATTTGCTCTGTCAAGCAGGCTGATGTATGAGTAGCTGACTGGGCTTCCTGGAGCTTACATTTGGCACATGCTGACTTGATTGCACAAAACATAGTCTTATGAAAAAGTTAAGAACCATGATTTTGCTGTGAATGATTGGAAGAACAAATAATGTAAAATTTGAGACATCCTCTATGATTTTTTAATTTTTTTTTACTGAAGAAAGAGAAAGTTTGTGTTTTTTGGCTTGCTTGATTTTGAAAGATTCCATCATCTTTTCTTATAACAATTTCTTTCAACTGAAATTCCTTATTCACCAAAGGATAATTCACTTTATTTTTGTAAAGTGAATTCCTTAAAATATTATCTTTGAAGGTGGCTGTTGCCTACCATTGTTTGTAATGAGCTTAAACTTCTCTTCAAGTAAGATGGTGAGTCTAAAAGCATAAAGGCAGTACTTTATATTTTTATTTTAAGTGAATGTAAAAACGTGTGAATGAAATATGAAAGAGATTAATAGAAGATAAGGGTGAAAGTGCAAAAAACACTTCTCACAGTGCTAAAGTGGAATTCTACTAGCTATGTTTTCCAGCAAACTTAAATAATTTTAAAAAGTAAGAGGGAGCACTGCTTAAGACCAGTTATAGTCACCAGTATACTCCACAGACTAAAATGTCTGTTATAATGTGGAATAAAATAAAAATAAAATAAAATAAATTTAAAATAAAATATATTATTTTTCTGTGAAGAATATGCTTGTTCAATATTAATTTGTTTAAGAAGTCTAAAATATTAGTCTTTGTTTATAATAATACCTTGCTGTGCTGTAAGCATTTTTGCTTCCTATTGAATAAAGTCAAAGATGTGTTTACTTTTTCTGAGGCAGACATGTATTTCATTAAATATGATATACCAACAATGTTGGATAACAGCTAACTAATATACTTCATAACCTTAAACCATTTTGCTTTTTCTTGGAGCTTCTTAGTGTACATATTACTTTACTTTGTAAAAATTAAGCTCCTGTGTATTGGGTTTGCATGGCTAGGTTTTGGTACTGGAAGGATACAGGGGTGGGATTTTAGGACATAAGGATTTGTATTACATGAATAATATCATGAAATGAAAGCAAGGTTAGTGAAATACATGTTATCTTGAAAATTATTTGATTTGTGTATATGATTAAATGCTCCTAGGTGAATATCCTGGTAATTCAGGGCATAGCAATCAATATTTGTGACCTGACATATGACCCTTGGAAAAGATGTTGCACAATGGATATATGTATACACAGAAATTTAACAATTTGGTATTTGCTTCTTTGTGGCTAGCACATGGACTGAATGTATGATGATAAGAATTGCTGGCATCTGACTGTATGCTTAATCTATGGATAGCAGCCAGCTAAGAAGGGCATGCTAAAAATGTGAAAGAAGGCAGTAACCCCTGGAAGAGTGTATAATGGGACTGAAACAGTATTTGCCTGGGGAAACAGGATGTCTTAATCTTTGCATTCCAGTCCCCTAATTTTGTGCTTTGATAACCAATACCAGTGTCATGCTTGCTGCCACTGGTACGCTGCACTTAAGAACCTCAGTCTGATCAAGTCCTGTGGCAAGGCAAGCCCTAACAAGCATTAGCACTGAAGCACAACTGCAAGCAGACTTGCTGGAGGTAAATTACTGACTGTCCCTTGTGATGCCTGAGGACAGTGGAGTTTCTTGAGTGCCCAGATTGGTGAGTGCACAAAGGACACCTGCTGCAAAGAAATAAAAGTACCTGACCTTTTCTGGAGCTTCTCAACAGGTAGGCATTCCATTCTCATGCAAGTGCTTTATTAAATGGGTATTTTAAAAGCTCCTGTTGATCTAGTTGCCTGAAACACATTTGGTGATGGTCTGGAATGTATAGATGGTTATGGATGTGCATATGATGATTTTGAAATGGTTTAAAAATTACTACTCCATTTCAACAACAAACAATCAATGCACTTCAAGCTGATGTGTTTAAACTCACTCCAGATATCCCTTCTATGTGTCACACCCTTTGCACATTGGAGTTGGGTAAAGAGTATTTTTGTTTATTTTCTAAAATGACAGTGGTTGTTTTGTAGATAGTGTGCAAACACTCCTCTTGAAGATAAGTTTCTCCAAGATTATAAATGTTTATTTTCTAGACTAACTTCCACCCTAATAAATTAGCTCCAAAACAAAATGACTATAAAATATAAGGCTTTTTTTTTTTAAGGTGGTGTAATTTACTTAAGCTGAGTGGGTGAAAGTGCCTGTGCCCAATTAAAAATTTTTGTCCTGTGAACAGCTACCTACACAGTATATAACTTTGCAACAGACTTTTATTTGTAATTGGTCTCATCAGAACAGCACTCAGTGTAGCAAACATATATCAGACATACTGTTTATTGCCAAGGAATTTTCTCACTCTTTACCCAAAATGAAGGAAAGCCTTGGCATTATGTTATCAAATCACTCCCTCCATTTTTCAGTTCTTAGGATATACACAGCTAAGGAAACCCTTGATGTGTGCAATCCAATTCAGAAAATTCACTATGCAGTTTCGCAAAAAAATCATTTAGATTCCTGTTTAGATTAGCTTTTAATGATTTTGTTTCTAAATTCATATGCACTTGAAAAAGAGTAGTAAATCCAAACAGTTGTAAATCTAGTCCACTATAACCAAAACTAAGAAACTTACCAGTAATTCAGCTTAATAAAGAGTGTTGGAAATGTGCTGTCCTTATTAGGAAAGCATCACAGCTGCATCTGATATATATTCTTGTTAAAACATACTTTTTTTCTCCAACCGAAGTAATATGTCACAGTTGCTAAAAATAAACAGCATCTGAAAAGCTAAGCATATCAGGTAAGTTAGCATATAGTATATTTTTGACTCAACAAGCTTAGTTTATCTAAATTAATATCTTCACTCAGTTGTTTGTAACTTATCAGTTGTGGTATTTTGCAAGCTGTCTGTTTGTACTGTGTTTGCATGCAGAGAAATTTTGTTGCGTCATATAAATTCTGAAAATTCATTAAGCAGCAACAAGCCATTCATTTATGTCTTTGCATACAAAACAGGAATATAAGCACCCATCCTCTTACAGGTATGCATTTTCATGAACTTTGAAATTCAATTTTGTATTGATATGTATGTGAACCAGTGCAATGCATGTGTAACAGTGACTAGAAACTGCCTATTTGTGCATATTACTACCATACCTATTTAGTTGCAACAAATGCTACCCTTCTGCAAGACTTTGGTTTCACTAGTTAAGTTCTGAAAACGAAATCATAATTAACTTCCAAAAGAAATGGGAAAAACTAAAACCACAGGACCTCGTTTCACCATCTGAAACCTGGACCCTAAAATTGGTTAATGTGGCTTCTTCTCCATTTTCTTACTTCCTCACTTTCTGCATTCTGATTTCATGCACCCGTGCCATGTGTATTTATTTCAATGGGATTTTCTCACTGGAATGGCCTTTAGCAACTCTAGCTTGAGCCCTACTGATGAAAACCACTGTACCCAGAAGATAACACACAAAAGTGGGCTGGGCTGGCTTCCAGAGACCCTTCTAATCTCTATGTCACTCAAGATAGCCAACAGGATGAGGGAGAAAATAAGATAGAAAAGCTTGTAGGTGAAGATAAAGATAGGAAGATCACTTGCCGATTATTATCCTGGGCTTAAAAGACTCAGGGAAAATTAATTTTTTGGCAATTAAAATTTCAGTAGAAAAGTGAGGTACAAAGACAAAACCCAGACCACCCTGCTGTTTTATACTTTATACACTCTGAGCAGTGCAGGGGGATGGGGAATGGGGGTTGCAGCCAGTTCATAACATTTTCTCTCTGCAGCTCCTTCCTCCTCGTGCTTCTTCCCTTCTGCCGTGTAAGTCCTCCACAGGATACAGTCCTTCAGGATAAACCTTCTGCAGTGTGGGCTCCTCTCTGCAGGCCACTGCTGCCTCAGGGCATTTTCACCTGCACTGATCTGAGGTTCTCAACAGACTGCAGGGAAATACCTGTTCCATCACGGCCCTCTCAACTGTCAACAAGCAAATCTGCTCCAGCCCCTGGGGCACCTCCTCCCACTCCATCTTCTCAGACCTTGGGATCTGCAGGATCGCTTCTCACACATTTATTTCCTCAGTCCTCACTGTCTATGAGGTATTTTGTCCTTTCTTAAATGAGTTTTCTGAGGTGCCACCAACCTAGCTGACAGTATCACCTGTGCCCTGGGGAGGGTCACATTTGGAGCTGGCTGGATCCAGCCATGTCTGGCATGGGATAGCCCCCAGTTTTTCTCACACAGATCACCTGCTGCATCTCCCTCACACCTTCGCACCTACACCCAATGCAAACAGTACACTAAAAATACCCAGGGAGCAAAAATCATAAAAAGAGTCACTTGGCAACTTAAAAAAAATTTGTATGTTAAATGAGAACTATCACTCTAATATTTAATCTTTTATTTCTCTCGTAATATAATCTGCACTTGCTTTTCATAGATTTTAATTATATTAAATGTTATTGAAATAAGGTTTCATTTGGTGATAATAATGCAAATGGATTTCTGTTCTCTATGGGAAATATTAAATTGCCTCAGTTAAATGTGTCTGTGATAACTTCACACAGCATCCCAAAGGAGCCAGAAGCAATGTAAGAAATGATGGCTAGAAGATCAATGGGGTTGACTTAATCTGTTTTCACCAAAACAATTATTAATTAAATGTTACTAATATTTTTGCAAATTACAGAAATGACCTTAGGAAATTTCTGTTAATCCCGGCAGACTCCATGACCTCAGTAACAACAGTTCTAATTTTCTGTTTTAGGAAAAGGAAATGGAGGACAGAATTTAAAAAAGTATTAGCCATTTCAACTTGCAAATAATTTCTGTGCTCATATCCAGAGTCAACCTTTCCATTTTTGTTTGTATGTCTATTTCAGATTTAAATTATTTTTTTTCTATGTGATCAGAGTATATGGCTGCATGAAAAGGTGTGGTTTGTTCTCATTGCCTCTTAGTGACGTATGCAGTTCATAGGAGCTGGGGTTTTTTGTAGTATCATTAGGTCTTGGTTTCTGGAAAAAACATAACTGCTTGATTATGCTTATAAATACACAATGCATTATAAAATAATTCTCTTTTTTTTGTCTTTCTCATTAGAAATATTCCTCATAGCAAATGTTGATTTATTTATTCATTAAATGTTTTAAATATATTTTTCTCTTTTTTTTCAGTAGTTAGCTTTTGAGCTAATTTGGATTCTTCTTAAGGTACTGAAGGGTGTATTACAGGACCAAAGTAGACACTGCCTGCTCCTTCTCTTCTTACCTGAGGAAACTCAGAAGTGTCAGTTTTTATTGTAGAGTTATATTAACTATTTAGCTGACACAGACAGTGATAAAGAAGTATAAAATATCAGTGCAGCTGCTATATGACTTCTCAGCAGAAATTCGAAAGAATTTCCTGAACTTAGAGTTGCTCTCAGTTCACATATATGAGTGCAAGCAAATATTCCAAAATTTCTGAGGAGAAGGCGCATATTATCGTATCCCAAACGTGTCTTAGGCACAGATATAATTGGGGTCCCTGAATGATTTTCAAAAAATAAAGAAGCCAAAATATTTGAAGCTGCCATTTCATTCTAGGGAGAGTGATTAGCAAAAGGTACTGGGTCTTGTATTTTCAAGGCTAAAGGACAGAAATAAAGGAGAAGTTTCCAAGAAGGTTCACAAAAAATATTCAGAGGATGAAAAAATATTCAATATGTGGAAATCCAACCTCAATATAGTTGATTTGCTACAAAGAATGTTAAGGTTTGAGCACAAATTCAATGACAGGGCTTTTCAGTTTATTACACAAAGTTAGAACACTGACTATATGTTAACACCAGGAGGAGAGATTCTAGAAATATCATAGGTACTTTTTGCCACCACTGTGGTAAGTTAAAGAAGAGTTCAAATGATAGAGCTTCTTCATTGCTAAATATTTTTAATTACAATGTAATTTAGCATAAAACTTTTCAAAAATCTTTTTTCTAAATTTCTGTGATCTGGTTCAAGACTAAATTACTCTGAAATGTCATATGGCCATGTCATGCAAGTTAGACCATGAAGAGCTTTCTGGCTTCCCAGTCAATATGTCTACAGAAGCCACCTTCGAAATTATGTAATTTCAAACAAGATTCTTCAGAAAATCAGGTAATACTGGGGACACAGGATCCTGCAGCTAGTTCAGTACATGTATATAACTCTTTTCCCTTATATAGGTGACATTTATAATAATGAGAACTCAAATTTATTCAGAGAAATATATGGTATTTTTATTATCAGGCAGAAATAATTATGAATTAGAAAATACACAATGAAACATTTGTGTTATTAAAAGTAATAAGCATTTATTTCCAATGGTGGTAGAAACACTACCCTGCTCTTCCTGAGAATCCTGTAGCTTACATAGGTTAGAAAGTAGTGGTAAATATTAACATCCTCTGAGGCATGGAAATAATGCATTCAACACTATATCACAATAAAAGTGTCAGTTGTTATCTGTTTCCTGGTTTTATCTTGGTGCAGGTAACGACATATGAGGGTATGACTTTATTGCAAAGGTATTCAAAGCATTTCTGTGCAGAAGCAGGTGCAACAGCCTTGTGTACGGGTAAAGGTAATAGAGATAATTGAGATAGCTTTGTTTTTTGTAGTCATATTGGTCAGGTTATGATGAGAAGCTTATTTGAAAATTGAGAAGAAAAAGGTCATGCTTTGCTTGAAAATAAATCTAATGAACTTCAGATGCCAAAGAATGACAGGTAGGTCTTGTGTACTTATGATGAGATACTATAACAAGCAACAAGCTACTGAAATAAAGCACAAAGGCAGAAATAATTTCAAAAGGAAAATTGTAGTTAGTGTAAACATAGTAGTATCCAGACTATTTGTTTAATTCATCATTCTCATGCAGAGCAGGTATATAGTTTCCAGAAACGACTGTAATCATCATTTTGATGATTGACAAAATTTTTTTTTCTGCTTTATAGGAACACAAATATATGTATGTAACCTAATATTTGGATTGCTGTATAGCCCCACTAATGATTTTTATGTATTTAGTGGGAAAATAGGTAACTCTTCCCACATTCTTCTCATTTTTACAAAAATACTTGTGTATTTTTGCAAAAATGGAGGTTGTGTACATACATGGCAATTCTTGTAATTTCTGTCTCTTCTTAAAATTTTTCTGAATAAAGACACAAACCAACTGTTTGCTTTTATCATTCACCTATTGTGCCAAATTTCCATTTATTTTCTTTATTGGTAACTGGGAATAATAAAACTATGAAAAAACAAATGAAAAGACTTCCAAGATAAACCTGTATTTGAATCTGCAGCTAGGTCAATAGCAACACAGTTCACAGGGACCTTCATAAGAACTATTACATTTGATAGCTGAGTCTTAGATTGGCCTTCCTAATAGCTCAGGCAACCTAAGTTCATCAAGAGCTATGACTACCTTGGTTCCCAGAAGTTCTAATATGCAGAACTAGCAGCTACAAGGAACGGATAGTTCTGCACAGATTTAAAACAAGTTTGTGAAAATAGGTGTTCCTGTACTCAGAATACCCAAGCTAATATCTCCATAAAGGAGGCCATGTACTGCCACAAACTTTGTCTCATGAAATAAATTAGTGTAGCTGTGCTCCTCTCCAAAGTAAAATTTCTGACTGGCTTTGCTGTATGAAATATCAGCATCCATATGGAAAGCACACTGGGTGAACCCCATGGAAATTGTTTTCCGTGTAATAAGAATGATCTTCTTAAAAAGCATCTGAAATATTTGTTGGACAGAATCATTAGTTATCTAAATATTTTTATCAGATCAGTGTATTAAGTTATTTTTATGACTGGAACACATGCTGAAGAGATGCAGCTGGGGAAATGGGCAGGGGCCTATATGCACTCACAGTACATCAGAGGTGATATTTTATACTGCACTGTTAGTAAGTGTCTGACAACAAAAGTGGAGACTAAAATGCTGACAACTGCTTCTTCCTTCTCCCTGTCACCAGAAAATCCTAATGTGCCGTCACATTCTGGAAGCTGTCCTCACCCTGTTAGCTGTGCCTGTCTGGTGCAGCTAAAGTCACCCATCTTCTTTATCTAAAAGTCTCAAAGCTTTTATTTCCGCTGCAATATTTTGCCTGAAGGTAATGCATTAGATTTGCAGCAGGCTGAGGTTTCCCTCACATGTTTCAATATGGTTGATGCCTTTCTCCGCAGCAGCGGCCCATGTTTATAACTGAGCAGTTCAATTTGTTTGCCCAACTCTCTTTGCATTCCTGGGACTTACAACTCACTGCAATATTAGTTCTTGTTGCCAGGGCACTTTGTATAACACTTTGACTCTATTTTAATATACACCTATTTTTGGAGCAGTGCAATGAACAGAGCCTTGCTTTAGTCGTTTATTTTGCTCAGACATTTATTTGGAAGATATTAGTTCTGTTAGGGTATCCACAGATGACAGATTTCTCCATTCATCGGTAGTAGACCAAATATGGCCAAGACCAGATGCTCATGGCTTAAATGCGAGCACAGAAAGCCTTCTACTCTGTGTGTTAGATTAGTCCCAGATAATCTGCACTGATAATACATGTTCTCGGTTTCCTTCTTTTACACTATGTCCAGTTGCTTGTCTGCAAGAGCAAACTGGCTGTAAGCTACTACTAGTGAGTAGGACACTCTGGTGCCATACTGTACCAGCTCTGAGCTAATATACCTAATTAGCTAGCATTCACCAGCACAAAATGGTGTTACTCTGAAGGGGATAACACAAAGCTTCTAAATCTGTACTGTGCATTTGTATAACCAGTATATTAATGTTTGCCTTTGGCTGAACTGTCTGATCTCTTCTGCGCATGCTGTGCAGTCTCAAGTGAGGCTGCCCCAGGCTCTTTCAAGCAGAAAGTCATGAAATCTCTGCCTTCTTTAGCATGTTTTACATTGGCTGACAAATACAGTCTCTGAATGCAGGCAGCCTGGGCTGGAGGCTGAGGTTGGCTTTCTCAGCTGTGTGGTTTAAGTCTGAGACAGACATTCCCACCAGGGGAAAAAGCAACCAAACACCATCAACAGTTAAACAAACTTTCCTTCTGTATTCTCATAGGAGTGTTTTGTGTTGCCAGTATTTGAAAAGGTTTGGCTTTAAATCTCAACTGAAGTGAGGTACCTGCGTGCAGAAAGCACAGCAGTACATAAAAATGGGAATTGCATGTCTTAAATGCAGAGTGACAACACAACAGTTGCATGGAGTGAATGATACCTTTGTGGAAAGACTAATTCACGTTCATTAAAAAACAAAGTCAAATTACAGGTGAGTGAGGCATTATTGGGAAGCTAATCTCTATTATCACACCATTCTACAATACCTGGATTTGCTTCTTCAGATTTTATACAAATAGTACGAAAAAACTCTTTGAGCATTCACCGCTCTTAAATTTAAACTAATCATGCAGTCAGTAATTCTTGCTTCACTTGCTTACCCCTACTTTTTCCTTGTCTAGAGTTTTCTCCCTATTACGTCAGTAGATACAACCTAGTAAGGTAAAATACTTTGCCAAAAATGGAATATTTCTTCTTATCAAGGGCAGTCATTTGCTGTGCAATTATATCCAGCTTTTTCTGTTGTTCAGTCCTTGTGTCTGGTAGACTTAATTCAGTGCATTTCAGCAGCTGCATAGATTGACTGGTATTAAAAAGAAATGCAAAAATTAATATATAAGGAACATCTGAGGCCAGTTTTTCTGTAGGAGATCAAGGAAGGTATGGGGATGGGGAAGAAAAAGGGGTTGGCCCATCCATAAGGGACGTATCCTTTTGTGTTTTGCTGTACAGCAAGCTATCTTATATTATCTAACTGGAAAAATAATTTTCAGGTTCAAGTAAGAATTTCTGGTGTCCATATCATAGATGTGAATGAGAACACAATTTCTGAACAGTAGCTCAGGAAGACATTGTCCTCAAAAAGTGACAGAACCAAAAATATTTCTATCCACATGAACATGATCAGTGTCATCAAACTGCTCCCCCAACAGCTATGCGAAAAGAACATTATTTTCTCTCCTTAAACCCACTCTTTCATCTCGTGTGATGGTGCTGGTAGCATTCACTATTCCTCCCTTTCAACGAGTGCATTTAATGAGGGACTTCCATGGAGATGTGCTGAAAGGCATCCCTGAACCTAGGGAGAGAACAAGCTGCTTTGCACAGTTATTCTCTTAAATGAAACATAATTGTTAGCACTGAGCCTTCCAACAGTTTTGGAATGCATATTGTCACTACATCTCTCTCTAGGGAGAGATGGGAAGATGTGCAATACCACAAAAAGAATAACCATGAAAACAAAAAATACAGTTAACCAATATAACTTTCAAATAGATTTATATTCATCTAAACACATTTTATTTGGGTATCTGAGACAATTACCCTAGATGTAGACCATACAGTGGCATATTCTACTATTATACTCAATACTCCAACAAAGGTTTTGGCAGCAGATAACTCATACTTTATCCATCTTTGCATGTGGTAATACACCCAAAGCATGTCATTTGTCAGCATAATGACAATTCCTGTATTCCCTGAATGCCTAGAGGAAAAGGTTTAAACGCAACATTGTTTCTGGCTAAGGGGCAGTCATCTTAAAAGCTTGAAACTTAAGCCCCTTGTTAGTTTCACAACATCTGGGAGATCTGGTACAGTATGTTCCTGCAAAAGCCCTGCTTAAATCTGTGGCCAGTTTCTCCCAGGCTATGATCAAGGCAGAGAGCATGCATGAGTGGTTTTATTTAGGTTCTACAGCAAGACATTAAAGAACTGAGGTAACCTGACAACTGATCATTTTAAGAAAATAAATTCAAAATTAAAAGCGTGAAATCAGCTGGGCTCTGCCAACTCTCAGGGTTTCAGTAATTTCTTAGTACAGCAGCACAGGAGACCAGTCGGTCAGAAGAAGATATTGTGATATGTAAAAAGGAACAGACTGCTACAATTTACTTTCCTCTTTTCTAAGGTATTTCAAGGGTTATTGGGATAGAAAATCCATAAACCTCAGACAGAGGCATGATTAAGAAGTTAAAAGGCAACATGCAATGAGCTACCTAGCCTTTTGGCTGTTCTTGGTGGAGCAATTTGAAATCCAAAGTAGGTCACAGGTCAATTCATTTTGTAGACTTGACCTTGTACTCAGTGGATATTTAATCCCATCACAAAACCACTGGATAATGTTATAAATACCAATTTTGAAACAGCCCTTTAGGGACAGTATCTTTATCTTGGCAACTGGTTTCTGCTGAAAAGATACCAAAAGACTTAAGATAAAAACTCTTCTAAAATAATATTCTGCTCCTACATCACATGCACTTATATATTGATAGGTCAACAGCTGGATATTCCAACTGTACTAATTTCTTGGCTAATTGAAAACTTATACAGAAAATGTGACTAGAAATACAATCAGGACATGAAAATACACCTGTCAACTCTACAACTCCTTCTCAGATTAAGCAGTCATTGTTATATATTTTTGTTTCTTCCACCTTTTTTCCTTTTTTCCTTCCTCTGTTATTGTCACTGCACTGTCCTGCCACTGAGGTTGAGCAGCAGCCAGTGAATAACCCTCCAGTGTGAATAGCATTAGGAAGGAGTCCACTAGGAAGACCTCATACCAAATGGAAGAAGTACCTGTAGTGAGGGAGACAGTCTGTCCCTTAAACTTTGTATTTATGAACAAATATGATCAAATCCAGAACACTGAGATCTGGAGTTATTCCAAGGATCAACTTGTTACTTTTCCTTAAATTGTGCTGTTCTTACTGAGGAAAAAAACCAACCAAACAAAAACCCCAGTGTGTTTTGAGCTGAATTAACTGTAACTGAAATTCTTGGCAGCTTTAAAGACAAATAGAGTCACACCGGCAGTGCTTCATACCAACAAAGCATTCCATATTGAACTTCTTTGTTTTCTTTTACATGTATTTGCTTTTGCTTCTATTTTTAAAAATAAAATGTTGGAGGGTGGCACTTTGACATTGGGGTGTGGTGTTCTTATTTTTTTTCCCCTCTACAAATGAGTGTAGATTGGAAATTAAGTATGAGGTTAGGCTCTTTAATGGGATTCCAAGAAAAGTCAACCCCCAATTTCTTAAGCTCTTCAGAGTTGTTCTGTTACCAACAAGATAGTGCACATGAAATGACTGGAGTAAGAAACAAATTAGTTAAAATTTTCAAGTTTTCCATTGAAACTATGGAACTGATTTTTCTTTACCAGTCTTTATTGAAGACCAAGTGTCAAAGTTTGACCCTGGACAAATGCCAGGGACCTATGACGTCTGCTCTGTATGGTCTCTCCTGCTGCAGCTATGCAAAGGAGAGAGTGAAAACCTTCCAGAACCTTCACACAGGACACGCAGGAGCCATCTTTGTGCCCCTCCCTACCCACTAACAAAAACTGGGCCAAATCCTCAATGCTAGTGACTGTTGAGAAGCAACCTGGATCTGTGGCAGGGTCAGCCACGGACTATTGTGGAAACTTAGGAGCCTATGGACCATGAAGACCCACTTCAGCATTTCTCTGTGGGGCCTTAGGGCACCAACAGACCTGACCTCCAAAAGGCTGAGTATGTTTCACCAAGAATCCAAACGGGAGGAAGGGAGACCCACACATACCAGGAACTTCTGTGAGAAGCCAAGAAGTTATGAGGAAGGTAGATATTAAAAAAAAGTTAGATAAGTTTAAGTATGTGACTACTCAAAGCTGTTGGGTACTTTCCATCAGATGCAAAAAATCAAGTAATGCATTTTAATGAAAAAAAAATTACTTCAGTAGTTAATACTGCTCACATATTAATAATATATTTTCTACTTTAGCTTCAGGCCTATAAATATTTTACTTGACTGCTGTTACTGTTGACTTCCACTTTTCATGTAATCTATTTTCTTCATCTATTTATATTAATAAAAATTGAATAACAATTGTAATTTAGCAAGTGATTTATCTTTGATAATTTAGATATTAAAAGTTAAACATAAAATTAGACTTACATAGTTGTTCAGGCTTTCCCTGTAACTGGCAGAGATAAATAGACACCATCAAATAATGAGTCAATCCCTTCATAACACATACATTAGACAGCCAGAATTAATTAAACCTTTTTTTTCTCTTGCTCTCTCTCTTCACGGCAGAGGGAGTATGGATAATGACTGCCCACCTCCTGTCCATCCATCAGACAGTGGGAACTAGGTAAAGCTAATTCTAATTCTGCTGCTTGACTTGAGCAATCCCCCATAAAGTGAAGTCCTGAGCTGGCTGATGTCTCCAGTAGTTATTGCCACCTAAATAAAAGCAATATATTTAGCAATATTTTAACTGGAGTGGAGTGAGAAATGTCTGTATTTTGTGTGCTGTTGTGTAAGTATTTCACATCAGACCACACATTAATGACGAGAGAACTTATAATAACTCTGATCACACTATGATAAATTATGTTTAATTCACTTCCCACTCAAGAAGGAAATGTGATCTTAAACTGTATAATTCTTTATATGTTTAGCCAATAACTACCATTTTTAACAGAAATATCTTTTATGGTGCATTTTGGTATTAAATATTGAAATGGAAAGACATTACTTTATGTAGCCAAACATTTTTGTAGTTAAACTACACTTCGTCTTTATAAGAGGCTCTAGTGCTTGTTCTTAAGATAAAAATGTGCATTGTCACAAAGCATCTGCAGAACAGAACTGTGGAAAGATGCACTAGATTGCAAAAATCTTTATTCACTAGGTAAATGACTGAAACACTGTGTTTGGATCCCTTGTCTTGGTAAAGAGCAGACAAAAACCTGTTATCACCACACTGTCTGCACTTACTGCCTTTTCCTTCAAGGGTCATTAAATGTTTCAGATAATAATTGACCTAATTCACTTTGAAACGGTTAAGAATTCTGATCCTCTAACCAATGTCAAATTGGTGAAAAGAAATAAGAACAAACTCCAGACAGTATAAAAATACGGCGGTGTTCCCTCTGATGTTCATAAGTGTCAAGTCAGCAGGGACCAGTAGCAATTTTTTGCTGGTCTAAAGTGGTGGTTGCTGGTTGCCTTTAGGGCAAATTCTTATAGTCACTTCTGCAAGGCATTGCACAAGGCTTGTGGAGGAAAAAAAGGGAAATATTTTATCACACCATATGATATAACTAAAAATCAGGCAAGGATGAAGTACATGACGGATGAAATAAAAACTTCTGTTTTTTTCTGTCTAACAAGAGACATTACATCATATGATATCCTGCATACCTATTAAATAGACATTTCTTGGCTTCTTTGTCCATTTCTAGACTATAACCTTAAGAACATAAATCCAGTGTCATTGGTGTCTGAGCTCAATAAAAAGATCATGTTTGCCTAAGACCTAACATAATGTACAGCACAACACTTTAACTGTACCCATTACCAAGGAACAACCAGAGAATACCTGGCTGCCCTTCTAGATATTCCATGAGCATTTCCACTGTTACCAGTATTCTCAGAAACACTGCAAGTTTCATGAAGTTCTTTCAAAGCATCAGCAAGTCGTAGGCCAAAGGTGGGTTTATTAAATTATATACAGGAAAGTGTAATAATGCACTGAGGACAATAATAGGCTGCTATACTTCAAGGACTATTTTAGGATTTTATCTTTAGCACCAGGACAACCACATCTGGACTGCTGTGTCTGGTTCTAGCTACGCAGGACAAAAAAGAAAAGGAGCTACTGGAGAGGGTTCAGCAGAGGCCACAAAGGTGATTAAGGGACTGAAGCATCTCTTATGAGGAGAAACTGAGGGAGCTGGGCCTGTTTAGTCTGGAGATGACTGAGAGGGGATCTTATCAATACATATAAATATCTCAAAGGCAGGTGCCAAGAGAAAGGTGCCAGACTCTTTTAGGTGGTGCCCAGTGATAGGGTGAGGAGCAATGGCGTTCAATTAAACAACAAGAAGTTTCATTTCAACATGCGGGAGAAGTTCTTTACACTGAGGGTGGCAGAGCACTGAACAGACTGCCCAGAGAGGTTGTGGATTTTCCCTCTCTGGAGACAGTCAAACCCAGATGGGGGCATTCCTGTGTCACCTGCTCTGTGTGACTGCCTTGGCAGGGGGATTGGACTGGATGATCTCCAGAGGTCCCTTCAAACCCTAACTATTCTGTGATTCTGTTACTTCTGTGAAACTACTTGATAAAACACACTGGATTATGTAATACGGAAACTTTGCTTTGCATTGCTAAAGACAATCGTAATTTTTTGTCAGTATTGAACAAACTAAAGGTAAGCCACAGCTGTGGCAATGAATTTCCGGTTTATCTCTGTGCATGAAGTACTGCATTGCCAGCACTAAAAGATCATGGAGACACAGAATCAGAGAATTACAGAATGCTTTGGGTTAGAAGAGACTTTAAAAGATCTTCTAGTTTCAATCTCTGCCATGGGCAAGGACACCTTCCACTAGCCCAGGTTGCTCAAAACCCCATCCAACCTGGCTTTAAGCACTTCCAACCACAGGGAATCCACCACTACTCAGGGCAACCTGTTCCAGTGTCTCAACATCCCACAGTAAAAAATTCTTGCTTATATCCAATAGAAATCTACCACCTTTCAGTTTAAAACCATTGTCCCTTGTCCCATCACTACATCCCTTGGTAAAAGCATCTCTCCATCTTTCTAATAAGCCACCTT
Organism: Pardalotus punctatus; assembly: GCA_013400915.1. NCBI lineage: Eukaryota > Metazoa > Chordata > Aves > Passeriformes > Pardalotidae > Pardalotus > Pardalotus punctatus. Next base: position 156,781 of record VZTX01010276.1, read on the forward strand.
TATATACTGAAAGAATGCCACAAGGTCCTCCCAGAGCCTTCTCTTCTCCAGAAGAAAGAACCTCAGCTCTCTCAGCCTGTTCTAACAGGAGAGCTGCTCCAGCCATGTGATTATTTTTGTGGCCCTCCTCTGGAGCTATGCTAACTGAGGCCATTTGTTTCTTGTACTGCACACTGCAGAGCTGGATGCAACACTCAGGTCTCACCAGATAGACCTACAGTCTTTATTAATAAAGATTTACAGTCTCTTGGTGAATGCAATTCTGGAGATATAATGTTGTATTAAGTTTTCTGTGGAAAATCATGTCAGCTTCCATACGGTCTATAATCATAGTCTCATGGTGCCCACGACATTTTGTGGACCTGCTCTGGGCACAGAAAACTTAGGGAGCTGGCAAGGATGACAGCCTTCCTGGGACACAGCTCATCCCGTCTTTTACATCTGAGATGACATGTCCCTGCACAGGGGGAGGGAGCAGAAGGAAGGGTGGAATCTGCATAATGATCTGCAGAGCACTTCTGCTGGGTTTGGCTACAACTCTGTTGGTGAGCCTAAGAAGGCAGAAGGAGAGCAGAAATAGAAGCATCAGTCAAAACTACTTCCAATGCCTACTTGTCCAGCACAGGCTTGGTTCAAGTCCTTTCCTTCAAACTTCACTACCATTCAATTTTGCCTTCCTTGCTGACAAAATTTGGTACCTCCAGCTTTAAGTAGAGGGTGCAAGTCAAAGGAAGGTAGGATTTTAAGGGGAGTTTTAAGAGCAGGGAGCATGGTTGCCACCTACTGTTCATGGTAACTGAAGCATCCTGAAAACGTCACTAGAGCCCTATGACTGGGCTGCAAAGTAAGTGATAATTCCCTCTCCAAAAGAATAAAAATGTGCCAGTGTATACTGTCTGGGCTAGCTGTCTAGATGTTTGCAGAACATCTGTGGAAAGTAGCAACTATAGTCATAGCATCTGTGCATCAGAGCAGATAAATAACTCAGGATTTTTAATGCCTATTTTGGCATCAGTTTTGAAGCTAAAAGCCTATTGTTAAAGGAGACAGAAGAAATTTGAAAAAGGCAGGAAGCAGCCAAAAGAAGTCTGAGGAAACTGTAATAAAAGCTACTGGGGTATTTTTTCTCCACACACTAATATACCAAACTTTTATTAGCCTGTTAATTATTGCTCAAGAACACTCAACACAACTCACTTAACTGTAGTCCTATTTTTACTTTCTCTAGCCAGAAAGAAGCAGCAAATCATGAGAGGTGAACTCATTTTCTTGGTTCCTCTCAATTGATCATGTCGTTCTTTTTGGTGAAAGTATTTTCAAGACATGGTCTGTCTTGACATATATCACCTGCTGTGAATAGAGGTGCTTTAATCTGGAAAGGAGAGAACAAGTCTAATACTCTCTAATAGTGTTAACCATTGCAGGAAAAAATTCCATCATTATAGGCTCTGTTGTCTTATTTACTCACTCCATTGACCTGTATTTCCCAGTCTCCACCAAATGCTTTGTGAAGATTCTGCCTTTCTGGCCACAAGTACCGCCTGTATCACATAATCTCATGTTCCTCATTTCTTCTCAAGAACAGTTTATAAACAAGTTCACCTTCTCCAGAAAACCAAAGAAAGGTGACTCTGTCCCTCCCTTGTAATCTTCCTCTCCCTCCTTCCCCTTTTCAAAAAGACTTAACTAGTCTCCTGTATGTTTGATAACTAGCAGAAGTTGCAAAGTTCTCACACCCAGGCAGACGTGAACACTTTGGTGTGAGTGGGTTTGGTGCATTATGTGAGCAGCCAGAGATAAGTAAGCTTTAAATCAGCTATGCTAAATGAGGGGATGAATATCAAAAGAGTTTTCAAACCCACTTTTCATACTGGCATCTGATGACTCAGTAGCATTCTAGGTGCCATTCTAGTGGGGCTGTCAGCATTTCCACTAAGATTCAGCTATTTGATTGACTTCTGCCACAAATATTGAAGAGGATTTTTAAAAGTGTCCTTAGTAAAAAAAAAAAAACAAAAAAAACCCCAAAACCTGGTCTCTGAAAGCTGTTACCAATTTTTGTGAGTTGAAATTAAAATTAATTTCCTTTTTGCATCTGAAATGAAAGTTGAAGTTTACATTTATAAAGAAAAAAACACATTTGTTTCAGCCATGAGTTGCAAATAACAAGTATAACAATATAGCTAAAAACTCAAACTAAAAGAAAAATTTTAAAAGTATGAAAAGTATGGAACTATGAAAAACTTGGTTATGAATCAAGGAATCCTATTAATCTTATTAGTTTTTTTTCTTAGTACTTTGAATTCAATGCATATATTAGCACCTTCTAAAATAAATATATTGTAACAGCAGCTCTCAAGCTGTGATCTCTGAGGTACCAGTTTTCTGCAAAGCCAAGGCAATTAGTTGTTTTACTATATTTAATATCAGTCATTTTAGGTGTATTTTAAATAAAGCAAGTTTGGTCTCCTTACTCCAAAAATAGTCTGGTATAAAGTAAGATTAATTTCCTTGCTCTAGTGTATGATATGCTACTGACCTTGGCTTCCTCTGATGAGCTGAAAACATGCAAAAAAACCTCAGTAAGTACTCAGAACTCACCAAGATGTGGATCTTTAGTTCTTGCAAATTACACATGATTTAGAACAGTTGTTCCCAGTTTGCAGTCAGTGGTCTGCAAAGGACACACCAGGCATATGGCATGACTTCCTTTCCTTCTAAATATTAAATCACATAAAATGACACTAAGGAATAGAGAAAATACTCTCACAGTACTATTTTTCCATATAAATGCATGCTGCTGTTGTCATATGGTTGTTGTTTAACTGGAGACAGATGTGGTCTGCAAGTCACATTCCCTTTTAAGTATGATCCATTATGCAGAAATATTGTCAAACACTGATGCCTGTTCTGCAGGGTAGCAGGATAGAAAAGCTGTAAGGGCATCCTTATGTCAGTGTGACCAATTAAGATTTGTTTGTGTATCCTAGCTCCCACTGATTTCATGTAGCCTTTGACATCCACAAAAATGCAAAGGGGATAGCTAGCTTGCAGGAGGATCTCTTCAAGAATCCTCAATATGGAGGTAGTGGATCACAGTAGCACTGCTTGATCTCACTGCATTTTGTTTTATGGCTATCTCAATGGAGACCCTAACTTCTTTCTTCACCTCCCTAACTTTTCTAAGGTAAAAAAACCCCTTTGAATTTGAAAGGAAAAACATGGGTGTTTAGAACATTAGAACAGTAGGTAGCTAGCATATTTTGTAAAGTAGAATTAAAAATGACACCACTTTCTCTGGAACCATTTAATGGACCTAACTTAATTATTTTAAAAAAATGTGTAGCTGTATGAAAAAACAACTCATCTGATTTAATAAGTGGACTATTAAACTGAAGATTACAATCACTCATTTATTAGTTCTGCATACTGTATACAACACAATATGTGTGTGCTGTGCAGAGACAGGTGTTCTGTCAGCAATTTTGGTAGAAATCCTGATACAGCTACCATTTGATTGAGCACCACAGCTCTTGTTATAATCAAACTGTGATTGAGAGACTGAATCTTTTGAGATTGAATTTATATTCCAATCTCCTGGAAATTCTGAGTGTTACTTAGAGCAAGAACTACTTACTTAAGGTTAGGAACATTGTACCAGACTTATTTGTCTTGTCAGAGTCTGCGAAAGCAGCATGTGACTGGAAACTTTACTGAAATTGGCAGTCCAAAGAAAGCTTTCATGGGCATCCATGAGTAATAAGTACTAGAAGAATTTGATTGATTTAGTTTACCTCTGCTTTAAGATGATCACCACCTATGTGGTATACACTTGCTTAAAATTATACAAAGAGAGGGAAGAAAAGATGGCATAACTAAGCCAAGAATATCTGCAAAATAAAGAAAGCAGTTCTGCAGAAAGATATTTACTGGTAACATCTTTGCACAATGTTTCTCCAAACTTTCCTTTTCATGGAAAACATCCTTATTTAAGTAATGACACTACAGTGACACATATTCAACGTGAATTTGTCTGCGGAGAGGCAGATTCTAATGCAAAAACCTAATTCTATACTGCCTAACAGGCAGTTTACTGAGACCAAGAGTGGTACAGTGACACAGTTTTCATAAAGTTAGAAATAACCATTTTTACAGTAACGGCAGGATTATTAAATTTCACAACTTTCTGGGAAAGTTTTGGGAAACATTTCAATTGATCCATTTTGTTGGCTAGTACTATGATAATAAGCATCCTATTTATTGCTTAGTCAGCACATAAATTCATTAGACTGGGAGTTAATTTCCTCGTGTAAATATGTGAATGCCACAGGTCTGCTTTTATGCTTTAAACTATTTTTATGCCAATTTTTTATTCAGTCCATGATACACCGCATTAGAAACTTTTCAGGGACAACAACTGCCCAACACATGTAGTTCACATATGTCCTTTTTCAACTGGGGCTGTGCACATCTCCTCTGCATCTACTCATCTGAACTCCCTGCCTATTGCTTTTTTCCCACAGCTTTTTCCCACAGTCAGAGTTTTCCTATATGAGGTGAATTGCCTTGACTCGGCATATTCCGAGTGTCCTTATCACTGCACCATTTCCTACTTACTGCTTAGGCATTAACTTAAAACATTAACTTCCGTTTTGCCCACAGGAACTAGGTTAAGTGGAGCAACTCAGGATACTTCTCTCTTGTACAATTGCTCTGTTGATTTTTGAATGAGTTTAATTACCCAGAATAATTAAGCTTAAGGGAGCCTCACGTTCGTGCTGCTGTAATGCATATAGAAAAATCATCCCATGTTGATAAATGCCTATGATTTATGCTTCAATTTTTATAAGCCCCCTTAAGGTACTAGAAAGTGGCAATGAGGTCTCCCTGAAGCCTTCTCTTTTCCAAGCTCAATCCCAACTTTCTCAGCTTGTCTTGTAGAAGTTCTCCATCCCTCTTATCATTTTTGTGACCCTCCTCTGGACTTGTTCCAACAGGTCAGTGTCCTCCCTGTGCTGGGGACTCCAGATCTGGATGCAGCACTGCAGGTGGTGTCTCACCAGAGCAGAGCAGAGGGGCAGAATTCCCTCCTCACCCCACTGGCCACCCTGCTTTGGATGCAGCCCAGGATGTGATTGGCCTTCTGGGTTGCAAGCACACATTGTTGGTTCATGACCAGACTTTCATCCATGAGAAACTCCCACATCCTCCAGTGACTCCTCAGTGACTTCCTCTACCAGTCTGAACTCATGTTTGGGATTTTTCCAACCCAGATTCAGCACTTTGCCCTTGGATTTGTTGAACTCCATAAGGCTCTCATGGGCCTGTTTCTGAAGCTTGTCCAGGTCCCTCTGGATGGCATCCCTTCCTTCTGTTGTGTGAACTGCACACTGATTGTGTCATTGATGAAGGTATTGAAGTAGAATGAGCCCAAGACAGAGCCTCAAGGGACACCACTCATCACTGGCCTCCACCTGGACACAGAGCCATTGACCACACCTCTCTGGTTGAATCCATACAGCCAATTCTTTATTCACTGGGGAGATCATGGCGCAGATCCCCCTAGAAGAGGAGGATCAAATCCATCCCTCACATCCATGTGTCTCTAACCTGGAGACAAGGATGTCATGTGGAACTGTATGGAAGGCCTAACAGAAGCCTAGAGAGATGTCTTTGTCAACCGTTGTGCATTTGCTTCTCACTGCTCAGCTGGAGGAGCACATCTGTGCTTAGCCAAGCCGGTTTCCAGCCTGCCTTGCTCAACATCCTACACACAGGGATAGAGAGCTCTTGTGCTCTAAAAAAGGTGGCCTTAAGGAGCTGACAGCTCTAGTCAGTCACTCTGTCCTTAATGATGTTATGTTTCATAACTCAATTTTTTTCCTTAAGAAGTGGTGTGAAGAAACATTTTTTTTGTCTTTTAGTGGGTTGAAGTATTAATAAGTGCTTAAGAGGAACTTAAAGTACAAGCTTACTTCAAGTGGGCTGTAAGCACACTGAAAGGGCATGATGCATTCTCCAACCACTAACCAACTTATCCTTCTAGCTTTTAGGAGAATAAAAATGATCAGAATAATCCATTATGTCAAACTACTAAATTCCCTTTCCTTAAAAGGTTTCTATGATCTCTCATGCCAGATTCTGACTTAATTTGCACTAATATCTCCCTGAAGATCTTCAAGTCAGGAGACTTACTTTGGATTTACACCGCTTGAAATTAAAAAAACTGTTTACGAACGGATTGGATGAATCACATATTTTTCCCAATATCCGGATATAATTTAATCCATTCAGGGGTAGGCTTTTAGGTTTGCTTATAGGTAGGTTTTGGACAGAACAGGAAGTGTATTGGCAATTACTTTCCTGGAAGGGTTGCCCTTCTGTGGATTTATTCAAACTCCAAATAATCAAATCTTAAAAAGACATTTTTGGAGAGTATGTTTGAAACAGGCCATTCTTCTGTCTCTAAACTTTGTGGAAGCATTTAAAAATGTTTTGTTGTTGTTGTTGTTGTTGATAGTTGAGAATGGACTGCAAATTATGCTAGTGGGTAAAATGGTTAAATGACTGATTTTTTCCAAGTGTTTTCAACATGAAGTTTCAATAACATTATGTTAAACAGAACTAAAATTTTTAAAATTAAAAACCAACACACATTCTTTATCATATATATTATGTCAGGATACTTTATATTATTATATTTAAATACTTTATATCACATGATATAGGAATACTCTCAGACATTGGTGACAGTACAGAGACTTCCACATTGCTGTCACATCCCATTCAAATAATTTCTGCAGCAGAAGCTTGAGGCTAAGAAGGGAGAAGGGTGGAGACCCTCTTTTCCTGAATGTTAGTTCTCAATATTGACATCCGGTTTTCTGTCCTCTCTATGGTAAAAACCAGCATTTTGAAAGCCACTTATTCACAGGTATAATTGTCTTGGGACTCTTTTAAAACCAGAAGGTATGGGGGTTGGAAGGTAGGTGCTCAGAGGTACAAACACTTTGTGCAACATTCCCTGGAGTAATCAGTCACTGAGTGAAACAGTCTGTAATGCAGAGCTGCATTTTGTCTTGAATGAATTTAAAGACTGGAAAACATACATTGCTTAAGACCACTGCTGAGTTTAATTTCTCAAAATTAGAAATCTAAATCTGTTAATGAAGATGTATGAAGGCTCTGGCAAGATATACGTGCTGGCAGCTTCCCAGAGCCCTGCACACAGCACTTGCATTCCCTGGGCCAGAAGCAAGCCAGCTGTGCCAGGGAAGCCACGCAACTTTCTTGCAGGAGGCGTTTTAAATCAAAAGCAGTACTTGCTAACATGACTGCACAGCTTCTGGACCAGAGGTTTTTTATTGTTGTTAGGTTTGGGGTTTTTACACTTGATTTTCTGGGTGCGTAGGAAGATAAACTTGACTCTGCCTGGACATGCCCCTGTAGCATGGCTGAAATTAGGCAGAAATCCTGTGGGAAAAAAGGATGTGATCATTTAACTTGAGCCTTTATTATAACCACATGAATAAAAGCCTGAATTAATGTTGTACAGGCAAAATTAATATTGGCATTTTCCAACTTCTTTTAAAGAATGATGTTGCAATTTCAATAAAATCCTTTTGTGTGTATAATCTCACACACATATATAATCAAATGGGCTTTTTATCTTCTTATTTGTGTAATGCTTTAAAAATTCCTATTCAGTTTTTGGCTTTGCTATGAATTCAAAGCAATGGTCCAAAGAATGTAATTAATTACATGGTATGAAAAAAAAACCCTTACTTCCATCTGTTAGCTTTAAATGAGACGTTTAATGATATCAGTTATTGTCTGATTCTTGATTTTGGAAGAAAAAATGAAAGAGAAAGGCCTGCTTTCACAACTGACAGATAGTCATTAATTTGTCGAATTGCAACATTCCCATTTCTTCCCAAGAAAATATATTTTTTCCCACTTCTTCAAGATAATTACCATTATCTAGTCCAAACTCTGCTGTGTCAGTTACTGTTACAAGATAATGTCATGGCTGAAATTGAACTTGGTTCTGTAGATGATGCCATAGTATTTTTATATATTATGTATTGATAATAGTTGCATTATTTTTTTCTACTTACTTTAATGTAGAGACATTGTTCACTGTTAGAACACATGATATAAACAGCTAAAAGCAGAGTTGTTTCTTGATATTTCAAAACATTTTTACAAGCAGTTGTGATTTTTAGAGTCCCATTAATGCCCATCAGTACTTCCTTTTGAGTTGGCAACGTGAAATTTCATATTGAATTAAAATTCAAGAATTTAAATTCTTGTTTGTTAAATCCTTGCAGAAATCCTAGTAAGCTTCTCCATGATGTGCAGTGGAACAGATAATGGATCCTTTTCAAATTGCTCTATTCTCTTTGTCCATTTCTATTTTGCACTGTTGTTACATGTGTAAAGCATCAGTCGCAGCACACAACTTCAGAATATTTATTTTGGATTTTAAAAATTATAATGTTAACTCCTGATATATGCTAGGCATTCTTGAAACCCTTCTTTGTGGGATCAGTGACAGGACCCAGGGGAATGGCCTGAAGTTGCATCAGAGGAGGTTTAGGTTGGATTTTAGAAAAAAAATTCTTCACCCAGAAAGTGTTTGAGCATTGGAAGAGGCTCCCCAGGGAAGTGGTCACAGCACCAAGCCTGCCAGAGTTCATGAAGTGTTTGGACAACACTCTTGGACAAATGGTGTGACTCTTGGGGCGTCCTGTGCAGGGCCAGGAGTAGGACTCGATGATGATCCTCATGGGTCCCTTCCAATTCATCATATTCTGTGATTCTGTGAAACATTCCCAAAAGGGTTATGAAAGGTTATTCTTCATAAAAGGTATCATACAAAAAAAATGCAGAAATATCTGTCAAGAATGTAAGATAAACATAGAGGTGGAAAACCAGGGAGCAGAACGAGAGCAAAATGCTGATTGATAATGGTAGGCATTAAAGTACAATGAAGTCCTGCAGAGCTTTTAAAATGGTGATAAAAAGTGCACAGCTGAGGGTATAACTGAGCTATTAAAATTACGTGAATGACAAGGAAAATTAATACAATACCTTAAGCACTTGTCTGTATTAGCCACCTTTGTGTAGTATTGAATGTTTATTGAAGATGGAAATAATAGCTAAAATGCGTGAAGTTTTACCTTCCATTATTTGATAGTTTCTAATGTAATGGTCTCCATTATTGTCCAGACTTTCTGTGTCTATATTTTTGTTGTTGCATAGCCCCATTATCATTGTCAAATTTGCAACAGTAGAGAATAGTGGAAGGAAGAGCTGGGCTTGTAATATTTCATTAACATCATAAGTATCATCCATCCTTAACGTGTACCTTTTAAAATATCCCATAGCATTAGTCTAAAAATGCTTATTTTGGAATATATGCAGTATGTTCAATATAGTCTTCCAAACAACAATGCACAGCACATGGAAATTTTTACTTAAATTATCTGATTTCTAAAATAAATGGAGTATATTTTACTCTTTTTCTAATTTAATCCAGCATTTTTTCTATAAGTAATTTTGACTGAGTGCTTCTAGAGTAACATTAGTTTGCTTAACACATATCATAAATATACAGAGAACATAACAGGAACAGTACAGAATGAAGTCCTAGTATAGAAAATCCTATGGGTTAACCCATCAAACTGTGAAGAAAAATATTTTAAAAAGTCTCTGTGCTCTAAACAAAGTAAATTTGTCTTCTGTGCTTTAAGGAGTGTCAAGCTGGCCCCTACTGACCTGTCAAAATGTGTTTGTTTCAGCAAGAAAATATACTACTGGAAAGGTCAGGTCACAGAAAATTCAGCTCAAGAATCAGTAACGAGTGAACCTAAACAGTCATCAGATCCCAGCAAGTTGTCAGGGGAAAGGTTATCAGTCAAAGCACAGGAGTACACCACTGGTTTGGAGTGCAACTCTAACAAATGACTTTTCCATTCTAAATGTTTTCTTAATTGTGTGGCAATAATTACTCAAGGGGATGTTAAGACTGGAAAATATGACAACAGCAACTGAAATGTACAACAAAGAATGAGAGAAGGGCATGAAAAACTTTTTCAAAGAGACATTCCTTCCTTCCTTACTAGCAAAGCAGAGCGAAGTCTCATGTTTAACTCCTTAAATGAATACATGAGATTTGGCAATTAACTGTAAGTAAACTAATTTCTAAGTCTGAAATTTGGTGGGCATATTTTAATGCATTTCAGTGATTATATGTTTCCTTCTGCACGTTTTTTTAGCTGTACATATTTCAGATTGTATGGGATACTTATGTGATCTCAATGATACTTTCCATGTGCTCAGTGCAGAACTAAGACCCAGATCCAGCTCACCTAAGTTCAGACAATTGAATTGCCTGGGGTTGGAGTGAAGTTGCTCAGTGTTTCCTGGAGTCAGGGGAAAATGAGGGGTCCTGCAAGGCACATCTCCCAGTACAGCACCAAAAATGCCTCAGTATCTCTTTCTCTCTCTCTAAGGTCTCTAAGGAGACTGAACTCCTAATTTAGGCATCTGGGTTGGGTAGGACAAATCTTGCCTAGGCCCCTGGTTTTGGTGCCTAAGTTGAACTCGAGTTAGATATTTCAAGTAGCCTAGAGTAGTTTATGTGAGTCTTTTGCACTGAAGAAACTTGTCTAAGTTGTGTAGGATATTTGCCATTTTGGTGGCTAAAAACTTAGACAAAAGAGTAATGGAGACCCTATATTAGAGGTGGGAAACTCAGTCAAAAAAACTGGAGGGCTCAATAGAACATCCTTGCTCTTCCAAGGATTTCAGTTCTTTGCCCAATGTCAGTTAAAACTGTAGAACAGAGGGAGAAATCTTAAATAATGAACTTCCGGCCCTCCCACCTTGCTCTTTAAGGACAACATTAGCCTTTAAGCTGTGGAGGGCAGAGCAGAAATTCTGCAATATCAGCTTTTTTACAGTTCTGACAACTTTGCTTTGCATCTTCTGTTTTGAATTGAGTGATTTAATCATGGTGCAAGGGCTCTGCCCATAATTCTTCCCATTAAGTTCTACCATTAAATAAAAGACATAGTTGCTGCTAATAAGAATTAAAAGCAGTTACTATGAAAAGAAATTACTTTATCAGTGGCAATGTAAAAATAATTCTATCTTCAGTATTTATATGAACATTGTTGAATCTTATTACTGATCATCCTTTATTAAAAATTTCTTGACTTATAATTCTGATTTCTACTTATACAAACATTAAAAGAATTAGAGTTCCAGTTGTCTACCATGCACAGTGTTGTCAGGAATATTTTGTATATCCGAGGACCTGAGCTGCATTAACTGGCACTTCAAAGCTCACTGTACTAGACTTACATGAACTGGAAGTATTTTTTTCTGGTGGGGCAGCTTCTTCTGTAATCACATTAACAGTTCCATAGTGCCTGACACTGGCTGGAACAAACTATTTTATAGCTCTCCAAAATAATAAAATGCTCATTTGCAGAATCCTTGGTTAATGGAAAAGATAACAAGCAAGTTCCTACTAAAGATTTCTGAATGGAAGAAAATATATAGTTCTGGTAAAAGCTTTAAGACTTCTTTTATTTGGATGGTTTATTTTTTGAGCAATAATTAGGTTTTTAGATATGTAGATGACTAAATTCTGCTTCTAGGTAAAAAAATTACTGCATTTTTCTCAATAAACTACTGAGAACTAAAGTGAAAATCACTGAATTCATTCAGTGAAAAAATCCCTGTGTATTTGAGATATTTTGGTTCATTCTTCCCATCAGTTGTACCTCAAATTTATGAATATGAGTATCTGAAATATTTAAAGCTGTTTTATGTGTTGTCCCTTGAACACAGTCTTGATGTCTGTAGAATCAATTTCCTTTTTAAGAATATGTAACCACTGATTCCAAAAGTCTAGATACTCTCCCAACTGTACAGGATTTTGGAAATGAGGAAGTCATAATCCCCAAGGAGAAAAAAGGATAAAATAGATGATCATCGTAAAATATCATTGTGTGTTAACCCTGCAGTACAAAAGTAGAGATAGAGCTACCCCTGTAAAAGGACATGGGCATTACAATATCTCCCTGCACTTTTAGGTACAGGATATTCATCCAGAAACCCCAGCCTGGCTGCTGACTGAATCACAGCAGCAGTGGCATTCTGCAGGCTCTCATGTTTCTGCCACTGCTTGTCTAGAGTGCTTGGGCTCACAAAGTGCTTAGGCTCAGATATCATATTATGGACTGGTTCCATGCTTCAATAATATGTTATCTGATAGCCTTATCCCATCATAAGCAGGCACCTTTTTCCTTTGTACGGCACATCACTCATATTGCAAAGCAGAAGCTATCTAAATTACCCACAGACGTAAGATGCTTTGTTCACATATGGGGTTTAAGTGCCTCATGTAATTAAGACATAGTGATTAAAAAATATTTGTCAATAATGAATACAGACACATAGAATTCAGATATTATTTCAGAGTTTTCCACAAAATATTGCCCAGATCAGGGTCTAGAAATTAGTTTTTGCCTTTTGCTCAGTTAATGTCCAAACCCATGGCAATCTGACTTTATTCTTATATTTGATGAAAACGTCATTGTTTCATCCAAAATAAAATACCATCCAAACAAGGCATGCACTCCATGACATTGTTTGGACTGTGTCTGGACTGTCTCCCAAGGTAAAAAATATTTAAATCTCTGCAAGAAATATTTGAACTGACTCTCCCCTGAGGGCAGGTATGATCGTTAGCAAGCGGGTGACTGAAAGGAGTTTTTTGTACAGTTAAGGCATTCCTTGAGAGAACAGAGGCAGATGTAAGGCTAGCAATCCTGACTAGAGTGGGACATATTCCTTCAGAAAGCCGTACAGACAGACAGATCTGAAGTTTTCCGGCTGTTTTTTGTGCTTTCTATTGGGCAGCTGTGGTAACCCACCCCTTGCTCTGTTGCTGTCTCAGATGTCATGCTCAGACAATTAGCACCTTCTGTTTCTTGTGGGGGCAGCACACTGTGGGAGCAGTGGGGTGCAGGAGCAGTGGGTGACCAAGGGGTGCTGCAGTGGTTTCCTTGTGGACACTCTGGACCTCCTGCAGCTTTCTCCAGTGTTTACTCCAGGTTTTACTGTGCTCAAAACAAAGAGCATAGCTGTGTGAGGATTTACACCATCTCCTGAAAACAGCACACCCAGCAGCAAGCCCTCCACCCAACCCCCACCAGCTGCTTCTTCCTTTAGACGACTCCAAATAACGTTTCTTGCAACAGGCCTTTCCTGAGTTCACAAATATCATATACTCCTGCCACTTTCTTACAAGCAAGGGGGGCAGAGTTTTCTCCACAGAGCTCTCTGACCCTGACATAGCCCCCTGAACTGTGCCATGATTGGGGTATGCCTGAGGCTTTCTCTTCTGCCTCCTGAATAGTACCAGTCTTTGTTGCCCTACTGACCTGTGCTTGAATGAATCTTTTGGGTGAATGACGTATTCCTTGACATTATGTGTGCTGGTTTCACACAGAAGGATATTAAAATGACCTAGCCTTATTATTCTCATGATAGTCACTGATAACCCCTCTGTATTTACTAAATTATATCCACTACGATGCATGGCAGGCCACATTTACTACAAGCAATATGTTGGCGTTTAGAAAATGCTTTCCCTTTTCAAACAGCAATGCTTTGCAGAGAAATACACAAATCTCTGCTTTGAAGTTCCAAGAGCCAAAACTAGATAGAGAAAGAAAACAAAAGATAATGAACACAGAATGGGTATCATTGGAAAGGACTAATTGGAAAGAAGCAGTAATAAACTTTATTTACATAATGTTTGAAATCAAATTACTGTGCATTGCATATCATTTCACACGCACAAAAATCCAGCTTTTGGTTTTTAACTCTCTGAGAACGTTTTAGTGCTCCTCAGAGAAAAGTAGTACCTCAAGCCCTTTTTAAATAAACTCACCGAGTGAGGACTGCGGCTCCACAGCACAATACAGATATGTCTGGAACTTCTGATTTAATACTCAATAAAAGTATTATTATAGTGGGAAAGACATAAAAGTTGTGTATTTTCATACTTTTAAAAAATTATAAAACTGAAAAAGCCACAAGCATTGACAAGTTGACACCAGTATGGTTAACCGAGAGAGTGGAAAACCTTAAATTCTACATAAAAACTCAGCCACATGAGCTAAGCAGGTAATGTACAATTTACTCATGATTATACCATGAATACTAAAGTGGGGAAAAGGCACATAAACACAGCACGAAGTTTAATGATGAGGTAGATAATTCCTTTGGACACATCTATGACTAGTGAAACACATTCACAGAGAAGAAACAGAAAATTTTCCATGACTGACATGACCCTTTTCATGCATCAAAAGTAAGAAATGTACAGTTTTTAGTATGAATGATATATGTGTGGCTAGTTCCCTTACCTGCCCTTGAAAAATGCCAGACAAAATGGCTTTCTTGTGAGAGCGAGAAGCTAAGAACATCCTGAAGTGAATTGTTCCGTATATTGAACTGAGGAACTGGGTCCATATCATGATCTTAGTCATTACTGACAATTAATCTATAAAGTGCATGCTATAACTCCAGGTGAATTGCATAACTATGTAACCATAAAGAGTACTATAATAAAATGGCACACACATATACTATGAAACTTAAAACTGAAGTAACTCCTGATAAAGCTCTCCTAAGAATTTTTCTTGCTACTATTGATGCCTAAAAGACAGGCTACCTGAAACAGAGGTCAAGATAAATTAGGAGTATAAAAAGTGGACAAATTTATTCAAGGCTTCAAGGTACGTTCAAGCAAGAAAAGTCCCCCTCATGGGACTACACCCAAAATGGACACCAGGTCATGAGCCCTTCACCTTTTAGAAGTTCTGTCCCATCAGCATATTGGTCCCTAATTCTCCAATCACACCCTTAGGTGATGATATTAACCACCCCAGACCTGCCTCCCCCCATCTCACTCTTTACATATTTTCGGGCCCTAGGGCAACAAATGTGTCCTTGAACCTCTGTTCAGAGAGCTTTGTTTTGGCTAAAGGTAGTGGGAACAGAGGTTTTTAGCCCTTTATAAGAAGCACAGGATTACACTAAGTTACAGATACATGAAGAGTAAAGAACTAGAAATTATTAAGGCATCACTATCAGACATAATGAACCAAAATGCTACTAAATATTTGGGTATGTAAACATGCTAGGTGGTATTGCTGAAGCTGTGTGACTCTTAGGAATAGTCATGCACTAAAAGTCTAATGCTTATTTTAAGATCAAATGAAACAATAAACATCATCCTCATTGACATCTGCAGAAGAATAGAGTCATGAACTCAGTTAGAAACTCAGATGCAGGTCTGGTATTTCTTTACGACCCCTTGGTTTCAATTTACAATGACAAATTATAAGAGATTTACCAATGAAGCCCACTGGTGTTATTTGAATGATGTCCTAAATGCTTTAAATAATTGCTTAATAATGGCGTAAATGTATCTAGGCTGCCAGTTTCTTGAGTAACTAAATAACTGGATTAGTTCAATAAAGCACGACAGGCAATTCCAACTGCTATCAGCAGAGAGGGAAAGGCTTTGTGTAAATGATAGCAACAAAAATCACTTGCCATCTGAAAACTGTGAGAAACCTAAATGGCTCAATCTGTTTAGCCTTTAAACACTATCAAACAAATCAAACTAATCAAACAGTGATTTGTTTTCAGAATGTAAATACTCTAGCTGTGAGAAACAATAGAATGGGAAAGATTTCTATCTTAAAAGAGAAAATACAAGTACTTGTGACTGGAAGTTAAAAATTGGTGAATTTGTAATAAAAGCTATGAACTGACTTTTATTTTAACAGTGATTAGACATTTTCTGTCTTTTCCCATCATCAAGCCAAAAGTGGATTCCTTTTTGAGCATTTGTGGATCAATGGTATCTTAAACCTTAATTTCTATGAATTAATTAATGAGAACTCCAAAAAAGCAGACATCTTTAATGATGGTACACAGCTGACATTTTGCTTGTGGGCCTCAGATGTTTTCTGACAGCAGGGCTGACAGCAGTAAGGCTCCATGAAGATTATGGAACAGAGTGATTTTTAACTAGGACTGGCTCTTTCGCCTGTTTTCACACTTTACTTCTCTTTCCCTCCTCAATCCATCCATTTTTCCACCCTATTTCTTACACCATATTTTGGCTCAGTCTCTTCTTCAGCAATTTCACTTCTGTCACAGCAATCTTGCTGAACTTGTTTCATCTCGTTGCCTAGAATCTGTTCCACTTTTTCACTTTCTTCCTCCTCATCTCAGTTTTCTAGACCAGCTCATCCCAATGGTCATCCTGCATCCCAACTCATGATGAAATCCCAGCCTCTCCATATATTAACCCACCAGTTTTCCACACATTGTTTCCTAATCTTATGTTAATTAACAAACAGGTACTGCTACTCCTATCTCCTCTCCAGATCTGCCAGTCAACCCATCACTATTTCATTTCCCTTGCTGCCTTACAAGCCTAGATGTAGTCTTCAATCTCAACAGTTTTTGTTACATATTTCTTCTTCCTGTGAAAAAGGTTTTCCAGTCCTCATGAGGGTCATTTCAGTCTACTTGACCAATATTGCCATCAGCCAGGGGATGTGAATATGCCTCATGAGCACGAAGATTTTAACTTTTAAAATGAAGGTCCCTACTGAGATTATGCAAATTCAAGGTCTTTTTACTGAACAAAATTTAGGAGACTAGGAAGAACCACAGCTTAGAAAACATTTGAAGGTGAGGAACAAAGCCACATGTGCATCTTCATTTCTCAGACCAGTACAGATTATGGGTAAGATTTTCTGGCAACATGAAATTATGCCAGACATGAAAAGCTCCTAATGGACCCCTTGGATGGAGTCCAAATACAATGCAGTTCAGTTACATTAATTTCCTTAATCAGGACATACAAAGGTGGGTACAAGACTTTGACAGCTCTTTTCCTGCTGGGAGTATCCCCAGTTTTGAGGGAATCCCACCCTGGAAAGTTGTGACCATTGACCTTTCTTTGCCTCCTTTAAATCAGGTGAATAGACAACAGACTGTCTCAAAGTTATAAGATTGTTTTCAGCTAAATGCTAACACAACCATTTCCGAGATTTTTTTTTTAATGTTTATTTTTTGAAATCCATCCCTGTGTACAAGTAATTTCCTTTTCTAACTTGGCACCACACCAAAACCACTTTCATCTCTGTTGATTCTTCTAAACTTCTTAATAACTGTGTCAGCTTCCTGTAATTGTTCCTCCAGTATAGGATTTCCTCCATCCCCTCCTACTAGCTCAGGCAACGTCCTTCTGGTTGATGCTTTAAAATACTTTGACATGCCACAGACAAAAAGAAGAGACCAGCATATATCAAATGTAGATAATTTTAAAAGTAAATGGGAAAAACAGAGACCTGAACTATTCTTGCATTTGCTAGGCTTGCTCAGGATCTATGAGAAATCTGTTGGCTTTAAATGGTTGCTTTATAATGACGTCTCAGGAAAAGGAAAAGGAAGAATGAGAACACTAATGAGTAACTAAAAATAAGATAGTGATGTAAAGAATAAAGAGACTAGTCAGACTGTTGTAACTTTGATTATCATTTAGCATTTAGGCACCACTTTGCAAACAAGAATTAACTCTCAAAACTTTCACACTGCCTCTCACAGTGATAACTGAGTATCCTTTTCATTATACAGTGGAGGTAATATCAAACCAAAATCTCCAATGGCATGAAGGAATTTAAGTTTCAATCATCATGTCAGTAGAAAATTTAATTCAGAAGCTAGAGGTATTTGATTAAAGCCATACAAAGTGTCTAGAGAAGAAATTCTGTAGATCCCAACTTATATTTTGATCTCTCATTCTGTCCTTTTTCTTGAGGATTTCACAGCTTTTCAGAAATGCATTGTATTTTGCATAAGAAACTGGTCCTCACTGGCATATAGATCAAAAAAATATCACATTATCCTGGAAAAGTGATGACTCTTCTAAACATCATTATATCTGAAAAATACCTAAGAGAGTTACATTGCCTCAGCATACAGCCCTTCAAAAGAGTTACAGAAATTATTAGTTCAAGGGAAAGAGCTAGCGACTGGCACGGTGGCTTTCCTGTGATATGTGGGGTCCCATGATTTATACTCCTACTCAATCTCTTTGTCCAAGATTCCTGACTGCTTTGCATGTGCTGACTGTTCTCCTTTCCTGAGGATGACTGTGTTCCTCACAATGGAGGAAAAAACAGCCTGCCTTCCATCAGGTCCACATCTCACATCAACTGGGGAATGGATTGTACTCACATGGAAGTGACTTGCTGTTTGTGCAAGTTCTTAGCTTGGTGATTTAATTTCCAAACCTCTACTAAGAGGTCATCTGGCTCTAAAGACTTCCTAACTATAAAGCATTTAAAGTTTCCTCAGTAACACCCTTACACATAAAAGCGTTTCTGTGAGAATGGTCTTTTTGACAGTATGAAGACAGTAGGCACCTGGGCTTTGCTGAGACTCACAGACTGCACATTTTTCAACTTATCCACCTGCATGGCCATGTTGTGTGGTTTTTTCTGAAGAGCTCTCTGTGGTCAGGCCCTGCACAAGCTGTGGAAGGGGCAGTTATTCTCCTTACATCCCCATCCAGAAACCAGGTGATTAGAAAATTCAGGTGGGTTGTGGGAGACTTGAATTCACAACCATCTTCTGCCTGAGGGAATGTAAATGTGCAGGTTCAATCAGTAAGATAAGTGTTCCAGCTCCATGGCCAGGGTGTTCTAGAAAGCAGGAAGCTTCTGCAGTGTCCTTTGTTAAACCGCTCTTATGTCATAGTGAATCACTGAAGAAGAGGTAGAAAATCCTTTGTCCCATCAATCAAATGGGCAATTGGCAACTGCATCTATCCTCACCCAAGTACTTTCTTTCTGTCTTTTCTCCTTCCATTGTTTTTCTTCTATGAATTAAAGTGTCTCAACATATAAATAAATTGTAATCTCAGGTAAGCCAGGTCTCGCCTGGGTGCATTGAAAAAGAAGGAAAAAAATGTCAGTTGTGTGAACTTGTCTAACTACAGAGTGTGGCAAAAAGTTAAGTAATTAAAAAGACAAATCAGTTCCTTTAACTTTTACATGTAAGTGATAAGAAAATATGTGAAGCTGTTGAATGATAACTCCTGGATTCTCATTATAGGAAAAAACAGACTACCTAACCTTAACTTCATATCTTACACCAGATTCTTATGATTTTAACTCTGAAAAAAGAGAATATTTTATGCTCTGATGATCCTCCATCGACCACCCAAATACAATTTTTTTGAAGAAGAAGGAAAGACCATGCTTAAGAGCCTAAATGACGAAAAAGACTCTTACATAGTGCATTTGACTGGAAAATGCATAAGTGAAATCTGCCTGGAGGATGAGAAATTCAGGTGTGAAATGGGTGCGGCTACAGTTGCAAATTTAATAAGACATGAATTTGGTTTTTCCTCCAGTGTGTAGTATTGACATGCCTGTGGCTGCAGGCACATAAGAGACTGAATATAATTGAGGTGCTGGCATCAGACAAAAAATTGTAGTATATTAAAT
This sequence comes from Pardalotus punctatus, assembly GCA_013400915.1. Taxonomy (NCBI): domain Eukaryota; kingdom Metazoa; phylum Chordata; class Aves; order Passeriformes; family Pardalotidae; genus Pardalotus; species Pardalotus punctatus. The sequence continues at coordinate 176,403 of VZTX01010276.1, forward strand.
ATTTCTTTGTAATTAATACACTTTTGATTATACCTTTTAAAAATCTATTGGTGAACCTCAGGTTTCTGGAAAAGAAACAGAATGTCTTATTTATTGTATTGTGTTCCATTACAGATACTTTCCATACTGCCAGGAAATGCAGAACCTTAGTAGGATAGTAAATACTCTGACACACTCTGTCAAATACAGTTTGCTTTATCTCTTTTGACTAGGGAAGAAATTCTGTTCTCAGCACAGTGCTTAGATTACTAGGTCTGTTTTTAAAAATCCATGATGTTCTGAAGCGCCTCAGTGAGTATGACCCACTGTCATGAATTACGTGGAGCAGGTCAGCTGGAATTGTAGACAACAGTCATTAACCCATACCATGACTAAACCTTTTAACTGTACTAGCACCAAATGTCTGAGTGCTTTGCTTGGAGGGAATTAAGGCTAGGTGAATGGAATGATGGAGATATCTAAAGAGGAAATCTGAATTTTCTACTCTGCTGTCAGCTGACATAGGAGATGGAAATATACTTTCATGATGAGAAATTACAACTGTGTTGAAAGGGCAGGGTATTTAAATTTCATTCTCTATATTCAGGTATTTCCTATTGTATTCCTGTGAATTATTGTCAAATATAATCTGAATTAAAATCACAATTCCTGAATTGTCTAGGTAAAAATGAACAATACAACCAGCCTCAGCCATTAGCTATCTATTGGGCAAGGCTTTCCTTAAATCTCTGATCTTCCAGTTTGCATTTTTACCCTATCATTGGTCAAGCTCAGGAACCTGCACTTTCTGTGCAAGTACCCTTTTACCATGTAAAAAGATGTGACTCCCTATTACTCAAAAAATAATCAAGAGTTCTATACAAAATTAAGTTGAATGAAAAAATATATTAAGTTGAACATAAATCATTGGTCAAAGCTACCCTGTAACCTTCAGAGAGAAAACCCTCATTAGTAGGTCAGAAGAGCAGGGTTGGAACCTCTGTTCATACACGTGAATATAGAGAAAAAAAATTTCAACAGAGTGCTGGGAATAAGCTAAACCCTGCAGTCATGGTATGAATTTTAGAAGACAAAAAAATTTCTATTCTTCTTGTGCCTTGGTGAGTGTGAGTGGAGGAGTCCCTCTTATGCTTTTGCCATCAGCTCATTTGAGTCAACTCCCTGAAAAATACACTGATTTCTCTGACCCTCATCACAGTGGAGAGGGAGTGAGGGTGCATGACCCAGAGGTGCTGGTTCTACACCAGAGAGAAAATCAATAAAGTAGGTATTGTAATGAGGAGTGAGGCCTTTTTTTATAGAGGGCCTAAATATTGAACTTCAACTTGGCTTTGAGGATGCTAGTGCAGGGAGCAGGTTATCTTGCTGCTGACCCTTGTGTTTACATTGTTGCTGTATACCTGGGCTTTATAGTGTTTATTGAAGGCAGTGTTCAGCTTCAAGTTTTTTAGGCATAGGAACATCCAAGATGTATTGGGACCAATACGGGTAACTGGTGCAACTGTAAAATCAGGTAAGCTATTGAAGGAAAACACTATGTACAGTGCTGCCTTGGACACCGATACACCTTAAGCATGTGAGATTAAGCAAATGTCCTCCAAAAAGTCATTTTAAAAAGACAAATGAAGTCTAGTTATTCTCCAGAAAGAGGAAATTCACAACATCCCGACACAGTCCATTTACCTTCCCTTTCACTCCCTTTGTGGCTGAATACCTTCACAGATCCTCTAAGGAAATGAGCTTTAAGAGCATTTCTCTGTTATCATCTGTGCGTGATGGCAGGGTCATTAACTTTTGTCCCAACCAGGAGACATGAACTCAGCAAACCACTTTTCCTCTGCTTACAGCCTCATATATTCTTTGAATGCTCAGATTTCTAGATTCCGATGGCTTGTTATTTGTAAGAAATAATTGACTTGAGGAGGGACAAGAAAGAGATAAAATAAACTGAAGGCTCAAGCAATGGGCAGCTCTTGGTGGTATCTCAGAAGTCTTAATGACATTACAACAGATCCCATGATTGTTATTTAGCAAATGAAATTCCCATCTTCCTGCCACTCCAGCATGACCATAACAGCAAAAAGTGTGAAAATTCCTCAGGTAAGGGGTGATTTTACAGGGAAAAGAGGGTAATGGTTACTATGAAAGAAATAGGCACTAAAAACACTTTTACAGATCACAGAGGGTGGAAATTCTCCAATGAGAAGAGGTGAAACAGACTGAATGTTGAAACCATTACACTGTGCCCTTGGCCATCCTTTATAGAATATCTGATAGGAACAGGTATCTTCAGTCCTTTCTTATTCCTGTCATTTTGCTATCTGTCAAACTGAATGCTTTTTGTTTTAATTAGGCATGATTCATCCAAGTGTGGAGGCAAAAGTAAGTAACATAGCTGATAGCAAAGACACTAATCTCCTGCCCAAACTGGGTGTGTCCCAAACTTTGTTGCTAAACTTGCAGTTGCAGGTTTAGCAGTTGCTTGAAAGTCACGACTGCAGGTTCTTCAAGGCAGGAACTGCTTTTTACTATGTATTTATGCAGTAGATGTGCTTATGACATAATGGGTCTCAATTTCTTTGGGCACCTCCAACTGCCTTTATAATATAAATCTTAATTGTAATAATAAGCTTTTGGGATTGGAGCCAAGGGATTTATCTGTGTGTGTGGATTTTTACATATGCTCCAGTGCACTGGTGCCCAATTCTAATTGTGACCTTTAGGCTCATTTGTACCGAGATGCAGCTAAAAGTCAGAGTAACAAGACCACTGATAATAATAACCATGTGAGGACACAGCACTGTATGGTAGAGAACACACAAGAAGGCTGCATGGGTTTAGTTAGATCTGTGTTATGATAATACAGCCTGGGTGCCGAGATCTATGATTTCGGCTCACATATCCTGAGTTTCAGCCAAGTCAGAGTTCTAGGGAAAATTAATTCTTGCTAGAATTTACTTGAATAAATTTTGGCACCACTCCACATACAAGGCAAATTTTTTTTTTTAAAGTAATTAAAATTTATGTGTCTGTGAGAGAAGCCTGAAGTTTTGGGGTAAATAAAATACACGGCTGTACAGAGGAGAAGTCTGGGGATGCAGTGGCTTTGGAGATATGGGGATGTAGGTACAGCTCAGGGGATTTATATTTTCCATATACAGTTTGTGAGTATTCATTTTCCTTCTCCAGAAAGTCACTCCTCAGTTTAAGTTAAGGCCATCTCCACTTCAACCTAGAATGATAGGTCATAGTGTTTGGAGGATTCCTAGAGGAATATGTTCCTCTTCTGTTGCTTACTCCCTCTGCTCAAACAGAAGACAGTGAGCTGTCAGGGCACTGACCTGCATACAAGCCCTGCAGGTGCCTGTGGAGCAATGAAAGCCAGCACTGGATTTTTCCTTCCCTTGAGCTCCTCAGTGTTTTGTAGATAAGATCATGGTGCTGCTCCTGTGGCATAATGGAAAAGAAGAGGAACCCTTTCCCCTGCTTTTCTTTATGTCAAAAATTTAGCTGCGGTTTAGCCTTTTTGTTTCTACAGTGTTCTGTAGAACCACTGAGGGACACAATCCCTGCATCACTATTGCTGAAGGAGAAAGGAGCAATTTTCTGGCCCTGAGAGTGGGTAGCCCAACCTAGCCACAGTTATGCTACATAATGTTTGGCTGCCTATGAACCTTGAAAGGTACGCTTTTAGGACCAAAACATGGCTGTTTGCTATGATTTCGTTTTTCAGTACAAAGCATGTGAAAAAATGTTGGACATTTTTCTGAGGTCTCATCAGAATGGTGTTTTCATAACATGAAATCTATGATGTTTTCATACATGAAATCTGTTTTCACACGTGAAATCTGTTTTCACACATGCTTGTGTACATTACTTGCTCTAGGGTAAAGCATGAAGAATCTTTGGATATGCAAAGCTGGAATAATGTTGGAAGGCTGTTGAGGCTGGAGGGAGCAAAACCTGGTGCCGTGGTGTCTAATACTGCCTACTGGAATTGATCCCTGCCTGGGCTATCCCTCTAGCCAGGCTTAGGCACTGCTTCCCAAAGAACAGGCATAGACCAAAGCAGCCTGGAAGCATGCTAGCAATTAAACAGTGCAGATGATCAGCAGGCCAGTGCTCAAGCTTGTTCCTTGCCCTTGTTTTATTTAGCAGTGTGGAAAGAGCTGAAATATCCACACACCCTGGGATTAGGTTGCCTGGGGAACTGGAAACTTTGGGTTTAACTGACTGGGGCACTTGACAGCACATTGAATTAATGCTATTATGCAATATTTTCACTAAATTTAGACACCAGTCTTCATATGCAGGAGTGCATTAAAATTATGAGCTTGAGAGGCACATTGTAGACATCAATATCCAGGGGTTTGGTAAAGTCTGAATAGGCTTCCTTATCACTCCTTTGCTCAGACTTTGCTCCTCTCGAGCAAGGCCACATTTTCTCTCTTACTCCCTCAATTCAGAAGCCAGCCTGCCTTTGATGAAGCTTTGCTGCTGTTTCTGTTACTTCTTACAAATGCAAAAGCTCTTTTTTAGGCAGTAAGAAGAAAAAAAGAAAAGATTTTTGCTTACTGCCATATGCCTTGTTTATGAAATCTAGTATGATACAGAGCATGGGAATTGTGGGACAAAAAGCTATGATCTTCCACTTTGTCAGGTTTTGCCTGTTGCAGGGCTCAACACGAGAAGTCAGGCTAACTCCAAATGAGGGTCATGGAACAGTGCAGGCAAGAGGGCCAGAAGCCCTGCCCTTGTTTATTCTTACATTTATATACATATTTACAGCCAATTATGGATTGGACAATAAGGTGATCAACCCTCCAATCCATAGGTCCAAGACACAGTCCATCAATTTTCTCCACCTTAGGAGAAGGAATGCAAACAATCAGCCAGATAGCATAAACAATGAATATTGTTTATGTAACCCAAGTGAAAAACAGAGCACTGTGCGAAAACAGGACAACACTTGCCCATGGTGTTCACTGCTGACCCTGAAGAATAATGGGTGTGGTCTTTTTTTCAGCTGTTCCATACATGAGGTGCTTCAGCACTCCATATGGTCTTCTTCCCTCCTTTTCCACCATCTCTGTCCTGAGGGGAAACTGAGTGCAAGATCACAGGATTCTGACCTCAACTGATGCTTAAAAGCTGAGCATACTCTGAGGGCTTGTGTGGATGCCTTTCTGCCTTCATGAGTCAAATTGGGCTTTTCTTCCTGTTTCTGCCCATATTTTTGACATTCCCATCTAATTAAAATTAATTTTTAAAACTCTTTTAGTTGAGGTCACCAGATCCTTGTATATTTTTCTGTGATTACCAGTTTCTGATCCTATCCTTACCCAACCTTTTGTCCTGGTTTGGGGCAGAGGGAGTGGCTGAAATGGTTAATACAGCCTGAAGAACTTTTTCTCAGTTATATTCCTTCAAACCCTATACCTTCATATGTGTTACAAAGTCAAAAAAATTTAAAAACAAAAAACTAAAAGCCCTTCTAACTAAAAAACAGGCTTAACTAGAAATAAAATTTCCCAACTCACTTTTATAATTTAGATAATGAATAAATGCCATTTGAGAAACACATCCAGAAATTGCTTTTTTTGTGTTAGTTGTGTTTCTGTGCTATTTATGACTAGTGCAGCCTATTTCAATGGAAGCACTTCTTTTTAAGAGGGTAATCAGACAGATTTAACAGGCAGAGAAAAAGATGATTGCTTATGCTTCTTAATCTTTACAATAGAAGAATGAGAACACTGGCATACATGCCCTTCCATGCCCACATACTAGCAATGCTGCGTGGGAAGGCTGGAACCACATGTCTTTTCCGTTGTTTTTAATGAACTTTAACCCACCTGGCAAACACAGGAACTTTGAACTAAAGAATGGCAGAGGGAGAAATCATCAAGCAAAGCCTGATCCTCCCTTTTGTTGCATCAGTAACAAAGTTTCAACATCTCTGACAAGACCTGCAATTTAGCTGCGGGATTTAATACTGGAAGATTGATGTGTTTACTGTAATGGCAGTAAATTGACTATCCAGAAAGAGCTATATATTCTTGCAGCACAGGAAGTGTCTGAGGGAGATAGAGACAAGTTACATCAAAGGGCAGATAATCAAAACAAAATGGTCACACTAAAACCATAAGAAATAATTAGAGAAATAGATTGTGAAGAGAGAGAGAAGGAAGAATAGAGGCTACTTCGAGCCTCACCCTTTTTGTTTATATTGACCTGAAATTGTGCTCTAATATTAGAAAATTGTGTGGTCTTGAGCCACGCAAAGACTCAGAGACAATAAATTTTCTTGCTTTTACTGAATGGAAAATCTCTGTTAGCAGCAAGTAATGTCATTCAAAGCAAAAAAAAAAAAAAAAAAAGGGAAAAAAAAAAAAAAAAAAAGGGAAAAAAAAAAAAAAAAAAAGGGGAAAGAAGAAAGAAGAGAAAGAAAAGAATATTTCAAAACCTTCAAATTCCCTTTAATTTGAACTAGGAAATCTTATCTTCACAACTGAAAATTCATACTACTCACTGAGATCCTTTTCCATCTGCATCTGTGATATCATGCAAGGTAAGATAACTGCTGACTTCAACATACAATTATTGACATGTTATTTACAGCTCGGTACATATATTTCAGACAGTGACATTTGGAGACATTTAGAAAATGTAGACAGACATATAGAAAAAAAGTAAAACTTTTCTACCTCCTCCTTTTCCTCTTTCCCCTAGATTGTATGCAATACAGAAGCCTAGAGGAAAAGAATGGTGCATGAAGTACATGCTGCTCAATACTCTTCCTAAGGCATCTGATATGTACATTCCTTGCTGTGTCATATTTTCAAGGCTGCTATGAAGAAAGCTGCTTGCCAAAAGAATACCAGGGAGTGAAATATTTCTGCCTCTTGTGCAATCACAAGGAAGTGACCTTGGGCAGGACCTCAGAATGAACTTTCTGTGGGCAGCATGTGTGTGGTCATAGCAAGCCATTGTGAACACAGAACTTATGCCTTATCTGCTGGGCCAGACCTTCTGTTATTTCATTTCTATGTCTCCTTTTCTCACTCCTCTAGTACTTTTTGTTGTTTGACTATTATGTCTTTGGACACCAGTTTTCTTCAATTTCTGTGGTTTACACACTTCTCTACCTCCCTCTCAGTTTTTTTTTTTTTTTTTTTTTTTTTTTTTTTTGGTTTTTTTTTTCACTTTTATAAGTACTGCTCACTGTCTTTGGCAATCATGTTATAACTGATACAACTTTATCAGCATTATAGAAGATTCCTTTTCTGCTGTTCTGGTTGAGGTCTGTGCAGTGTGTACAGGATTTTACCACTCAGTTTTCAGTCTCTAACATTGAAGGAAGGCTCTAGGTTTTTCTTCATTGCCTTCACCTTTTTGCCCATCTCTTTTCAGTCATTTTTACACAGTTAGATGAGGAAGGAGATTGAGGATCTATTGCAAATTCACACTCTTAAAAACAAGTCCTTTCATTCTCTGTATTGTGTCTATCAATTATTTTCTCACTTTTCTGCAAGAGTATTTCAGCAAAGCCAAGATGATGGGACTGTAGTAATAATCATCACCCTATCTGATAACAGGCTTCCCAGGGACTCAACTGGCAGTTTGACAGTCCTCTGCCATAGTTACTACACCCTGCTGATAAAACTGCTGTTGCTACAAATTGATCCTGACAAAACCAAGTTCATCTCTATTCTGAATTTCAGACTTGACCTTGGTGTGTTTGCAGGTTTAACCATCATACTGGGCACAAAATATGTAGCACAAAAACCATGTACCTAGAAAATATCCTAACCTCTTTCTTTTACTATCTGTTTATTCTCTTTATTGCATGGTTATTTTAAACTGTTCTGTGGTATGGCTAAAAGTCAAATTTGACTGTTTTTTTAAAGCACAAAAAATTACCAACAAAGTGGTTATAAGGCTTGTTTACCTGGGCACAGAATCTCTGTCCTTCACCAATTTGTGATTGAGACATCCTAGCCCCTACCAGTGGTAGTCTGGGGAATGGCTTTACAAGGCAAAGGTTGGAACAATGAGGGAGAGAGCAAAGGGAAAAGCAATAGATAAGATGGGCTCACTATAAAATACTGCCAAAACAGAAGGATTCTTTGTTTTATACATACACTATAAACACAGCAAATTCTGTGTAAATACTATATAAATACAATTTTGAGCAAAGGACTGCATGGGGATCCTTGTATGCAAACCATCAGTCTTTATAAAATTTTTAACATATCTATAAACTTTATTCAACTTCTTGACTTGAGGAGAATGGCAAGTGAAGGCATCCCCAAGAAGGCACTTTTGTTTGCACCAACTTATTCTTGAAATTACATATTTTTAACTATGTAGATTCAAAGTACTCTTGCAGAGAGGCACAAGCCACTGGAAAACCCACCTGGAATCCCTATCTCTGCGAAACTTTCACTGCTACTTAAATTTTGCAGCCATTGAGTTTTTCAGTATGCAGATATAAGTATAGAAGGGTGCATGTCTTTGACTCTTTCTGAAGCTTCCAGAATTCCATCACTGGGTCTCACATACTGACTGTCACCTTCCACTGGCTCTGGCCAGCATGGTCTATCATCTGGGTTTTGGACTAGTTTCTGAGATACAGGAAATGTTAGCTTGAATTCCTCAGAAGACAGAATTAAACCCAGACCTCCCACATTGTGATTAGTCTTATTTTGTGGATTAATTCTGAGAGCACCCTGAGCAAGACAAAAGAAAGGGTCACACACCTCTATATTTTGTGAGATATGAACTATTAAGCTTGTGTTGATTAGTATATTGAATTGCTCAGAACTCAAAACTAAATTTAAATATTAGTGGAGCATGTATCTACAGAGTTTCAAATCTAGAAAACCTGAAAGATTAAACAGTTTAGAGGTCCTCAGGAATATATGGCAGCTGTGAAGTTTTCAAAAAGACAATATTTGACATAGGCACTTAAATTTCATTCCCTTACATGTTGTCTGGTATATAATATTCTGTCTACTGATTCAGTCCTGATGTCAGGGATGCACTGACATACACATCTGGGACTTTTAGTTCACCTAAAATGCCTGCCAAAGATCCATCAGCTATCTCCCCAGCTGCCAGCATCCTAGCAGAAAGGCAACGGGACATCTGGGAGCGGGCAGAGGCAGTACACACCAGCAGATGCACAAAAAGAGTTTTCTTCCTGGTGGCAATAGCAGAAAAAATGTTGTGGCAATGGGAAGGAGGGTACAGTTTCTAGATAGAGACAGTAAACAATTGTGTTACATCAAACAGGAGAGGATATGAACATTAACATAGGCAGAATACAGAAGAAAACCATGCACTGATGAAAAGGTATCTAAGAGAGTGAGAAGCAGAGTTTAACAAGAGAGAAGTGGACAGGGAGAGCATATATAATATATTCAGTGGAGATACAGGTCATTCAATGAAACTGTAGCTGATTCAAGCAGGAGAAAAGTAAGGGAGACCAATACTTCTAGGGAGACAAAAAGAGAAGTAACAGTGTATGCAATAGGGTCCTTGAAGCTTAGAGACCTTTCAAAAGAAACTGCTCTTTACGAAGAGTCTCTCCAACTGCTTAGAGGGTGTTTCCAAGTCATCTGAGCATTTTTCACTTTCCTTAACACTGCTGGAAACATCCCAAGATTAATATCATGATGTCACAAAGAAAACCCCTGATTTACTTTGCAAAAAACATCTTGACCATCTCTCAGTGACAAGTATTGGACAATTCTGGAGCCTCTGAGCTGCAACATTCTCATTTATAGACCATCTGCTCTCAAACGAGATACATCCAAATGGCCTCTGTTTTGCCAGATCTCCAAGCATGCTTTCTGGTGTGTGTATTGTAAATGCAGAAGGCAAAATGCAGAGTGGGGACAGGTGGGGAGACAAGGTCATTGCGGGTAGGTTTGTGTACAAGAACACCTGTGAGTTCTGAGGGCTAGTCTGCAGTATTTCTATTTGCTGATTTATAGCTGTTGAAGCACTTACGGCTCTGGGAGCAGCTTTTTAATGTTTAGTCCAACCAAAAAACCAGAAAAAGAAAAGAAAGAAAAGAACCTCAGATAATTAGGGTAATTCTGCTGCATGCAGAAGTAAAGGTGTTTGACGGAAAAGTTGAGATTAAAATCATTGTGGTTGGATACATTCAGGATAAGTTGCAGTATTGTCTTAGAAGTCACATTAATCAGTTACCTTGATCACAGCTCTTTTTCATAAATTCAGTCTGTGGATAAAGAGGGTGTGAGGGTACATCAGTGCAATTTTCTTACAACCTTAAAGAAGAATGAAATAACACACAATTTAAATACCTGAGGTTTTCAGGCTAATGCTATTACTTGAGAAGAACAAAGTCATAGTCAGTTTAGGTTTCCTTTTAAACAATGTTTGGTGTCATAGGACAAAGGATGTGTCATTTGTTGTGGGAAACCTAAAAATAACCCTTTTTTAAGACTCAGCTCAGAAAAGGACTTTATTTTGTTAACCATTCTGACCTTTTCTTCCTGTCTTCTCCCTTGCGAGGGATGAAATCATGGGCTATGTGCCTGAAAAGGATAATGGAAAAGCAGATTTTTCTGGTGATTTTTTAAAATAATGTTTCCTTATATATCTGTTTGCATAAGAGCTTGAAAGAGAAGATTATATTGTTATACCTGTATTTAGTCTAGGCATGTCTGTGATGCTCTTCATGTTAGTATATCTCCCATAAATTACCAACTACCTCAAAAAAGTGGTTTCATCATCCACTCTTCCTTTCAACTAGTTTCTTACAGATAAAAGGTCTTCTGATCCATTCCTTCTGTATCAGGGATCTTTTTGTGTTAATGTTTTGTTTAAACAGATGTTAAATAAAATTACACGAGCATTGTGTGTCTACAAACCAGTCCTGTCAGGTCATAAACACTGATAATTCCCACAAAAGTGAGAGGATACCTGGGGAGACTTTGAAGACACCCCTCAGATCCTCAGGAGCTTACCCATGTCCTTGGGCATCCTTCACAACCTCCACTCATCTAGATAAATTTTACTGAGGTTAAGCTAATGGTGTACTTAAGGCTATAGCTCGAGCTGCGGTGTTCTCTTTTTTATCAGTATACATGCACAGTTCTCTTTGATCTGCACTTATGCATCACCTTCCATCTCGAGATCTCAGATGGCTTTTCAAATGTTAATGAATCCTACCCATTCTACCCTAGGGAAACTGAGGTGATGAGAAATTACAGAAGATACTTAGGTTCACAAATACAACCTACAACTAAGTTGAGAACAGCCCAGTGAGATCATTTATTCCCATACCATACAGGTAGTACAGGTATCTGTTGCATAGTCTGCCCTTGAAACATCCCTTGCCATAAAAATGCGTCCCCAGTGACTGGAGATGTCTGGTGCTGATGTGAGGGGAATTTTGTTCTTTGTGATGCTTTCCCTGGGATATGGAGCTGGTAATTACTGAAGAGAGGGGGTTGGTAATCTTTCAAGAGTGATGAGCCAGATCATCATTTTCATTCTCAGATTAGTGCTTCAGTGTGACAACTGAAACCCAGCAAGATTTGGAAGGAGATGGTGCTCACAGATGAGACCAGTAGGCTGTGTGAGGTGAGACAGTAATTTTCCAGAGACCTAAAATTCAGCAGCACTGGAAATACCTGCCTTCTTGCTGACATGGATTTGGAGATTCCTTGAATCCCAGGGCTCAGATCTGCTCAAAAACCTGCTCAGGTTCTGGTGTCCACACTGTAAGTATCCAGTCCTGGTAGGAATAGGTTGAAAAGTGGCCTCCAGATGTGGAAGTACTGGGTGTGCTTCTGGTTGAACAAAACCCTGGTAACTAGAATGCATTGATCATTCTTCATCTCAATAGCTTCAGGAAAAAACAAATAAAGACCATGCTTGTTATGTGCAATATTCTGAAAGAAATATATTGACTTTTCAGTTTTTGTTGTTTGAATTTTAATGTTGTCCTTTAGATCTGTGATATCTAAGGAGTACTTACACTGTAAAATAGGTGATGAATGAATATGGAACATTTCGTTTATGTAGATTTCCATGTGGGAGAAAACCATTTTAATTTACACTTTGCACTCAGTTGGTTGAATCATTGGTGTTAGATGCTTTCATATACATGTGAAGAATTGGACAGTTCTTTTATCGCTGACTTCATGTTGAAATGGCAAAATCAAACTCATGTAAATTACTTTCACATGGTTATCTAGCTTAACTTCAACAGGCATTAAAAAGTTACTTAAATTCCACAGCTTACATTCTCAGGTGTTCAGTTACAAAAAATATCAATTTTTACAGCTCAAATATTTGAAGGAGAGGAAAATAATATGTGACTGAATGTGCTGCAAACAAACAATCCCAGTTATCACAGAATCACAGAATGATTTGGGTTGGAACAAGCCTTAAAGATCACTTTGTTACAGCACCCCTGCTACAGGCAGAGACATCTTACACTAGAGCAGGTAGCTCAAAGTCCCATCCAACCTGGCTTTGAACACTTCCAGAGATGGGGCATCTGCAGCTTTTCGGGGAAACCTGTGTCAGTGTGTCAGTATCCTCATGGTGAATAACTTCTTCCTAATACCTAATGTAAACTATCTCTTTCAGTTTGAATCCAATACCCCTTCTCCCGTCACTACACACCTTTGTCCAAAGTCTCTCCCCAGTTCTCTTGTAGGCCCCTTCTAGGTGCTGGAAGGTGCTGCTCTCCTCAGAGCCTTTTCTTTTCCAGCCTGAACAACCCCAGACCTCTCGGTCTGTCTTCATAGGAGAGGTGCTCCAGCCCTCTGATCATCTTGGGGGCCCTCCTGTGGACTCGTTCCAGCAGATCCATGACTTTTTTGTGTTGAGGACCTCAGAGCTGGATACAGAACTACAGGTGAGGTCTCACAAGAGTGGAGCAGAGGGGCGGAATCCCATCCATCACCCTGCTGTCCACCCTGCTCTGGATGCAGCCCAGCATATGGCTGCCTTTCTGGGCTGTGAGATGTAGGGAGGGTCATGTCCTATTTTTCAATCAAACAGCATTCCCAAGTCCTCTGCAGGGCCACTCTCAGCCAGTTTATCACCCAGCCTGTTCTCTTGCTTGGGATTTCCCCAACCTTCATGCAGGGCCTGGTGCTTGGCCATGGTGAACTTCATGAGGTTTGCACAGCCCTATCTCTCAAGCCTGTCCAGGTCCCTCTGGATGACATCCTTTCCCTCCAGCGTGTCCATCACACCACACAGCTTGGTGTCATCTGCAAACTTGCTGAGGGTGCACTCAATCCCGTTGTCCATGTCACCAGCAGAGATGTTAAACACTGACAGTTCCAATGCCAATCCTGAGGAGCCCCACATGCCTGAGGAACCTCACTTGGACACAGACTGTATGAAAATCTGTGAGCATGCCCACCTCACAAATTCTTTGTCCACTGAGTGTTCCATCCATCAAATCCATGTCCCTCCAGTTTAGAGGCAAGGATGTCATGCAGAGCAGCATCAAATGTTTTTCACAAGACCAAACTGATGACATCAGTTATGCTTTCCTCACCCACGACCACTGTAACCCTATCATAGAAGGGCACCAAATTGGTCAGAAAAAATTTGCATTTAGTGAAGCCTCAATCACCTTCTTATTTTCCATGTACCTTAGCATAGTTTCCAGGAGGATCTGCTCCATGATCTTGCTGGGCACAAAGGTGAGACTGACGTGCCTGTAGTTACTTGAGTTTTTATTATTTCCCTTTTAAAAGATTTGTGCTATATTTCCCCTTTTCCAGTCAGTGAAAACTTCAGTGCACAGCCATGACTTCTTAAACATGATGGATAGTGGCTTAACCACTTCCTCTGCCAGTTCCCTCAGGACCTGTGGATGCATCTCATCGGGTCCCACGGACTTATGCAACTTCTAGGATGTTCTCAAACCTGATCTTCTACAGCAGGCAGTTCTCCATTCAACCAGTCCCTGCCTTTGTATTCTGTGACTTGGGCGATGTGGCATCGCTCCTGAGCTTGGAGGAGGTGATCCTTGGATATTAACCAGCTTTCTTGAGCCCCTCTTTCCTACTGGGTTTCATCCCACAGCACTGTCTCAAACAGACCCCTGAAGAGGCCAGAGTCTGGCCTCCTGAAGTCCAGGACAGTAAGCTAGCTGTGCAAGATCCTCGCTGCCCTAAGGATCTTGAACTCAACCATTTCATGGCCACTGCAGCCCAGGCAGCCCTTGAGCTTCACCTTCCCCACAAGCTCGTCCTTGTTGGTGAGAAGAAAGTCCAGCATAGCACCTCTCCTCATTGCCTCCTCTATCACTTGGAGAAGGAAGTTCTCGTCAGTGCATTCCAGGAATCTTCTGGGTTGCTTATGCTCTGCTGTGTTGTCCCACCAACAGACGTTAGGGTGGTTGAAGTGCTTATGAGGACCAGGGCTTGTGAATGTGTGGCCTCACCCTCTTGGTCTTCCTGGTCAGGTGGCCAGTAGCAGACCCCCAGTATAATGTCACCTTCTCCTGCTCTGGCTTTAATCCTGACCCATAAGCTCTCGGTCAGCTTCTCATCCATGCCCAGGCAGAGCTCCATGCACTCCAGCTGGCCAATGGCATAGAGGGCAACATCCTTTCCTTGCCTCCCCTGCTTGTCCTTCCCAAAAATCTCACACCCTTCTACTCCAACAATCCAGTCAAAAGGACCTATCTACATGGTGCCAACAAGATCATAGTCCTGCAGGTGTGGGTATGCCTCTAACTTCTCATGTTTATTCCCCACACTGTGCATTTGCACAGAGGCATTTAATTTGTGTCCCCAGTGAAGCCGACTTTCTGGCTAAAGTGGCAGGAGTTCTTTTGTGCTTCTCCTCAGATGCTCTCTTGCTGATGTGCAATTCCTCTCAAGGCTCTGGGCATCTACTGCTGACACTAGAATTATTATTTTAAGCAATCCTAATAAGCTGAAAATTGAACTAATATCTCTATATTTTTCCCTAGAAAGAAGTAATAAAAAGGAAAAATAAATAATATTGTAACCTACTGCCACAATAGTCTGTGCTGGACAGCACTACAGGCTGGGGACAGAGTGGCTGGACAGCAGCCAGGCAAAAAAGGACCAGGGGGTACTGATTGACAGCAGCTGAACATGACCCAGCAATGTATCTGCCATTGTAATAGAGCATTTTAATGAAACAAATACCATGGAATATAATAAACTCTGGCTTATCTGTCCTTTTTTCCAGTACAACAAAAGAATAGCTGTAGTAAATAAAATGAGAGCGTCCTTGAAAAATAATAAGACTATGTATTGCTACTCTCCCCTGCAAATCTTAAGTCAATTACTTTTAGTCTATAGTGGGACTAAGTACAGTACCACAGTTTCAAGTTTTAGTCCATTCACCAATTTTAAACACCTTTTTTTTAAAGTATCAAACCTACGCCCTGTTTTAGAGTATGTGAAAATGAAGGCAATCCAAATCAGTGTATATTTTTTGAATTTTTCTTCTATGTAATTTTTAAGAGTTCCCTAGTTTTATACAACACTGTCTTTTTTGTCTGATGAAAACTGAGGATGATAAATGCTAAATCTTACCAACTTTTTAATTTCAAACCCCATTCCACACAAAAACAAAAACAAAACAAAACACAAAAAGAGTTCCAATATAAATTCAGCATTTTAAATTCATCTCATAAAGAGAAAATAAGGTACAATCTCCATAAGATTAAATTTATAAATTATAATCTCCAATATACTGCTGCACTGAATTATCTGAAATTTTGAACTCATATGTGTTAGTAAATAGAGGCCACAACCTGAGAGAACTCTTAAACTTTTCTCACACTAAATATGGCACAAGTGACTCATCTGTGCCTGCTAGGGGAGACCAGAGGTCAAAGAGATGGGTATGTGAAGAAAAATTCCAGCACTGAGCATACAAAATAGTAATAAATGTAGTTCAGTGGAGAGGACAGGACTATGAGAAAAAAATGTGATACTAGAAATATTTCTTAAACATTGTCCTTAATAAAGCACTATACATCTAAAACCAAAATTTGATGAGGTCAGAAAGAAAAACATTTCAAAAAATTGATCACTTCACCCTTTTCTTTAACCAAATTATTTAGGAGAGGGAAACCTTAATGACTTTGCTACAACATCTTTCCCAGTGTAAGGAGGCCTTCTGGTGGTCAAAACGGTGAACATTTCCTCTAGAGAGCCTTACTCGTCTAAATGTATGTGACCTTCTACTCAAATTCACGTGCATGGAAGTTAAAATTCATCTGTTGCATAGAAGGCTGGTTTAAGGATTTAAGCAGTGATTGTTTATGCCATGACCTTTTGCTCTTACTGCATAAATTTTGTCCTTCTTCAATCAGTGTATGGGGATCTAAGGAATTTAGCTTGAATACACAGTGCCAGAACTTTGCTTAAGTGAGACCAACACTGCATTTTATTTGAAAAATTAAAAGTTAAAAGAATTGCAATAAATTACTTTTCAAGAAAACCACTTAATAACTTGTTTAACCTGAACATTGATTATCTGAACAGTCACATATCATACTTTTAAAACTCCTTTATGCTTTTTTCCCCAGCCTGGCAAATCCTCCTTTTGAGAATTGCAACAAGAAATTCATCATATCTATTTTTATATGCTTTATTTTAAATGTGGAGATTTTCTGGTACACAACCTAAAAAGTATTTAGTGCTAGAATACTTATGTTCTCCTAAATTCTGAGGTTACATTATGACAAGAAATTTCTTCAGTACCAGGGTTCCACTAGAATAAATATTGCCAGCTGACATGAAGAGAAGGAAATTTTTTGAGTCCATTGGTACTGAGAATATCTTCCAAAAGGTAGCAAGCACAGAGTGCTGGGGGATGCATTTGCATGAACAAAGATATTCCTCCTAGTATTCTTCCCTGTACTGTGCCCTGAACTACAAAGAAATTTGCATTGATATTTTTTCTACATTCTCAACTGGTTTTAGACAAATAGCACTAGATTTTAGCAATAAATAGCAAGGTCATCAAGAGTGCGTATCAATTACATCAGCACAGAACTGCTTTACACTTCAGCCCTTGAAGAGGAAGACATTTGTCTACTTCTCAAAGAGCCCTGACCTATATTAATAGGTCTTCCACCATTAAACAGGCTCTGTCCACTGTGAGAGACCTTTTTTGATATGCCAGAGATAGGGCATTAAAGCCTGGTAGCAAGAGGAAGTTGTGTTCCTTTCCAGAAAAATTCTCAGACAGCCAGACATGCATAAGTTAATTGAATCCTGGAAAATTCAACTTAAAGTCAAAGCTGTTCTGTTAAGCAACAGTGGAATTTCCCAGACATTCTTCACTGTAGTGAGAAACCTTTCAGAGGGATGCTATTGTAAATTTGAAATAATATGTCAAAAATTTAATCTAAACTCTAAATCACCAGTCAACTGAAATCCATCCAGAAGTGTTATATGAGGACCTTAGTGGGTTTTCTTTAAGCTGGGTTTGAGGTTTTTTAAAAAAATATAGTTTCAATATGTCCTTCAGCATTATTAACTACAACCATCAGATGGCAGTCCATAGTCAAGTAAAAAATATATTCCCGGTATTTGGGTAGATTTATGTGGAGAACAACTTGTTTTAAATCTCTTTCTGAAATCCAAAGAAGAGAAACAGATTTCAAGATTCTCCTCACTTGTTTCAGGTTTTTCAAGTCTTTCTGGATAGTGAGGTCCATCCTTTCTTTTTCTTCCAAACTTGCATTGCAAAATCACTGTAACTGCACAAATATGTCCCAAGACTAAATGCTTTTCCCTCCAAGGCTTTCCAAAAGTTCTGGCTTTCTGACCTGTAATTCTGTTGATGAAATACTCAAAAACTTTAAAATTTCCTCTTCTAGTTTGTTAGGAAATTATCTAGCGAAAAAGTAAACAAAAGCACAAAGAAACAAACAAAAAGAATTGTAAAGAAATCAGGCACATTGATACAGGAGAATGACAATTGTATGCTATGCTTGCATAAAAAAGCATCCGTCCTCTCTACTGGTGTTAAATTGTAGTGATCATCCTCCTTGTTCACTGGGAACTCATTTTAAAAAAACAAGGTTTGTTCACAATTTTTTGAAAATGCTACTGGAAGAGTGGTATCAAAACTGAATACAAATTTTCTCCTTAATTTCTTTCCAGTTCTGGAAACTTTCTTTGGAGCTCTTCAGGACCAGAGCTCTTAAGAACAATTCTAAAGCTTCAGTTTAGCCTGCCACTAGTACTGCTCAGTACCTTTTAGGAAACCTAATAATGATTAGGGAAGAACTAGTGGTAAATTCTTACTTTTAAAACTTTGTTCCCATAATGTTGTGTTTCTTGTTCTTGTCCCTTTGTCTGTATTTCTGTGCTACAGAAGAGCTGGGACAGGGGTTAGTTTTTGTGAGAAGAAACCACTGATTTGATATAATTTCTGCTTTATTGGCAAAACCCAGTGGGCATTTCTTGTCAAGCCACGAGAAGGAGTTAAAAGATGCACTGACTCACAGTGTGTCTATCCCAAAGATGCAATCAGCCAGTGATAGATAGGACTGTAAAAACCAAGAATAAGAAATGCTTTTCCTTTTGATCCAGAACAAAAGATGTCTGAGATCCATTCCAGACTCTTTTTTTAATGGTAGGGCCTGTAGCGTTTTACACATAGTTGTCTTCTAGCCTTCCTGATTCCCTGGCTACACTGTCAGATCAGGGAAAATTTATTATGGTCATGAATATTTTGTTAGTTCCAGTGTTCAGGGTTTGCCTTGTCTTTAGTTTATCCTCCAATACGTCTTCCTTTACAGCCAACAGAGCATAACTGGTACAAAATGTCTATTGCAAAGCCAAAAGCAACCTTCTTCAACATTATGACTTGGCTTCTGGCTGTAGGCCAAGTTGAGAAGGATCATGAATCTCAAAAATACAGATTATCTTAACACACATTAGAAAAGACCCATGCTGGCCAGCTCCGTGAACAGGGAGATTTACCAGCTGGTAAACAGTCGGTGGTAATGCATTGATACCCAGCTGCCTCCTAGCATACTGGCCTATTTAGTCACTTTAAAACATGATGCTTTTCCATGAATTTGATTATCATGTATTTGGCAGTCCCTTCTCCACAATCACTACAGGACTGTAACCCCACTTTATTGAAGGTTCTTATCACAATCTTTCTACCAGAAAATGTTTCTGATCATAAAGCCTTAATGTAATTATCTTTGATCAGGATGGAAGTGGAAGCACAACATCCTTCTTGCCCAGTTTAGCACTAAAAGCGTCTTTAATAGTGATTACATAAAACAGGGAAGCTGTGCAGACACCAGACTTGTTATTCAAACAAAATATTGCTTATATCCATTCACAGTCTTTCCTCAAAGTGCTTAGAGATTTTTAGACCCAGGCATGCAATAAATTCAGCTTAAGCTTATTAAAATGGAGTCATCTCTCAGGTCATTGTAGAGGTCTAAAGAGCAGCCCATGGAGACCATTTGCAGATTTTCATGTCCCATTTCTTTCTCCAATATTCCTAGATCTGTCACATAAGAGTAAGTATATTTTTAACAAAACAGTATTATTTTAGGATGTAAAGGTCTTTTGGTAATGCTGCGTGACAATGCCATATTTTTAGCACCTTTACTTGTGATGTGGCTGTGAATAAATTTTCAAAATAAGACCAAAACCCTTAATTAATTGAGTATCTGAATACCTTCAGGGTCTGCTCTTCATATGTGATTAATGACTGGTTCACTCTATTTCATTGCTGTCATGGTATTCTGGGCTTAGTAATGAAATGGCCTTGCCCTCCCCATGGGGACAGCTATGGACACACACACAGCTCCAGTGCACAGCGGTCAGGCCAAGAAACTTTAACTCAAAAGCATCAGACACATGCAAACCAAGAAGACCACCCGAAGAATTTGGATTATTTTATGGATATTTCTCTTCATATTCATTCATTTATGTGTAAAGAGATTCCATTCCATTCCATTTCCATATTTTGAGAGTTTGGCTCGACGGTGTCTATGTATGTAAAATAATGTAACTTGTAATATAAGGAAAGCTTATATTTTATTAATTTTACTAATTAACTATAAACAAGTAGTTCAGTTTTTGAACAGGACACTTCCACAAAGAAATGATGAAAAATTACTCTTTATTAATGCTGTTACTTGAATTTAACTTGTAAAATCATATGAAATTACAATCTAGTCATTGATGCGTATGAGTCAAACTGTTATTTTCAATTTCTTAATAGTTTTAAAGATGGCTTATGCCATCTTTACTTGTCATTTTCTTCATTTAATTACCTTTCCCTGCCTGAAAATCTTGGGTTTAGTGCATTAAGACAGCAGCATTTCCAAGAAACTTGATATTTCCTTAGTCTGATATCCAGCCAGAAGCCAGAAGTATATCTGGATTCAGGTCCCGAAATGACTATATAGGTTGTTATCAGTTACACTTATGAGTTAGTAGGTCATAAGGACTCTAGAGAACAAACAGGCAGGACTTACTTTTTGAAGACATATTTAAAGAGTCTGTTTTCTTCCTTTGGGGTTTAATTTGTTTTCTGACCTTTACTATCCAAACCCATTTGGGTTCTGGACCTATTGAAAAACATTTTTTTCCAAGGTTATCTGAGGTGAAAATGGAATTAGAAGTTAAAGCTGTTCTGTGTTTTTCACAGTGATTTTGCTAGCAGGTATTTTTCAAGAGTAAACCAAAGAATACTGGTATTTAGATGTTCCTGTCTCAATGTATAATGGAATAATGGCTCATTCCTAAACTGAAATAAGTAAAATACGTTGAGTAATCAAACATCCTTTCACAGCCTTACTACAGCTAGGAGAAGTACTCCTGCTGCATAGTGGTGCTGCCACATCTCACACATGGACAGCTGCTGATCACTTGGGAGTTTTTTGTCTTAGTGCAGCTATGGAAGGCTTCTGCATAGAAAATGAACACTTGGATGTGTATCTCATATAAAAAAGATCCATCATATGTGTATGGAAAGTTTTTCCATATTGAAAATTA
Source organism: Pardalotus punctatus (assembly GCA_013400915.1). Lineage (NCBI taxonomy): Eukaryota > Metazoa > Chordata > Aves > Passeriformes > Pardalotidae > Pardalotus > Pardalotus punctatus. The sequence goes on from VZTX01010276.1 coordinate 197,438, forward strand.
AAAAATACTCTTTTGATCTGTGAAATTAGAATACCTAATTACTGATACAACTTGATACAGGAAGAATCCAATTCTCTGTGTTCTTCTCCCATCTCTCAATGCAGAATATATATATTTTTGGCAGCCAGGATTATGCATCACAATTTGGTGTTCTCCACAACTCTGATACACTTTTAGTAGCCTACAAGAAATGGGTATGTGCTACGCATGTAGCCACACTCAGCCCTGTTGAAGATCTGACATTTGCAGTGTTATTCCTTGTATGGCTCCAGACCTGCCCTTGCTTTTATGAACACCAAAGTCAGATGTCTGACCACACTGCAAGAGGGCACTAGGCCATCTGAACAGGTGGCCATGAGCACTGACACAGAAAGATGCTCCTCACGTGTGCTTACCAAGGGCACAATTTCCTGCTGGACCACACTGAGCTCATGCACAGCTAGAGGGATGTGTGCTCATTAATCCAGCTCTGAGCTGTATTAAGTTTAAAAATAGCTTTTGTGACAGCATGGTGATAGTTTCTGACCCACTTAAATTTAGCAGAACAGCAGCAGAGATTTCTGGTAAGCCTTCAGTATTCAGCAGAACAGATCAGAGCAATGCAGACTAATTTAGTCCAGCAAGAACAGAGATAGTCACTGGTGTTCCAGAGTGGGGAGGAAAAAGACCAGCGAGATTTGAGAACAGCAGTGATATCCAAGCAGACAAGGGTCATCTCTGGATGTGTTTATGTCTCTCAGCAAGGAATTGAGTGTATTATTAATATGAAAGCTCATCCTGTAAATCTAAATGTAGTTTAGATGGTAAAGGAGTAAAAATGTGCTACAAACTAATACTGTATTTCAGAAAAAAAATACATTTGCGCTAATACAGGAGTTTCCACTCACTAAGAGGAGCAGTTTTGTGCATGTTGTATGTATTGCATCATAAAAGGTTAGTTCAGGTGTAAATTCATATATCATTGCTTCATGTATTGCTGTAGTTTAGCCCTGAGCAGTAATGTAAATCAATGTAGCTCCATTAGAGGAAAGAGACGCACGTGTGTTTTACATCTCAGTAGCAGCAGGAGCAGGATTGTCTGTTGTAGTCTCTATATTGCAGCAACTTAGATGCCAGTCTTTGCCTATATCTGCAGTCACAAATATTCCATGAGGGAATGACAGGAGTCTGTGAAGGTCATTTGAGATTATGTTACGAGGTGTAAAGCACACTCAGTCTTTTTTGCTATTTTCAGTAGCCCCAGCTGCGCCAGGGGAGACCCATCCCACACGAAGTAGAGCAGCTCCACAGAGACCACTGTTTCAGAGACACAGCAGTGCCAAAGATTTCCAAAAATATTAATGTAGTTGCTTGAATGAAAAGATGCCAGTATCAGAGAAGCCATATCTACTTTGAAAACATCTGTCCTTTTTAAATCAGGATTTTCTAGAGCTGTTTCATACACATGTACTGCTGATCTCTTAGACATTCTTAATAGAGTATGTGGCATTTCACAGATGTTTCCCACCAAAGGCATATTGACATTTCAGAACTTGCTATAATAATAGTAAGGGGCTGTGAGCTAATAACTACTCAGTTTCACTTCGCTCTTTTGCAAAGCCTATTCTTGGCTGAAGCTATTCTAAATTCAAGCCACTAGAAGGCAAACAAGCAACATCTGGTTTTCCAAGGCAGAGGCTGGAATTGTTGCAGGGGTGGAGGGCAAGTATCCATTCCTGCTTGCATTGTTTCCTTGAGTTTTCTGTTTTCCTACCCTCTGTGTACATGGGGCTCACTAATACTCAGGTACAAAAAAAGTTGTAAAAACATGAATGTTATATTTTAAAGTCCACATATTTTCTATTAAAGTGGGTTTTTCATATAAGAACTGACAGTGCTTAACAGCCTTCAATAAGAAGTGCTTTAATAAGATCCAAATCATCTCCACACAGGAGTGCTAATGAAGAGACTGTTGATGAGAGTACTTTTTAAAAAGAAAATTCTTTATAGTTTGGACCATATACACTTGCACTTGTCTTGTGTCAGTAATTCTGGAAGTAACAGCAGAAAATATGCCAGTGCTAAGATTATAAGGGATTTTTATGGTCAGACCTGCAACACAGAATACAGGAAATGTCACACTTCACTAGCTGATTTCAATAACTGTAGTTAAAATAGAGAAATATATTTTAAAAATAGGCCCATTTGTGTTGTAAGAATGTGAGTAATCAGAATCTACTCTAATGTCTAAAAATTGCTCCACTGCTAAACTACCTTCACTTTTTAAACTTCATCTTATTTCTAGGCTAGATTTATCTACTATTATCTTCGCTAGAGGCTGTTACACATTTGTGGGATAGATTGAAGACCTGTCTCTTCTAATCTTTTTCTTACAAGAATTTATAGACTATATTCCTGTACCTTCCTCCTTTCTTCAAGTAAGTTAAATGGACTGAGCTTCTTGGGCTTTGTATTATAAAAATATTTTCTAATTCTTCATGATTCTCATGGCTCTTTAAAAATTTTTGTCATCTGGAACACAGGCAATGGAATAAGAGCAAATGTAGGAGTGCCATCAAGGGACAGGGAAGGAGGGAAGAAGAGGCCGGCCTTGTGTGCATTTTGTTTTTTCTTTATTCCTAAGTCTGTGCATATCCTTCATCATAAAAGTGCTCCTGATCACATTATTTCACTATGATCTGAGCCTTCACTGATTTCCTGGTATGACACCAATCCTTTGCCAAAGTCAGAAAGGCGGAGTTTCTAAAACTTGAAGTGTGTTTGGTAGAGTTAACTGCTAAAAGCTGTTAACGAGCTAAGGAACTAAAATATAGGTTTCTTTCTCCTACTTGTGATAATCTAGCTGTTAAGCACAATGTGGACCTCAAGAACTGCATACCAAGCTGAGAAGAAGAACTCCAGCATCTGAGGAACCTTGCTGATTTAAAGTAAGTTCCTTCGAAAAAGAAACAGAAAGATAACAGCCAGAAAAAGGATTTTCAGTATGGGCATTTTGGATACATAAATATAAACTAATGATTAATCATCTCAGTTTTAAATATAGACCCAATCTCAAGGCATATATCAATTTCCTACTCTGTTGCACAATTTCTTCCAAAACCAGGTTCCTATTCTTTTAGCACCAGTGCTGAGAAAGACCATTTACTTGGGCTTCAACTTTTATCTAAATCTCTGCCAATGAGTAATTCAGAGGCATGGAGATTTAGCAGAGAAACAAAGAGTGAGGGAGTTTAGACATGTCACACTGAGCGTTCCTGTGAAAGAGGAATTCCTGGCAGGGTGTGCTGCATGGTGCCAGTGAGGTGTGGCATGGAGGGCACATGGATGAGGCCCCTGAGAACAAATGACAGCTGGGCTGCTCCACTCAGACCCAGCAAGAGTTTGTGCCATAAAAGGCCCCAGAAACACTTACATTTTAACAGTTTATCATTTACACTGCCTTTCCTACTCTGATCTTTACAGCCACTGTCAACATCTTTTAGGCTTCTTTGTCCCATTTCTTGTCAGAAAATGTAAGGAACAGGAGGAAGGAGAAGGAGGTGTTCTAGTAAGTATCCCCAAAGTAAAATGATAGAAAAGGAAAAAGCTGAATGTGAATATTTGCTCTGTTTGAGGGTCTGAGACAGCTTTTCAAGGCCCTAATACTGTGAACACCCTTTCCTAGATAGCATCAAATTTCAGATGTTTTGACTGGCTTATCTTCACAGAATCATTGAAGCTTTTAGATCATCCAGGACCCCTGGACACCATGTAGTCAGTCCACCCTTAACCCCCAAAAGATATTAGGAACAATTTCATGAAAGCTAAAGAATTAAGCAACACATAAGTAATTGTGTAGAGGCAGAGGAAAGGAGCAAAGCACGTAAACAGAGTTATTTTATTATTTTGTGGAACCATGATTGCACAATCTTCCCCACATGGCTCATTTTCTTCTTTCAAGGGTGGTTAAGGAAAACTGTTAGTAAATAGTTTCAACTCTATTTGGATTTTGAGAAAAACTGCAGTTACATATGCCCACAAACGCTCTCTAGGAATAGCTGTGCTGATGCAATCAGACAACAGCAATTTTTAGAGCAAGAAGATGGCAGGAACTCAGGCTGGCACAGTGGAACAATTCTGCACTCCATTTTGTTGTTCAGATTACACCAAAGTCCTGTTCTGTTGTCATATGTCATCAGATTTTGCACCAACTAAATTCTAAAATGAATTTTTTCTAAAGCATATAGTCAATCCTTTACTTTATACATATGGTATAAATTTTAGCTACCTCTGCTGTGCCTGACCACTCTTCGTGACAGCTGTTAATGGATGAAGATTGAGTAGGAAAGATTTCTAGCCAGCCAACAGTCAGCTTCATTCATGCTAATTGTAGGAAGAAGTTGAAAACAACTTAGCAATTTGGATAAATGAGGAGGAGAATCAATAGGCAGCATTCATAACTATAATAAGGCAAACATCATTAAAAGCTTTATCTTGATCATACTGCCTGCTTTTGTTTGAGTTCTCCAAACAAACAGTCCACGTGTTGCATTCCCAATGCATCCATACCAGCCCTCTGGCTATTCCTGGGCTGAGCAGGGAGCTGGCAGACACTGCTGGCTCCACCAGGGACAAATTGGCATTCTTTAAGGAAAAAAAAAAAAAGCAATGATGTTTCAATCATTTACTGTTTGCAACTCAAAGTGGAAAATATTTCATTAAATAAGGCAGTAGAGTTATCTTTGAGACCTTTTATAAATCATAAAGACAAGTTACAGACACCAGTGTGTCAAAATACACACAGTAATACAACACTACTTAAAATAAGTTTATATAAGTAGTGGTAGTTGTTTGCCTCTTGCCATAGACATCCTTTATTAGAGTAAGATAATTTCTCAAAAAAATCTGAAACCTGTTTTCAAGTATTCTGTGGAAATATTTTCCATATTAATTTTTCACCTGATTTTTTATAAACTGTTGAAACCTTCAGATTTAATTCATGCTTGTTAATTAAATCACATGCTTGTCATGAGAGTATAGCCTTGCTGACTGCTTTGAAATTTATGCAAATAAAATCAGAGGTGTATGTCAGTAAAGCAGCTTCTGAAAATATTTCAGTAAAGAATTTCCAGAATTTATTTTAAATCTAATGCAAAGAACAAATTAATTCTGAATTCCATTAAAGAACATTACTGAGTTCTTACTGGATACTTTTTTTAATCTTTTCTCCAAAGTTTTTTTTCAAAATATCCAATGTCCCACACATTAATCACATAAACACATATGCTAAATCTTTACCACAGAATACAGGTGTCTGTGTCAATGATCTAAGTATGTTGACATACAAGTTCTGTGGTAAAAAAAAAGAGAAAAGAATATATAGATCACTTGCATACTGTGTTTTCTTATTGTTTTACAGACATTAAATCAACAAACATCTGATGTGTGTTCTCATTTTACATTAACCAAAATATCAATTTCAACAGATATGACATTACTTTGAGCACACCTATGGTTATAGAAAATATATAACCAAGAGGCATCATATTAAAAGGACTTCTAAACTGATGTTGCATACATATACACATATATATGATGTATACAAAACTTCAATACTTTAGAAACTGCCATGGTTTATTTTTACGATTTGGGTCTATTTATATGCAGAGTGTAAGGTTGCCACATTCTGTATATGAAATATTTTAATAGATTATGTATTGTAACCCTTGGGTGGTTTTCTAGGAGGGGATAGGTACTTGAGATGTATTTTGAGTTGAACAGTCCTTGCAGCAAACAAGAGACCAGGATGGATGCAGAGAAAATGCTGCTGAAAAAGCCTGCCTCCAGCAGTCACCTGCCAGATAGGGAAAGGTGGAAGGATAAACTTTAACCTGCCAAAAAATTGGCTGTGCCCACCACTGATGAAGAATGGCATGAGGCTTAACGACACAAACCAGCCCCACCCCAAAAATGGTGCTTTCTAAGTGACGAAAAAGTAAATTTCCACTGCTGCAGCACTGCATGCTCTGGCAAGCAGTGTAGCTCTGTTCTGGGAAAATAATTATATCTTTCAGTACTATCTGGGAGGCCCAGCTGTCAAGGTGAAAAAATATTGGAGTTTTTTCAATTTTCAATGCTTTTCCCTCTATATTAACAATCTGAAGTTGCTGTTTTACAGAAAGTGTATTGTCAGGTTTTCAACTGGCACCAGTCACTATCCCTTGAGATTTCATTTGAAATTAACCAGTTATACAGTGTAATTCCCTTTTATTCATTATTGACATGAGATGGATTTGAATCAAAATTTACGGAACTTTCCTAAATTTCTCAGGGGTTTTTTTAACCTTTTTTAAATTAAAAACAAAAAAAACAAACCAAACAAAACAAAACCAGCATAAAATATTAAGATCCCTTCTATCTTTTCTTTGAGATGAGTGCCAATAATCTGTGCATTTCAGCATACAACATTGCCTGAGGTATTAAAAGGAAAGTCTTTCTAAAGGTGTTTAGTGACTCATCTCCCAGTGGTGTTGTAAGAATTAATTAGCTAATGCCAGTACAGCATTATCTAAATGCTAAGTACTGTTGTTGACAGACTGAGGTTATGGGTGCCAAGTGCCAACATGAGCTTTTTTTATTGAGAGTTGTCTCTCACTGTCAAAAAAGAAGAGACCCCTCTCAGGAATTACATGGTAAATCACTGTTCCTGACTTTTCAGCCTTGCACTCTCAAAGAATTACTGAAGATGACACGAATCATACTGATGGGTTTTGTGACACCAGTCCAGGAAGAAATTGCAATAAGCTAAAAGTCAATTAGGTAGAAGTTTCCTCTACCATTAACTGAATCGTAGAGCAATATCCCACAGAGAGAACTGTCAAGTCCCATTTGTCTGCTGCTCAGCAACCATGCACTATGTAATCTAGGATCAATAAACCAAAACCTGGAAGGGGCACAAGGCACAAAAGTAATTTTTTCTGTACCAGCCATTTAGAAACCTATGCATTTATGGTTCCAGCCCCCAGAAGGAGTCACTCCAAGCAGCTGTAAATGTATATTCAGCTCATATTTCAGTAACACAGTGATCATCAATCCTAAACAAGTTTTAGCCATGGCTGTTTAACTGCTCTGATTCAAGTAGCTGCTTTCCAGTGTGTTTATATCTTTATATTCTAGAATATGTGTGCCAGAGCTGATTTTCTTCAATTTACGTTATTGTAAAAATTAAAATCAACAGAAGTGATGGATTAGTTAGTGAGGCAATTAAAGAGGTTAAAATCTGAAAAAAAAGTGTAAAAAGTCACGTGCACCTGAGTTATAAGCAATCTCTCTCTCACTTTTTCTCTTGTTCCAGCATACACAATGTGCTAACACATAATTATTTGAAAACTTCCTGACTTTCAGTGGGGAAACACGAGACTTAGCACCGTGTACAATTCAAACTCGGCAAACCCTCTTCCCCTTCATCATAGATTACTCTCTCTTTCATCCCTTTCTAAGTGCCTTAATTTTGCATATTTTCCATGCCTCTATCTAAAGTTACCCTTTTACCAAACACCAAAAAATGACAGTATGTGAGGCACATCAACATATCTCACAGCGAAATAACAATTGGATTTTAATTTTTCACCTGAGAAGACCCTTGCAAAAAAGTAATGCATTAACAAAACCATTGCTTAAAATTTCATTTTACAAAAATTTCTAACACATTTTACTTGTTAGTTTCCTGTCACAACAAAACAAAACAAAGCAAAAACAAAACCAAACAAACAAAGAAAAACAAAACCAAAAAATAAAGCGTGTTAGTCTAAGTGAAAGAAAACACAGGCGATCAGACTAAATTTTGCCTGACGAAATAAAAGCACAGGTCCGACCCTACCACTATGATTACCACTTAATAGGCTGTTCAAAAAGGGCAACTCAGACGAGCAAACTGCATTAAAAGTACATGCATAATAAATGCTTCTGTAGAAACAGGATGTTAAGGCATCATCTGTGATGAATAGAAAGGTTCTGACCAGAAAAAAAGTCAGTCGTTGAAAAAATCTTAAGATTTTTCTGATAATTTCAGCATCAGGGCAAACTCAAATATTAATAAAAATTTATGAAAAATAGATAAATTGGTGCTTCCCTTTGAAGAATTTTTCTGAAGGTAATCAGTTTCATCGTTTGCCAAAAAAATCCAATTTAACATTTCTTGGATTTGTCTTGCATTCCTGCTTTCTCATTATGCTAGAATGAAAACCCTTCCAGTAAACACTATTTTATTCCTACTTGTGGTACTTACACTCTGTAATTAAATACTCTGTCATCTTGTTTTAATAAGCTAAACGCTGAATCTTTATGGTCTTTCCATTTTCTTCACTTTGAATTATTTCTGAGGTTCCTCTTTATGATCTGCCCTGTGCAGCATAACCCATACAACACAGAGGAGGAAAATTTTCCCTGACTGTATTAATAAATATTTTGCTTAAAAAGGATTTATTTTATTTTACAGTCCATGGTTTTTTGTATGACTGTCCCACCTTCTTCCTTAATTAACACACTGCCCCCCCCTTTTCTCATCCCCAGCAGAAGAAACATCGCATGGTGCTCTGTGCAGAGTCTCTACAAAGCTTCAGTGAAAGCATCTCTGTTTGAGAGCAATTCCCTTTGGTGATTGTTTTGGTGGTCTGCAGTTAGTTCTTAACCTATGTAAGGCAGTATGCTTGAGTTTACTCTGTATAGCATTTTTTTTAATGAGAAAGCCAGGTCACACTAACTCAAGTGTCCAGAATATGTCCAAGCAGACTATGAGTTTGCTAAATAAATGAATTTTCATGGAAGTAATCTCCTCAGTAAAGTGTAGTTGTTTGATCATTTTTTCTATAGAATAACATGGAGTTGTATTGATTATACATGTATTTTGCTATCTGTGGAGTACCAGCTTTCTTATCATAGCTCCTGGGAATGAGGACATGCATAATTCTCCACATATATCGGAGTCATCTTACCTGGCTTTCAAAAAACTGTTACAATATTAGCACTCAGAATTCTTGCTTGTTCCTAGCACACCAAAATTTAAAATTCAGTAATCCAATCAGGGATTGCCTCCACCTCAGGCTAGTGAATGCAAGTTGACTGGCCCTATACAGTTGAATTGCCAACCTAGCATCAAATTTGAATAAATATTGCTAATACACCATGTTACTGTGCCTCTTACCTTTGGTGTGCTTGTTACTTCCAATCTATTTCTGCAGAAGGTAACCTAGAGAGCTGTCATGAAGTAATGAAATGATACAAAAGTATTCGTAATTAAATATTCAGTTCCACAAACCCAAAAATGTACAAGTACTGTTAGTCCACTGATTACTGTGTTAGCTGTGCACATGAATGAATGACTGAACATGAAAATACTCAGATTTACAACTTCCTAATTTTGTGGGGTTTTTTTCCCCAAGAATTTAATACAAAATTTTTCTGCCATGATAGCATCCGCTTTTGGAAAGCAGTGCCTGTTCCCTGACTTCTATTTAATCACTTGATCCCTATAACTCTGTGCGGCATTTTTTTCATGCCAGATTAGCTGCAACACTCTCCACCCTCTTGATCTCCTCCAAAAATTCTCTTTGGGCAAGGTGTCTTGTCCAAATTTCTATTTTAAACCTTTTATTCCTGTGTTGCTGTGTAGTTCAATAATTGTGTATTGTGATTCCTATCTGCCCATGATTCCTCTCAATTCACTCAAACAAAGACTTTTACTGCCATTCTTTCCTGGAATTTGTATGCCACACTGAGCATGCTAGAATTAATTTAATTTTATGCACTATTTTGTTGGAAACCAGAGTGAGTGCTGCTATACGAGAGACTGCTTGGTTGTGTGCAGCCCAGTGACTGCCCACCACTTTTTTAGCTGGAGACTGGAATTGAGGGCCTCAGTGATGCATTAGCAGAGGATGCAGGGTGAATGTTTCCAGGATGAGAGGAGGGAAACAATTTGAAGAATACTTCTGTATCGCTCACAGTTAGCATGTAGGCTGCTGCCAAATGCTGGTTATTGTCTTCCTTCCTGAAGCACTAGTGAACGCTGCAGCACAATGCTATTTTCAGCTCCTTGACAAGATGATTACAATGTAAAGTCATGCTGCGTGACCAACGTGCCAGGTGTTCGTTGTTCTAGCTCCGCTTTTATTGCTTTGGGGATGGGAGAATGATGAAGGGAAGGATCGGAGTTACTTAGATTTTCCAACAGCAGGTCAGCTTAGATAGCTGGGCTATATTTACTCAAGGCACTGGCATGCTGTATTTGTCATTTTCTTTGTTTTACAAATAGAAAACAATTGGAACAAAATCAGCCAAAATAAAACATAATCTGTTAGGAATTTCCAAGAAACTTTGCACTTCTGAAACGGTAAGATTGGTATTGAGAAGGCTGAGGGAGCAAACTCCCCAAACTCCACAGCATACGTGCTCACTGGCACACAGGGGTGGGAAGGCAGAGGAGAGATGTAGCACAGAAACCTTTTCCTTCCAGGCCTTAAATCCCCTGCCTAGTTTATAAAAACTAGAAAAATTACAGATGGTCCTTGCAACTCTGTTTTTTAATATGCTTTCTTTCCAGTAGCAATTTAAAAGAGATCAGATAAACCACTTCAAAATCAAATAGCTGCAACAATTGATAACTAACAACTGACATGTTTTCTTCTGAATTTCTATTTTGTATACAGCAATCAAAAGACATAATTCTCATTCTGATTTCATAGCAGCAAAATTTTCCAAAGGATGTCTTGCAACTACCTAATAAATACAAATATATTTTAAGATACTTATTTAAATCCAAAAAGACTCAAGTCTGACTGTGTTGCTGGATCCAGATACATTTTAAGATATCTGACCTAGATTAGTAATTTCTCTTTCTGATGGAAATGGGTCAAAGAGCAGTATGAATGGGGCAACAGCAGACACTTAAAGTGACCTTTTTCTTCAGTCTTAGGAGATTATATTTGTATAACCAGTACCAAGGAAAGCATTGATGATATTAGCTAACAAGAACTTCAAACAGTCTTTCAAAACTTGTCAGTCTAAAGGCAAACTGATAAATGGAAAAATAAACATATGACTCTACAGACAATACAGATATATATAGAAAACAAATTAGTCCCAAAACCATTTGCGATATAGTAAAATAATATCAATAGGTTTTCCTTCATTTGAGTCAAAAATTTTGCCTTTGAAAGAAATTCCAGGGAAGTTTTCTCACAATCCTTAGCTTGAAAAAGCTTGTAGGTCACAAAATTATCACACAAGTATGGAAAAAGCCTTGCGCTGGTAGGAACACCAGAGTAGAAATAAGCTCTACCATTAGACTATGGCCTAATAAAACAACAGCAGTGACCCACTTCTCATTGACACAAAAAGTTTCTTTAGATCAATTGTATGCATTCAAAATAGCTCTGACGGTGACCATACCAGAATAGCAGCCTGAAACACCTCTGTGTACTCTTAGGCTCAACTCAGTGCAGATTTATGGTCTTCTAATCTTACTTAACCATATACAGCAATAAAAGTGGGAACTATCTTTGCAAGGATTGTGAGAGCTAGGGAGAAATTCACCAAAGCTGCTAGAATTTGGTTATTCACCTGCACAATCGTGGGGATCATTCATCTGACATTTATGCTGCAGTCAGTTATGGTGGAAAAGGAAAGGCAGTCTGAGCTGCACGAGGCCTCAATTCTCTGAGCCTCACTGAGGCATGAACTGGAATTCTCAAGGCTGAAAAAATCTACAATCTCAGCAAACAAATAAACTTTTTAAAATACCTCCCATTTTCAATCAACTGTTGTCCTGTCCCAACATTTAGTCACCAGTTACCATCTTGGCATGTTTGTTTTCTTAGGAGAAACTGATTTGGAGCAGTTGAAGTGTCTCTGATGAAAGCCTGTGTATTTGCAAAGAATGTACACAAGGCTCCATTCCCCTGATCAGGGTAGGAACAAACAGCAGAAGGTTATTTCCTTGCTCAGAAATCTAGTTTTCCTTATTCAGTAGGTACTTTGCTCCACAGAAGCTTTTTGTCTTGGCATTCTCCCTGGGCCACCCACATTGCCTGTTTGTTTTATCCCAGTTTTCTGATTATTTCTAAACACATAGCTCCTATCAGTTGATGTCTCAGGCAGTGAATATATAATAATTTCCTAGAAAGTTCTTTGTTCTTCACAAATTAGTTCATACTTCAGCTTGTCTTTGTAGGATAACTGCCTGGGTGGTGGTTTCTACTGTTTTCAGCAAATTTACTTCATACAGGAGCTTAGCTGCTGCTTCTTGTTTAGACTGAATGCAGGGTGCCCGCCATAACCAGGGGATTAATGAGGCTTGGAATTTTCTGCAGATCAAAGACAAACTTTATGGCAGCCATTAACATCCTCCAGCACAGCAATAGCATTCTTGAGAAAAAAAGAAAAGCCTATAACAATCAAGCTGCAACATCACCTAATCACCCGTTTCTCTTCATTGCAATATTTCCCTCAGGATATCATGTGAGGTTACACTTCAGAGAGAAAATTAAATGGAAAAGGGGGAAAAAAAATCTTTTAAAAGATAACAGAAAGAGAAAACTGAAGGACGTACAGCATAAACAAATAGACCTGAAAGGAAAGGGAGAGATATAGGATTACAGATTTACAGATAAAGTCCAGTATCTATGGCCTCTGATTTATATAGAACAGTAAACGAAAAATGGATGGCTGCAGCATGCATTCTGATTTAGTTTTATCCCCAGCCTCTCTTTGACTATGATTACCTCAACAGCCCCTAAACTGTGGTTGTTTTGGGCTTGGTGTTCTACAGTTGGTAGAAATTGGCACTGGTTTATCATTCTGTGAAATATTCCAGCAGTTCAGAAGCTGCTTATGAAGAAATTAAGTTTTACCGTCTTCAAGGAAAGCGGCTTCCATCAAAGAGATACAGGAATCGTTTGACTTTAACCCTCTGGAGTATCTATCAGAGACTTAAGAAAGACAGATATTTCCTGGTAAAAGAACTGTGAACAGAATGATTTCAGCCATGGGAAAGGGATTAATAACCTTGGCACAGAAGTTTCCCTAGGTGGAAATGCAAATTATATTTACCAAATACTTCGTATTTGCATAAATATAACACCAGCAACTGCAATTATGCTGCTGGAAGTGCCAGTTTTCCCAGACCTTGAGCGCAAAAAGCACATATCTGTACTCACGTACGGGCACAGCACATTTGACAGGCGGGGCTTGCTGTGCTTGCTCAGACATTCTGTGCTCTGGCAGCTGTCTATTGAGTTAGAGACACTGGATGTCACACCAAGACCCAGGACCTGAGAGCCCTAAACCCATGCACTGTGAACAGCAGGGAGTGTGGCCTCAAAACTGCAAGGTGTTTTGAGGAACGGGCACATGCAGGCTGTCTTTGAGTACATCCAGAAAAAACCCTACAGGAGAAGAAATACAGATTAGTTGCCCTGTGATGTAATGCAAATAAATTTGATCATTTTTCCGCACAGATAATACAAAAGAAATAATAACAAATGGGATCACTTATCCAGTGTTACACTGACAAATTTTCTCCTTCGCAAATCAGTCTGGACAAAGCGGTAACAGTACACAACTGTGCTTGCACTAGCACTGGTTCATAAGACAAGTTAATTATTCTTCTATCAAGTGCTGCATTCATGCAGTGATAAAGCTTTCAGGGAACTTCCCATCCAAAGTGATAGGATCAGTCTAGATAACCCTGTTAATAAAACTGAAAAGTAGGCAAATCAAATAAAGTACTAGCATGCCTTACCTAGGCACTTTTGCTTAGTTTTGTACTGCTATTTTCCATTTCACTTAGCCAAGGTCTTGGGTTTTTTCCAATTAATTGCCTCGTTTCTCTTCATATTTGCAAAGGATTCAAATAAAATAAGGGTAAATTAACAGAAACAATTTAATTTTAATCATTATGTTGCAAATTCTTTCAGTTTCAGATTAAAAGACTGAATGGATAGGCAGATACACGGATTCTAACTATTCACAGCAGAAGCAGTCTAATAGGGCTTTTCTGACACAGTTCGGTTCCAGTTGTTTTGAAAACTAAAATTGTGAAGTAAATCCATCTTCAAATACTAATAAACAAATAAAATAGCTAATTAAATAATAAAAAATAGCTCTTAAGGTGAATATTTTTTTGTCCTTCTATAACAGGATAAAGAATGTTCTCAATAAGAGTACTTGTGGTTTTACCATGAATAAAAAAGAAATCTATGTCCATCATTTTAGAAATTCAGTGAGAAATTTCAAAAAGAAAGTGGTCTGGTTTCAGTTGTCTTGAGGATAAATAACTTTGATATTTTCTGTAATTTAATCTTTTTTTTTTTATATCAACTCCAAAGCAGGTTTGTTTAAATGCCTTGGTAGTACTTTCTTTGCAAGCTGTCCAAAATTACTAAGGCTCAGGAAGTATGAATTATATGGGAAAAGAAAGAACAAGAGCATCTAAGGTTGCCACCATGTGGATCCTTAAGCTTGCTGAGCCTCAGGAAATCTTTTAACGTTGAAAGGGCAATGGTTTGGCTGAGTGCCTGAGCAATAGGTACACAGAGCTGTAAGCATGCCAGAAATGCATAACTGAGGCTGGAGTCATCTGCTGGCCAGGTACATTAGTGTTGATTCATTGACAGATTTAGAGCTTGGATCAGAATGACAGTTTTATAGTCTCCTGTAGATGGGTGAGGAGTAATAAGAAATAATCATCTTGGGATGAAGGAAAAACATGACAAAACAAGTCCAAGTTCTTATGTCTCATGGGCAATGGAACAACAACTCCATGCTTCCAGCTTTATTCATAAATCCATGTGAAAACCATTCTTGTAAGTGTGCATTTCCCTCTGGAGGTGCAAGAGGGGAAAGGCAACACAGAGGAGGAGCAACACACTGAAGACTGAGCCTGCATGGCAACAGTTGAAAAGAAAAGGCAATTTTACTTCTGCAAAGTGTCCAAAAATCAGCAAGATCCCTCAGGCTGGGGTAGTGAGAGATGAAGTTTTACAGAAGCTACAGAGTGCTGGTGCAATTTCTCTTTACTGCTTGAACTGCTGAGTCGCCTGCCAGAAAGCAATGCCTACAAACTCATTCTTTTCTCCTGCCAGGAGGCAGTTCAACCCCCTCATAACATCTCCATGAGCAGCTATGTTTGATGGCTGATAATTCTAAGCATCTTTCAATGAAGGTGTTTCACTTTGCCTGGATTCTTTAAATTGAAAAAAGAGGGATGTGAACAAAACACTTATGTCAGTCACATTTAGGACGCTTAAAGGAGGTGAGTATTCATCTTAATGGGTTCTGCCCACCCAGAAGGCCTCTAAAGCTGTACCTTAATGGCCTAATGCTAGCAGCATTTCAGAACAGCCTGGCTTCATCTGCTCAGCAACCTCCCCATGCATTTTAGATGACTGCTGTTGAGATGCATTGAAGCCTCCTCTTCCCCAGCAGTTTTATGAATCTACCTTCAAGAATTATTTTTTAAATTAAAAACTATTCTTCAAATTCATATCGAGATGTCTGACAAACTTCATCAATGTTC
Source organism: Pardalotus punctatus (assembly GCA_013400915.1). Lineage (NCBI taxonomy): Eukaryota > Metazoa > Chordata > Aves > Passeriformes > Pardalotidae > Pardalotus > Pardalotus punctatus. Next base: position 212,991 of record VZTX01010276.1, read on the forward strand.
CATTTTAAACATGCAGTCTATGCAGCAAACTCCTCGGCTGAGTGTTTAATCTGATCCAGGACCATGCACAGTGATGGGGAAAAAATGGAGAGGACTTGTCCTCCAGTGTTCTCTCTAAATACCTGGAAGAAGGACACTGTCCAGCTGCCAGGACAATGTTTTTTTTAATCTGGTTCTCATTGTAACCTACAAGTAGGATCCCAGGCCGCCCACTGTCTGAGTCTCTTCTGCCAGACTGCTGCTGTCTGATTCAGACCTAACAACTGTATTTCTTACATTTATACATGAAGTGGATCTCTGACAAAGACTTTCAGGCCAGTGGAAACTTAAAGACTGAAACTGTAGCAGTTGGATAAACCCAACAGCAGATTTTGTTTAAAGACCCATTTCAGGCCAACCAGCCTATTATGCCTCAGAATATTAAAACTGGATTGTAATTTTCCAGAGTGTATGAAGGGCGTAAGTCCTGTTTTTCCAAAGGACTTTAGGCCACACGCAGCTTACCTATTTTTATCACCTCATTCGGGCATTAAGTTAATTGATATAAACATATAAAGCCCTAGAGATTCAGCTAGAAGGTAATGGAAGGTTCCCAACACATAGGAATTTTTTAATTTTCTTTTTCCTTGCTGATGTTTTTAGGTAGTCTAGGAACAAAACTTACTTTACCAAAGTTGTGACTAAGTTATTTAATGTATATAAAAGTATTTTTCTAGATGTTTACACTATCTATTCTCTTTCATATAGTCTTCAGTCAAACAGAATCTGAAATTCATGTGATTATTGAATTATTTAATAACATACTTCTATTAAGACTAATCTGACACTTAGAAGTAATGGAATATGAAGCCTGACATGCATTTAAAAATCACTTCAGAAATTCTTTATTGTGGTTAGGTTTTTTTCCAGGTGTGGAGAGGAAACAGGGGAGTTTATCTCCTGTGTTTAGAGGACATAGAGTATCTTGCTCCATTGTATGTCCCTGCGCCCCTGGAGCAATACTTTTGTCTCTGGGGAGTCTGAAAGTCTTGATAGGGCCAGCATTAATTGGATGATGTAGATAGAAGGATTAGGTACAAGACAGCCTGAAAACTCTGTGGCTTGTACCTTCTGCTTATGCATATTTAGACAATGCTGTAATCCCAGACACTTCTTAGGAGCAAATAAAACAGGATGGTGTGTTATAAAAACTTGTATAAATCCATTTTATCAGGGTTCTGTGCGTTTTTAAGGGAACCTACTGAAAGACAAACATGTATTGGAAAAGCAAGGGAGTAAATCTATTTCTGTCAGTTAAGCCCAACCAAGTAGTTAATGATTGTTTATTATTTATCTTCTCTCATTATAGTTTCCTGAGAGCTGTTTGAAGATGAGAAAGCTGTGTCTCCTACTGTAGGGCAGGGAATACATTGTCGGTACTCAAAAACTGGCAGCTAATAATAGTGGTAGACAATTAAGTCTTCAACCAGGCACGTGTGCTAGCCAGTAAACATTTAGCTGCCAGGTAGCAGACAGATGGCCTTACACATAACAAGAAAAATACCTGCTCTCTGGGCCTTTTTTGTCCATTTGCTTGTTAGCAGGTGTCACTACACACTGGTTTTTTTGGGAGGAAGCAGACACAGACAGGGTGCGGGCTTGCCGTTGGTATCATTGGCAATGAATACCAGCAGCGGGAAGCTCAGGGATTCCAAGAACCCATTTCAGCTGAAATCAATGCCAGTGTGAGGTTAAAAATGCCTGGAATGAGAAGGTTATCCTTTGACAAAATATTTTCATGGCAGTCCTTGTTTTAAGCCCCTGCAAAAGCCCAGTCTAGGAGGTTTAATCAACAAGTTACAAAGAGCCAGTGGGGAAGAGGGTTGCAATTCCCAGAGTGATCTTTTAAACAATCTGATGTTTTCTAACAATGGAGATGAAAAGTCAATTGCAAAGCTGTTTGCCATGTTTCAGTCATATAGCTCCAGCCTTTCTCACTGGCTATGACATACACATCAGACATAGGAACAGGGAGATCTGAGGTGCAGGAAGCAGCTGAGAGTGGCCTGTTGAAAAAATATGACATTTATTAACAACTGTGCTTCACATGGCAGGGTAGAAGCAGGAGGACTTCAAGAGAAAATTATGTATTAATTGCTCTCCCTTTCGATTTGCTCAATTTTCAATGTTTATTTAGACCTGGATAACACACTTCACTGACTGGATGCGTAATATCATCAGGCAGGGTGTTCTGCATGCACCCTATTGTGTCTCCAGTTTTCCCTGAAGCACCGGACCCTGCCATCCATGCCCGTTAGCTATTTTACTTCATGGAATTTAATGTTTGTAGACGTGCTTCCTACCTGCATTGCCCTGCCTGCATCCAAGAAGTACTCAGGAAAGAGGAAGAGCCAAGAACAGGCTGCTGTAGCTGTCAAAGCAATTTTTGCAAGATAAGAGAACCTGTCTTACATAGTAATACTGCCAAGGGATCCCAGCAGAGACTGATGTCCCTCTGACTAGGCACCATACACATCTGTGAGGAGAAGCAGCCTCTGTATCCAAGAGTTATAAATGTAGTTGAAAATAATAAAAAGTGGTTGGAAGAAGACAAAAAAGCTTGACTTTCTGCAGGTCACATAGATGAGCTGCTCCACATAACGCTGAAATGTATCAAAGCTTCATTTAAAATTTTACACAAGTTATACAGAATATCTCACTCTGCAGCTCTGTTGTGCTACACAGAGCAGAGCTTTGCTTTAGAGCCTGAATTCATTTTTCTGTGAAGTTCACGTCTTAACTACAGCACAAAACAGGTCAGAAACCTAATCATGAATCTGGTTTCCAAAAATGAAGTAAACTCAAAATTCCTCAATCAAAAGGCATAAAAGCCTCTGGCTTCCTCAAAGTTTGTCCCTCATTCCTTTCTTTATAAGCATAAGTATAGAGTCTTATTGTGCTCTCTTCTGTCCTAGGATATATCCAAAGTGTCTTCACTGCAATCATCTCTGTTCCTCTGCGGCCCTCCTGGAATGCAGGAATAGGGGTGGTTTTTTTTGTTTTTGTGAGGCATTTTTTTGTTGTTTTTTTTTTTTTTTAATCAAGAATATGTTTACGTGGCCTAGAACAGGGTGACAATCGTAACAAAACTCATTCAGCTACCTCAGAAGGATGCATACAAAACTACAACCTAACTAAAATCTCTCCACAACAAGGTGACACTGATGACAAAAGAACTACAAGAGAAAGGTAAGATTATCTAAACAGTGTCTTGTAGGGAGACAATAAGCTCCTGCTGATGCCAGACTTTTCCTTTTTCAAGACCATAGGAATAATTTAAACAAAAAGAGGGAGAGGCTGCATGTTCAAGAAGTGTGCAGATGGCCTCCATATGTGTTTCTTATATGAGTCATCTTGTGATTCTGTCCTATCAAGCCCTCCCAAAAAAAAATTATAAGCAAAGCTCATGTCAGGAGTGTCTTAACATCACAAACTTCTCAGAAATGAAAGGAAAAGGAAAAGGAAAAGGAAAAGGAAAAGGAAAAGGAAAAGGAAAAGGAAAAGGAAAAGGAAAAGGAAAAGGAAAAGGAAAAGGAAAAGGAAAAGGAAAAGGAAAAGGAGAGGAGAGGAGAGGAGAGGAGAGGAGAAGAGAAGAGAAGAGAAGAGAAGAGAAGAGAAGAGAAGAGAAGAGAAGAGAAGAGAAGAGAAGAGAAGAAAAGAAAAGAAAAGAAAAGAAAAGAAAAGAAAAGAAAAGAAAAGAAAAGAAAAGAAAAGAAAAGAAAAGAAAAGAAAAGAAAAGAAAAGAAAAAAGAAAAAATAATCAAAACTGCATTAATTCTGGTGTCTCTTACTCTGCATTGCTGGGCCTATCTGGTATGCCTGTACAGTGAAATGTTGCCCAGGAGAAATGACCTCCAGGGAGCCTTAATCTCTAAATTTTTAGCAAGGTTTCCTCGCTGAGCAGAGGCAGCTCAATCCCCAACACCACCAGGAATGGCTTTCAACAGTGATGCCACCACCAGATGGTGGCATTTCCACTGTATAGGGTACTATGGTGACACTTGAGTTGGCATACAATTAATGTGATTCACAGCACATGTATAATTTTCTGTGTAAGAGCAGTGGTGTTTTAAAACTAAAATCTATAACTATAAACCAAAGGACAACAGTCTTGCAGGGGAGGCTCAAATTGTTTGTTCACCATTTCCACAATACCTAGCAATACTAGGAAGGCAGAAATCGTGAATTAGAGAAAACTGGCTGTGAGAACGAGCAATGACAGGCAGAGGGGAGCATTTTTCTCCAAGTTACCTGATAAAACCTGGATCATGTCCCTACTCCTGCAGATATCTCCCACTTCATCAGTAATATGTTTGCAGGCACCTTAGGGAGAACAGTTGCTTGGGATACAAGAGCTACAACTCAGCAATGGGGAAAAGGAAGAAACTCTATATACCTGCAGTTGCTTTAATTTCTTTTTCCTGAGAAGTCCACAAAGGAATGTGATCCACAAAAGGATTTGTTGCTGAGAGAGAAGAGCAGTTGGCTACTGCTCCCTCTACAGTGTTTTGCAAACTGCCACAGGCTTTCCCTTAAAAAGTAGCTTTATCCAATTAATTTCAAGCTAATTTCTTGCATTGGTCTCATACAACATCAGCAGCACAAAAAGCTGTAAGCAGCAGTACCAATAAAAAGTAATATTTTTCCCCTAGACATCTTTTGGAGCAGAAACTCCTTTGTATTTGACATCCAGGAAACAGTACTGCTGTCTTTCTAAATTTTTGCTGTCTTCTGTTGTAACTCCTAAAGTGGTTTTGGGAACTTAGGGCTGGAAGGGTCCTCCTGGGTCATCAAGTGCATTGGTGAACTGTATCCTGCTGTCAGTCACTCAATAGCTGACAGTCCTTGCCCTACAATTTCTCTACTGGAAAGCAATTACAGGCTGCTAGTCCTCTAAGGGTTAATTTTCCTCTATTTTTCAGGCTAAATTTGTTTGTGCCAAATTTGTACTCAGTTGTTCTTGTGCATATGTGAATATTTGGGATATCAATGACTCACTTCTTCCCGCTTTTTCCCTCCTAGATTATTTGATGGGATGATACAATTCTGTCTCAATACAAAATATAAATTAGCATTTATTTACATAAAGTGAATTCCAGATCTCTAACAACTCTTGGAGGATAACTTTTATTGCTCTTTCTCATTGCTACCACCCTTCCACCTCTTTTCCTCACACATGTATTTACACAGGAACATACACTCTGCACACAGCAATATTGAAGGAGTATTTTGCAGTTTTCAGTTCCTTTTACCTCTGCCCCCATGTAGCTTCACCATCAGGTCTCTAATTCAAAAAGGGTTAAGCCAGAAAAAAGAGTTGTTTTACTTCCACTGTCGTAGGGGTGAGGGGTGCCTTTCCACAGTTCTGCTATTGTAGTCTGCAATTGCCTGAAAAACTTTTTGCCAACAGAGTACGCCAGTATTCTCCTATCAGCAAAGAGCTTCTTGTGTAAATACAACCTTGTTCAACATCCTGGCAACCCTGGCATAGAATGAATAGAGCAAACAACCTGCTTCCTCACCCCTGAAAATGTGTCTGAGCACATTAGCTGGTAATGTTGGGCAGCTGGAAGAGACCTTTCTTGCCTGGTACTTCCTGTGTTATTGGCAGGTGATTTCAGACTCCAGGGCTGGAATGTTACTGTGCACTCTGACTACAGAGCAGATTGGACAACTAGAACAAGACAAAACTTTCTTTTCCTTCTTCAGCTAGTGTAGAAGAGAAAAGTGTTCTTAGGATATTCAAGAAAATTAAAACTTTACCCTTCTGCAGTTAAAAGATTTATTGCAGTGCAGACCTTATTTTACTTTACAAGTGGTAAAATGTCAGAACATCATGGCAGGTAATTACTTGGAAGTATTTTTCCAGTTGCACTGGGTTTAAATCTGCATTTCAGATTATCACTTACCCTTCCCCTGTCTCTTCTCACAGACACATGATATGCCTTCCCTACCTCAAATTATAATGGATATCCAAGCTTTACAACAAGTGTTGAAGCCACCTGTCCTTATCTTTTATGTTTTGCCACTTGACCCAGAAAACCTCTGTGTACAAAAAAGGGCCTGTTTTGCATCACTCACTCCAATGAAATGGTAAAATGATACATGAGCACAATTCAAGTCACAGGAAATCATGTCATTGTCTTTAGTGGGCCAGGATTTCCCTTTAAAGGGTTCACCTTGGCAGTTATCTAATCTTCTCTATTTTATTATAATGGAATTAGAAATAAAATGCCCATTATTTCTCTCTTTTCAAACATATTATAGTAAGAACTGTCTTCTTCATTTTGCTGCAGCCTGAGATGTAAAGTATTTAGGAAATAAGTTCTCCAAAGCACTCAGTAGATTCAAGCTCTGGGTCTGAGTTGCTTTAGGAGATTCAGAAAAATATCAAAAAATGACAAATGTTCCTTAGTTCAAGCAGAACCAGAAAGACAACCACCTCAAGGGTGTCTTTGCCTCTGCTGGATCCCCTTACACCCCTTCTGGAAACCCTGAATGCTTTAATGCCTTCTTGAACTGCCTGTACACCAACACATATGGCATGGGGAATAAACAGGAAAAATCAGAGCTCTGTGTGTGTACCATGATCTCACTGGGATTACAGAGACATGGTGGGATAGCTCACATGACTGGGACACTATCATGGATGGCCATGTACTTTTTAGGAAAGACAGGCAAGGCAAGGTGGTGGAGCTGCTCTTTACATGAAGGAGAGGAGCTGAAATGTATGGTGCTCTGTTTAGAGCATTGGACTAGATGATCTCCAGGGTTAATTTCCAACCCCAGTGATTCTGTGATAATCTGTACCTACCTTTAAAAATTGTCTTTGTAATTATTAAACAATAAAAATGCTCTTGGGACTTAACAAGACAGTATCTCTGTGATGGCAACTAGATATAACTTGTGAAAATATAGAATTTACTAAATTGTTAATATAAAAGAACCAGTATTCGAGAATATAATTACTATAGACACATTTACTAGCAAAAGATGAGTAATAATAGCTCTCAAAGACAAAGAACTGCAATTTGTAGCCAAACCCAAAAGTCCATCTTTTCAGGTGAACCTGTACTGAGCAGTCAATTAGACAAAGCTGGAAGAAAATTGGGCTTTCTTTACTGCTGAATGTGAAAGCAGAAAATCTTAAGTAATTGCCTCGTTTAAGAACACAGAGGTGGTATAGATCAAGAAATCTCACAGAATTGCTCAGTAGGCATCCAGGTGGAGAGAGAGGAGCATACTTTTACAGCAGCCAGAGGATTGTGTTCAATTTGGCTGTGAGAAATGAACAAACAGGTCAGTAGGCAGCAGAGAGGGAGAGATGCTTCATGACTTGGCAGAAAGATAAGGAACAGGGACACAGAGATCCAAAACCCAAACAAAATTCTGCTAACAGAAAGCAGATGAAAAAATGCATCTGTATTTTACCACATTATATCCCCCTCTAGATCTGCATGTTTTCCATGTTAGTAAAACAAACAGTAATGCATTGTTTAATCTCATGTAAAATATGTGTGTTTCTGCACACATGTACACACATCCTTGAGAAGTGAGACCATGGAGTAGTGGTTCAGGGAAAGGTGTGCCTGAGACCCAGGGCAGCCAGCACCGTTTGCAGGAGTGCAGTCAGAACTTTCCTTGCATGAAAGCATAGCCCCAGAATCCAGGTTACAGGAAAGAGCATTACTGCTGTCCACCTAAGTGAATGAAAGCTGAAGATCAGGTAGATGGGGTGGAGTGACACCTATGTGGCAGTCTGGCAAGGTTCCAGCTGAAAGGATGAAATCCTTACCTAAGGTGATTAAGCAGAGTCCCATTTACTTCAGCAGAGCTATGACATTTTACACCAAGGGAGGATGTGGCCCCGTTTCCTTCCTTTGTGTCCTGTTCCTATTCACGGTCCGCAGGAAGGCAGAGATTGCAATCACGTTACACCTTGTTGCACACTCGAAGACCTATGCACCTGCTGTTACTCACTGCACACCTTCTTTTCTAGTTCACTGGGATTTCCATTGTGTGCTTTCATTCCATGCTCATGCAGGGACAAATATGTCTCTTTAATTCTACCTGTTAGCATTGTCCTCTAATCCTGCCCTTAAAATAGCAGAACACAGGTAGTAAGTAAAATCTGTTTTGCTTGAATGTATTCAGAATGCATTTTTTTAAAGGTAACACACCAGATTTCCATTAGCAGAGCAGTGAGTCACCCTATCAACTGTGCCTAGAATAAATAGGAACTGCATTCATTGGAATTGAAACTGTGTGGTTTCCCTTAATGGGCAAGTGTCTCTGAGGAGAACCTGGTAGGAAAAAGGTACCCAACTTTTTGGGATGTTGTTCCTTTTTCCTCAGCTGTGAAAATCAATGACATTTTTTTGTTTTTTGAGTTCCTGGAAACACAAAAGGCACATAAGATGCAAAACAATACTCTTGTTCTTAGTTTGAGAAAAAAAGGTCTCTATCACAAAAATTTTCATACTAAGGGCATTCCTACAGTTGTGCCTGGTATCACATCATTTATTATCCTTTTCATTTTTGACAGTATTTTTTTTTGGTGCAGCAGTTTTACTGAGAAACACTATGCATGAACACATAGAATGATAATATAAGGACAATTAAAACATGAAAGCAAAATAAGAAAACAGCATACTAGCAAAGAGACAGTCTCATAGACTTGATTACCTTAATGGAAAGTCTTATTCCTGTGACAGTCCCATTAACCTCATAGATATGTGAGGACCTAAAACTTACAAGTGTAAGAGAATTTGGCCTAAACTCTGGATTAAAATAAGATGATGGAATACTGCTCTGCATCAGTTGCCTATCAGGGATCAAGGCTGTCAAGCAATCACACCAGTTCTCCAGAACCAGATTTTGTCTGTCCTTTGCTGAAATTTTCACTAATCCATGTTGTGCATTGTAAGCATTTGGGATGTGGTTTAACTGAAAGAAGTGACAAAACTATAGTTTTATGTCATTATCTACTGGCCCTTTTGATATCTGCTTGTGTGCTTCAGAAAACAAAGCCCCATGAAGCTTACACACTTGCAAATGTCTTGGCTTTCTCTGTTTGATGGCCAGTCCAAAGGATTCACCCAAGATCTTGTAAGGTTGTTTAAAATATCCTTCTAGGAAGCCCAGCAGCTTCTGACTATTTGTGAATGCACTTGCTGTCATAAGAAACCTTGCTGGCTGCCAGGTACTGTATCAAATCCCTGAAACAGCAGCCAGACAGGAAAACCTAGGGCAGGCAAAAGGTTACTCTGAAGATGGGACACTTATTTGGCAAACAACTCCCTTACTCAGTGCTTACTGTTCTTTTCTCACCCACAGTTTGCCATGGCAAAGGAATGTCATCATTCCTTTAGAGCTGGGGAGTCACATTAGAACCTTATTTTAGCATAGAATTAATCTTATCTGTTTATTTCTACAGTTTCAGCCAGACTTATGAGCATCTTGACTGAAAACACCTGCATATTTTCTGTGGGAAAGTACTCCACTGTCTGGTATAATCCCTTTATTAGAGAAGTTACTTTTGTTCATTTACTCCAAATTAAATTTAATCCTCCTCTCTGTATAACAAGACTGCTCAGGAGGGCTCTGAAAGTTAAGGATTCTTTTTACAGTCTGAATTATTTGGGAAGGCCAGGTTCTTCTACGGCTTTTGAAAAAAGAGTCCTCAACACTGAAATTTCCTTCATTTATAGATAGCTAACTCTCCACATATAATCACACACAAGCCCTAATCAGGTATACTAAAGCTCAGCCGTCCAGAAACTTTTACTGCATGCACCCACAAATGGATGTCTGTGCTGAGATATCATAGATTTCATTTTCAGAACTGCAAGCTATCAACACCACAACCATAAATGTAACCTGTATAAGCCAGACCCTTGCTAAACATCAGGCTCTATGTTCATAACTTGGAGCAGGGAATATGTAGAGGTGTACTTGGAAATGCAGGCTTTCTTCTATTGTGCTAGCAACAAAATTGCTTTGACAGCCATTTCTTCCTCCATTATCTGTGAAATTCTTCTCAACATTCCCTCTAATCCCATTAGGGTTTGTGGCACAGATGACTGGGAATTCAGTGCAACCATCACCTCTCAATAGCAACCGAAAAAGAATCCCTTGAGGCCAAATGTTCCCACAGGTATGTATACTCAAATCCCCCTAACAGCCCTCTAAGCCTAAAGGAAATATTTCAAGTGACAGAAGGAGGGAAGCTTTCATGTTCTGCCCCTTAGAGTCATCATTTGAGACCTAGAAATTGCAGGATATATTTTTACATTTCAGAATAATTCTTACAAATGTTTCATCATGATCTAAATTTCATCAAAAATGAACTATGGCAGAAGAACTTGAGGATGAGATTCACTTTGGGATCTCCTTGTTTTATTTCTAGTTCACTGCCTCTTAGCATATTTATTAGTGACATTTTGCAATATCTTACGTCACTTGTGACTGTAAGCCAAGACGTGATGTGACTAACAGAAAAGGGAAATCACACATGATGGTATGCAGCGAAATATAAATACCCACCTTACTTCAAACAAAAAAAAAAAAAGAGGAATGGAAAAAAGGGGAAAGAAATTCTCTCTGACATATATTTTTAGATTTATGAAAAAATCCTTTTTGGAATGGTTTCAATTACTCATTTTTAGTCTTTCAGAGCTTCAAGTACATTGTTACAAGCTGTCTCCATCTGTCAAATCTCTCTTCAGTGATGCAGATATCTATGCAGAGAGAAGAAAGAAACACCAGATTTCCCTTAAAAACTCTGGGCTCAAAGCTAACTATTTTTAACAGGAAGGGGTTTGCAAGGGGGTTATTTGGGGGATTCGGGTTTCTTTCTGTTGTTTTTTTTTAATTTATTTTTATTTTTGGGTTTTTTTATTTTCTTTTTTGGCCAGCCACTGGTATTACAGATGCATTTTCCTGTATCTAAACACAAAAAGAGGAATGCTTCCAGAAAATCTTTACATTATAGACAAATTACCTCTCCTGTATTTGTGGTCCTGCTTAACTCACTCATGTTTGCTAAAAGCCAGTAGTCTTGCACTCATTGCTAAAAGAAAAATTATTTTAAAGATGAAAGCAGAGGTAGCTATGGGGTCATTCTAGGCTGGAGAAGATAAATGCATGAAGTGTTTCAATATATAGGTCCTGTGTTTTGAACAGGCTTTTTCTTTCTTTTTTTTTTTTTTTTAAGAGAAAGGATCAGTAAATTAAAAAATTAGAAACAGAAATATTTTTCCAAGATTTATTAAATTTTCTGGTACTGTCTGCATTCAAGCCTTCTATCCTGATACTGATTTCTGACAGTGTGCATATGCAAGAGATATGTGCACATCTCTGCATGAGTCAGTTGACAAGAGGAGAAAGAAAAAGAAATTCCAGCAGCGGTGGGAACTCTGACTCCCATCCCATGCCTATGCTCTAGCTACTGAATGCATTTGCAGATTGCTGTTATGTCTCATGGCAAAACAAAGTGAGCTCCAAAAGCAAAAACAATCAAACGCCCTTTGGTAAGCCATTGCTAAGAAGTGTTTTCACATTCTTTGATTAGCATCCACAATATTAGTAGAAAAACAGCCTCTAAAAATAAGTGCATGAGATCATGCTACAGAGGTGTTTAATTGAATCTGAAAATGTGAAACATCCAGTGCCATGCGCTGGTACTCTTCCCTTACTGTTTAACAAGCCAAGGTGTCACTGCTGCCTACTGCTGGCTATCTCCTTCTTTTTCCTTTTCCTTTTCCTTTTCCTTTTCCTTTTCCTTTTCCTTTTCCTTTTCCTTTTCCTTTTCCTTTTCCTTTTCCTTTTCCTTTTCCTTTTTTTTCCTTCTCCCTTTGAGATCTCTTACAAGTCTTATATTCTGCATATCTCTGCTTGAACAACAATTGCAAGAAATGTAAGCCGTTAACTCCTGATCCATTCAGCATCTCTGTAATAACATCTCTGCTCCAGGACTGACTGTGTAAATTTTTCCAGCCACATAAAACTCAGTGTATTTTTTATTGAGAGCATCTATTCATTCAAAGAAAATAGTATGAGTATCAATGGAGAAAACAGTGTGAATATCAAGGGATGAAGTCTAGAAAATTCTAACAAGAAAGAACATCAAATCCTTTCTATTAAGATTTGATCTTCTACGTGGTGTAGCGACCCTCAACATCCACTAAAATCTGATATTCAGCAAACATCAAGAAAAGGTATGTAAATGATATATTACACACAAAATAACAGAGAGGATGTCAAATCCTAAAAGAGAAGTGATTTGTATTTATTCATTATCAAGGTTTTTTTGCACAAAATTCTCTTTCATATATAAAAATTAATATCAATTTGTTCTGACTTCTTCCATCTCAATAAATAACTTTGGAAATGCTACAATTCCTCAGCTGCATTTAAAACATTTGATAAGCAGCCTTTTGCATACACTAATATAGCATTTATATGTCAGAAATGTGCCTTTAACACAAATCAGAAGTGAAGGGATCAAATAAATCTCTGGTATAATTATAAGGCTTACAAGTGAGCTACAGTAAGATGAATTTGACTCGAGGCTTTATATTTAGCCTGGAAACAACCAGCCCGGGCATCTTGAATCAGGCAGACCCAGCACACGTGCAAACGCTACAGCTGCCACCGTGATGCAGATGCTAATAATTCAGCGGCTTTGTACCCTGTGATTATGCATGTGCTGTCTAGTGGTTCAGATTAAAGAGTTAAACAAAGTGCTTCTCCCTCCCCTCTTGGCGGAAGATAATTCAAACCCATCTGATATTCACAGACAGTTGGACAGCAGCTGAGGTTTCATTAGGAATCCCACGTATGGCCAGAAGCAACATACACCTCGGTGTTTCCGGGAGTCACAGGCAGCCCGAGCAGATGGTAGAAATCATCATCCCCAGACAGTCATCAGGGGAACCTCAGGCCACATGCTTGAATTTTTCTCAATGAAGCGCATAGAAGGCAGGCATTCGATCCATGTGACGGCAGCTGCCGGGTCCTGGGGGAGAGGGCGGCAGCAGAGTGGAGGAAGGCTCTCCCAGGTTATTAACAGGTCACGCTGTGACATTAGCAGTCCGGAAATATCGCCTCTCCCAGGGGGTTAAAACAAAAGCAAGGGAGAGGCTCCTCGTAATTCAAACACAGTTCAGTGCTTACAGATTACAGCACATAATCTGCTTGGCAACAGCACAGCACACAGAGTCACTCTGCTATCTGACTTCCCTCTTTCTTCTAGCTGCTTCCACTAGAAATGTCAGAAGGAATCCTTGATGCGGCAAATGTCCTATGCAAATCTTGAGGGAGGAAGAGCAGAACTTCCCAGCAATTTTCAGAATGAAACCCAGAGGCAAGGCTGATGGTGACAGCTCAACTCCCTCATTCAAATATCCCTAACCTTTTTTTTCCATTTGTGACATGCTATATACAGCATTGCTCATTGATCATCACTGCCTGTCTGAATCACCCAGTCCCTTCTGTGAGCATTAAGACTTGCTACAACTGTCTGCCTCATTAGAGGGAAAATTTCCTGGGTGACATTTTGGAGGAAACAAGGCATTTGGAGGAATAGTCTTAAAATGCTGCATTTGACAAAGTGGATGGTTTTAAAAATCATTGCCCCAGCCCTACAATTGCCTACGCCTTTGTTCTCACCACAGCTCTCCGGTGCACAGCCAGCCATGCTCACCAGTCTGCAGATGGAAAGTCTCCAAAGCCCAGGCCTGCTTTAAATGTTCTCTGCTGGCAGGTCAGAACCATGGTGCTCAGCCAAGCACTCCAGAATTACATCCTGGAGAGTACAGTAATATAAATATACATATGTTGTGGGCTTGTGTGTACAGAAATAAATGGGTGAGGGTGTTTGTGTGCATGCATTTGCAAAGACAAATAAAATTACTTCATTCCCGGAAGCTACTTCCTTTTTGATTGCTTACATATTCTAAGTATAAAATGGAGTTCATCAGGACCTGAAGCAGACAGATTTTGGAATTTCACTCTAAGATTTTTGTTATGGTAAGTGAAGTTTTTCCCCAGTCATCTTTCTCTGTTGAAAAACTTAGTTATCCACCTTCTTTGCAAGACTTTCTAATTTGGGGGAGTTCCTTTGTTTCCTGCCTTGTACAGCAGACAGCCCCCACTCACACTTCTGGTCTTTTTTTTTCACTGTGCTGGATGCTGCATTTCCCACTCTCTTGCTTGCCTATTCAATCCTGGTAGCCCCCGAATAGACAGATCTCAGCTGATGCTTCTCAGCTTCTCCAACAAAATTCAGTGCTCTCTGGACTGCTGGTTAGAGTAACAAATCCTAACTCCTGTCCTAAGGATCTTTTCCATTCTTTGTGTTGCACAGGGAAACCATGAGTGTGGACTGTGCAGTGTCTGATACACTGGAGCTTTCCAGCAGCCATTGTGTGTGACCACCATTACCTGACCAAGCAGCAGAAACCCGGATTTCCCATGAAAACACTGACCATTTGTCCAGGGTATTTTCTAGAAGTGACTGAAGGCAATGTAAAAAAACACACATGAGCAACATCAAGCTTGGGGTGCTGGGCAGTCCTACAATGAGCTGGTGCCTGAATGATTCCAGGCAAGATCCCACATCACAGTGCAGTGGCAGGATAACTTCCCTGGCCATTAAGCAAAACACAAGGTTTGCAAGGAGTGGTAGATTCTTTTATAAAGGAACTGTCAGAACTGGAAAAATGCTCATAGCATACTCTTCAAGCCTGAAGCCAAAGCAGGAACTTCATGTGTGGGAAAAAATACATGTTAACAGTGTAACAATTTTCACCACCACTAAGGTTTGTGAGATTGGAAATGATGTTGCATCACATCCTCGTGCCAAAATCTCACACTTGGCATCCTTTCAAAACCTGTTATTTTCTGTTTGTATGTGAAAGACCTCAGCTCCTGGAAACTTGACCTTTGTTGACTTGTCACACTTTATGTACAGTTCTCCCACTGGCACTTTTTTAGAAGAATATGTAGTGTTAACAGCAAGAACTCTTGTCACGACAGTGGATTAACAGTGAGAGGTAGTGAGGGAGGGGTTTCTGGGGCCACAAGAAGAGGTGTACAAATTTCAACCATCATAAAACACTGTTGGAGACAACATTCTTTTTTTTCAAATGCAGTTCTATTAAGCACAGCATTGCCAGTCAATTGGAGGAAGAAATTGTCCTGCTCTGCTCTGCACTGGTGCAGCCTCACCTTGAGTTTTGAGTGCAGATTTGGACACCACAATATAAAAAGACATTGAGCTATTAGAGATTGTCCAAAGGAGGGCCACAAGAACAGTGAAGGACCTGGAGGGGAAGCCTTAGAGGGAGTGGCTGAGGACACTGGGTTTGCTCAGCCTGGAGAAGAGGAGACTGAGGGGAGACCTCATTGTGGTCTTCAACATCATCATGAGGGGAAGAGGAGGGGCAGGGACTGATCTCTTCTCTCTTGTGACAAGTGACAGGACTCAAGGAAACAGCATGAAGCTGAGTCAGGGGAGGTTTAGATTAAATATCAGGAAAAGGTTTTTCACTCAGAAGGTGGTTGGGTACTTTCACAGGCTCTGCAGGGAAGTGGTCACAGCACCAGCCTGGCAGAGTTCAAGAAGCTGTTGGACAGTGCTCTCAGGCACATGGTGTGACTCTTGGGGTGTCTTGTGCAGGGCCAGGAGTTAAAGTTGATGATCCTGATAGGGTTCTTCCAACTCAGCATATTCTATGATTCTAAAAAATATTTTTGTCCCTTAACATGGAAAATTTTTTTATCCTAGCAAGAATTACCTACAGTACTAAGTCTAGACACATTCTTCTTTAGTAAAGAACATTTTTTTTATGAGCCCCTTTCAAAGAAGAGCCTATTATGTTCCACCAACTAATGAGAGTTAATGTCAGTGTAAAGAACAGGATTTTGAAAGAGAAAAAGTTAATGACGTGGGATGAAATTAGCACTTGTGAAAGAAGTCAAGCTGACAGTTCCCCATGAACTCCTTATTCAACAACAGATGAATGCAGACCTACTGGGAGCAAGGACCTAATGGGGTTGCTATGTCTGACCCTTCTCCTGCCTTTTAGCACCATTCAGTGCTGGATGTGCAATCTAGACCAAAGCCTCCAGTGACCATCTCCCACTGCATTCCCCTTGTCCAGCTCCATCACTTTTGCAGCAGCATCTGCTCTGGCCCAGGTAAACCCAGCAGTTTTCTGTGTTGTGCCACAAACAGAGCAATTAGCCCATTCCTTCAGACATGGCAAGTCCAATCTGATAACCTGTCCAACAGTTAACCAGCACTAAAGGTCTCAGAGTTGTGTGCAAAACCAATGCAACACCAAACATTTAGGCATGTTTCTAATAAACCTTACACAAAGAGCATGTTTTATATTTATCTCTAAATTTGCATTGACCATGTTCCCTGAAAGCCCTTTTTTTATAAGCTAGAGTGCCTACAGTAATACTGACCCTTCCCATGTTAATCTTGTTTAAAGCCGTCAGTGGAATGAAGTTTCACAGGTTTGGGTGGTGGCTGTATCTCTATACCAGTTATATAAACTTGTTACCTTTAGTGTTACTGTTTTTGCACTCCTGTGAATAGGAAAGCTAAGTGACTTAAGGTCATTCAGTCATTGACCATCAATTTTTATTCTATCACCATGTAGCCATCACTTTCCTAAAATATTCCTGGTTTTACACAGAAAACCTTTAAATGGAATTCTCATTTTATGTAAGGATCTCCAGAGTCTTAAATATTTTGTGGTCATCCTTTTTAAGACTTGAAGTTTTGCTTTAGAAACAGGGAAAAAAAGCAATTACTCTTTTCGAGGGAACACTGCACCACTGAGTTTTACAAGGTGTGAAGATGTGCACTTATGTTTATTTTCATTCTCTGATTCAAGCTGATAGCTCAGTTACTTGTCCACTCTTTTCCTGCAGGTGATAAAGGCAATGTTGGTCAACAATGTATCAATGGCAATTGATGTATCGATGGGAATTAACAAGGCTGTCCAGCAAATTTTATTGTATGCTACAGCCTCTCAGACACGACAGCACAGCATGTCCTTCCTACAAATATGAGCCAAATGTCCAAGTTTTATTCTGAGAAAAGCTCATACAAAATCAATAAAAGCAAGGGTAAAAATCTTAGCTTTGCAAATAATACCCACATGAGGCACTGAGCCACACAAAATGGTAAGAAAAATTGTAGAACCAAGGCTGAGATGTTGAATCACAGCAGAAGTATGTTGTCACATACCATATATTAAAGTAATAGCCTGCCCCAGTCCTGTGGCATTAGCACAACACGAACATCCTGAAGCAGAGTCACGATCTGTACATTCCCTTTGGCTCACTGTGGGGTGTAAGGACAGAGCTTCACCAAAAATCTATGGGTTCATTTGCAGACAAAGCAGGGAGGATATTACAGCTTCTGGCAAGGCAATGAAATATGCAAGGCTGAGAAGGAGCAAATTAGACCACAGCAGAGAAAGCAACTACCTCAGAGCAAGCTTATGCTATTTTCCTACCCTGGCACAGTAGTACAACAAATCCTCAGAGTGTCAGAAAGAAGCAGGCTGAGAAAGGTGATGGGAGGATACCAGAGATGCAGCATTAATTCAGTGTGATCAGTCACTCAATCCCTGAGTTACTGATTGCCAAACATAACCCTGCACTTTCAGAGAATAAGAGCACAAAGATTTAAGAAAAGTGAAGGTACATTAAAAGCATGCAGGAGAAAGGCAAACACAGAGAAAATACTAAGGACCGAGAATGACAAATAGAAAAGGAAGCACAGAAATGAAGGCAAATATGCACAGAACTAAGCAATGGACAGAGAGAAAGGTAAAGACCTAAGTAAAAGTAATGATTAAAAGAAAGGTTATCCCACAAATTTTTCTGCCATATTTTTTAGCCTCTGAAGAGGGAACTCAGTTGTAACAATGATCTTGCCAGAACAGAAATGGAAACCTGCTTTGACTAACAGCTATACAAAATTTATAATTGTAAATCATAGACTTCTCTTTTTATATTTTCTTTCACAGCTGCTGAAAAAAAATGCTGAAAATGCAAATGACAAAGCATTAAAACCTATCAAGCAAATTTAAAAAAAAAAAACGCTGGAAATTTTTTTTTTTTTTGTGACCCTTAGGTGGTGGCAACAGTGAAAATTCTATAATCTTGCTTTGTTATCACTATATCAATGGTTCCATCTTTTCAAATAAGCAAATACTTGTGCATTACTGATTGCCTGATGTGAGGGCAGGAGTAAAACTCAGTCCTTTGAAGTCCTTTCTCAGTTTAGGATTACAGGGTTACAGTCAAGATTTAGTACAGCAGGACTTCCCTTCACAAAAGTGTGCAGTTTGCACCAATGCTTATTGTTGCCACTGAAATTAATTTCAGATAGCATAACCCAAATGTCAAGGAAAAACAGTTTTTGTGTTTTTCTAACACAGTGTCAACCTGAAATATTAACAGTGTCTGAAGAAAAATTGTGTTGCACTTCTGAAGGAACTCCCAGACATACCTGTAAGTATTTTCTGTTATGAAAAATTTGCCATCTGAATTGGCCCATCAAACTCCTAAGTCAGAACTCAGATTAATGTCTCAAAAAGCACTCTTGACAATAACAAGTACATACAGTTGTTTTGTTGCTTCTTTAAAAAGTGTAACAAAGCACCAGGTGACTAGCTGTCCCTTTGAACAGCTGGCTTGGGCAGGAGATTACTTTTCAGGATGAGTGTTTTGTAATTAAAGATCTCTTTCAAAATTCCCTTGGGATTATTTCTATGGATTTAGGAAGCTATAAATGGGACCCCTGATTCTCCACCTCCTCTCTCAGTGTTCACAGCAGGCTTTACTGTCAATGGAAGTGGAAAACACTTCCCTGAAACTAATGAGGGAATGTGCCACTTATTAAAAGACTGCACTGGGTAAACATTTATAGATAAATATTGGGAGACTTCATGAGTTCTAGCAAACAACAAAGTACCAAAAAGCACTGCATATCTTTTTCTAATAACTAAGCTAGGAACTTACCATAAATTATAGAACTACTTCAAAATAAAAGCAACCAAGCTGGCCTTCTTCTCCCCAGCTATAAAGTCTATGAGATAATGAACTATAATAAAACCTGCTTTATGTGTCATATTGCAGATTTTGATTAACTCAGGAGAGAATCACTTCCT
Source organism: Pardalotus punctatus (assembly GCA_013400915.1). Classification (NCBI taxonomy): domain Eukaryota; kingdom Metazoa; phylum Chordata; class Aves; order Passeriformes; family Pardalotidae; genus Pardalotus; species Pardalotus punctatus. Next base: position 232,229 of record VZTX01010276.1, read on the forward strand.
ACCACACAACACCTTGTGCTATTAATTCTCCTGTAAAAACCACAGACTGTGATACACCAAGGGCATGACAGTTGCTCTGACTACGTTCTGGCGCAAAGTGGAATGTCTCAGAAAAAAAACAAACACACTTTAAAAAATCTTTTTCTCTCAACTTGGAAGAACTCCACTACAGCAACAAAAAAGGCTTCCAGCTGGAGCCAAAATACACCTTTAGCCACACACATCATTCTTCCAGCAGCCTGAATGACATATAGCAAGGTAAGGAACATAACTTCAATGAGGTAGAAGTGAAACAAAGGTGAAGTTGATCTCCAACAGAGGTGATTTAGAAAGAAATATCCTAAGTTCTTGCAGAAAGCAGCAGAACTCCACTCTGGGAGCTGCCACTGGCACCTTCCTTCCTTCCTTCCTTCCTTCCTTCCTTCCTTCCTTCCTTCCTTCCTTCCTTCCTTCCATGGGTGATGTAGACCATTTTAATTCAAAAATTCTAATTAGCAAATGCTGTACAGCAGGTGTTCTAACAAAATCATAGACATCTGAATAAAAGCTTAGAGGCCTTGGATTTTCTTTTAACACCAGAACAGAAGACTTTAATCAGGTCTGCTATGTCTGGCACATACTGAGAGTTAATTAGGTTTAGCACTAGTAATCATAATAAAATGCTTAGGTTTGTGGGGTCTCTTTTTTTTTTCTGTTTTACATCAGTAGCAAGAAATGGGGAGAACTCGGCTTATTCTTTCAAGGTCATTCCCATGCTGCCTTGGGGCTCTGAGGATTTATCTTCCTGTGGTCTATTCTGGTGGCTAAATTCCAGACTGTGTTAGTGTCCCTGACTCTGCCTTCCAGGTAATTACTTAAATGCATGGCTGTATCAAATCTGGAACATGCTACAAGGTTAAACTGAAACATAACACAAAACTGCTGTAAATTAACGTAGAAAGCACCCATTTTGCTTCAGGGAAAGCAAATATTTAAGAAGTGGCACCTAAGAAAGGACATGCCTGAGTCAGTCTCTCTGACACAAGAGTTAGTTAGCCCAAAAAACCTTCTGTTCTGAGAAGCATGTTTTGTGTTTATTTATTGCCAGTTGATACATGACCCAGTCCCAGAGACTTAAATCTCCTTGGTTTGAGTAAGGATTGCAGAATTGTTACCTTACCTTGCATATTGCTGTCCTGAGAAATCATTAAAACTACTGATGATCCAAGGTATTAACTTAGTTTCTTCATATTTCCAGTAAGCTTGTTTACAATGTATTAAAGGAAGCATTTCAACTCAAGCCAAATAATTTAGTTTTCTTTCAGTTATTATCCTTCTGTACTGTAGAGTGTCAACTTACCAACTTCCCTGTTAAAAATTTATTTATGCTTCAGCACAGCAGCATCAAAAGCAACCAGCCAAACAAAAAGGACAAAAAACAAGCATCGAGGCCAGAAAAAAAAGAATGCAGGGCGGGTTAAGCAGAAGGAGCTAAGCTACTTCCACACTAAGAACTGGCCTCCCAGAAGAGACATTGAGTACTTGCATGATTAGACCAATGAAAGTGATTTCACTTTGGAATGAATTTATGACCCACTTTCAAATCCCTGAAGAAAACAGGGATTTAAAATGAGAAAGCTGAAAAGCCACAACAGCAGCAATGCAAACGTCTGCTCTTTTTCTCAGTTTTATAATAGTGTCATGGCCCTGATGTTTAAAAAAAAAACCTTACAGTGTGTCAGTGATGTGCTGGAGGCAATGAAAGTTATCAATCAGTAATATGAAGTGCATTTAAGCAGCTTAATAGAGGGCAAAATTCAATTGATTAATAGTTAGGGAAGTACTCACTGACGTGAAGGTTTCAAGGAATTACAATCTGATTAAAATTCCATTTTAGAAATGAAGGGATATAGGATGCTAATCAGTCTAAACCACAGATTATTAGTGCCAGCTATTTGAAACAGCTGGGACTATTGTGATAAAAACAAAACGTGACTCAATTTTTGTGAGGGGGATTATTTATTTATTTAGAGAACTGGAGCACATCAGAGTAAACAACACACATGCATCAAGATTGCTGAGCTCTGGCTGTCATTTTACACCTGAAAACCTAGTTGTCCTTTTGTCTGTTGTTAGAAAGGGAAAATGTGTATCTCTTCATTCATCTACAGCAGAATAAGGTTCTGTATGTTCACAGAGCCACCTCATGAGGCTCCAGAGACTTCTGCAATGCACTTCAGACTAGGGTGATTTTGGAACAAACATGAATTTAGAGGCCCTGCCAGCAAAACAGGAGTCTGTAAGAATGTTTTTTTTGAGATGTTATGACGAGATAAAATCAGTGTCTATAGTCTTAAAGGATTTCCTTTTTTTTTTCTCCTTATTTTAGGATGAAAATCTATTTGGGCTAGGAATTCAAAAACTCCAATAAACCTTTCAGTAAAAGTAGCTGAGTTCTGCTTCATTGCACTTCTGTCCTCACAAAGTGGCAATCTCATGGGATTGCTTGAGAAAAGCAGTATTTCTCATCAGTTCCTAAATTAAGCAGACCATTACTGCACTGCAGGATTTATATCATGGTTTTAGTGGCTCCAAACTTGAGCTTTTCCAAACCACACTTATACTGTTTCTGGAATGCACTGTCTTGTGCTTTGTGTGTTTTCTATCAGCTCTGCTATTGACAGCATTGGTTTGCTCTGGCATGGCTTCTAGTTATGAGTACAAAGAGCTGTGACATTTCAAAAGATGTGTAAAGTCACTGCCTTTCACTGCAGCCAAACATCTGTTATTAATTGAAGTAGTGAGCACTGATCTTAATTTGGAGTTATTCTGGCAAATTAAGTCAATTTCTAAAGATTTATCAAGAAAATGTTTAACTAAGGAGATCTGGCCTGGGTAAGAAACAAACAGAATACATGAATAATTCCTAATTGCTACATATGTGGTTCTCCAGACAAGAATGGTATTTGGCCCTGGGAAAAAAAAGGATTTCTAAACAATTTTCTAAACAATTTCTAAGTACATACCTATAGCTTTAAAATAGACAAAATATTTATCACTTATTATTTTTAACTTTAAAAAAAAAAACCAAACGAAAAAACAATTCTCTGAGCTTGAAGAATATAAGCTCATTTGGGCAATATATCAATGATACAAAGAGAGACTTTTAAATTAAAAAAAAAAAAAAAAAA
>VZTX01010276.1:235444-326664 GCA_013400915.1 Pardalotus punctatus
AAAAACAAAGAAATAAAAATCCAAAGAAACAAAAAAATTCAAAACAAAACAAAACCGAAAGGCCAAATTCATTTTCATCCAGCAAAGATCCCTAGCATTCAGACCTCTATGGCCTAGTTTAAGCAATTTTTCACTTCTGGAGCTGACCTCATACTATGAAGCAGAAAATACCTGGAGCAAAATGAACATCTGGTAGACTTGAAAAGATTGAATTTTCCTCACAGGCTTGCTGCTTTCCTGCCTAAAACAAAAAATGTGGCTAACATTCTAAATAGAGCTAAAAAATCATAGGGAGAAGGTCAGCAGTTCTTCAGATGCGCCTAGCTTTGCAGCTTACTTTTCCATGTAAGGAACAGTCCTTTTATGTAAGAGAAAACTTACTTTCACCTTAATGCCACGGGAGAGATTCTGAATGGACACACCTCCCGAATTAAATCCCTCTCTCTGTCACCCACTGACAGGGGCGTGTCCCTGACCTTAAAGACCTGCTGGAAGGAAAAGTACATGGCAGAGGTGTTTCAGCAGTTAGGGTGAAAGCTGGGTTTTAGCAGGCGTTACTCAATGACACTAGATGGCAGAGCAGCTGCTTCGAATTAGGTAAAATGGCATCTTCCTGAGAGCTTTCCTGTTACTTTGTTTTATGACACCACAGTTTGAAACTGTGTTGACTTAAATAGCTATGCTGACTTTTGATTGTAATGGGTTTCTTGGAGTCTCTTGAAGTCAAAAGAATAAGAGGATAAAAATAAATTTTATAATGTAGTCTAAGGGTGACGGAAGATTAAGAAAGGGGAACACAAAGGACTGTCCGTCAACAATTTGGCCACATCAGCTGAATCTCTGTTCCTTTGACAAAGGAGTGTATAAAAGTCTGGGGTCTGAGAGAAGTTGCTGAATTGTGGAACTAGAAGATTTTGGACAATACTCTGAAAGAATTGTTCAGAACTTTGATGTCGGAAGTTTGGGATTAGAAAAGAAGAGTGCTATTTCTGGGCTCCAAGAAATAGAGAGTGATTCCTCCTCCTTCCAGGGCCTGACTGGGGCATGGCCCCCCGAGCTCAGTGGGACCGTGGTCTCAGAGCTACTCACATGGACTGCTGGACCTTTCACTGGGAGCGCCTTCCCACCACCAGAGCTGCCAACAGTTTGGTTTTCACCTTGTGCTTATCACTGTGCAGAATAACTGCTCCTCACACAAATCCAAATCAAGCCTAAGGCACTTGCCCACCACAGACTTTGGAACGGTGGACATGCTGTGGTTGTTTGAACCCTCCATATCCCAGAGAAGTGCAGTATGTGCTAACAAGACCAATTGCTCACCCAGCATTGCTTCACCTGTCAACACAGAAGTTTTACAAGTGTCCTTGTAGGGATGAAATTGTTATTAATCCTCGATGAATTTCCAGGAACACCCACTCTTCCTCTTCCTATTCCAGAGTAATATAATTACTCTGAAAATACAAAAAAAAAAAAAAATTTACAGAAAACAGTAAAACCTTTCCTGATGCATCACTTTTCACTCAAGTCTTTACTTACAACTTACAAAGAAGGAAATGTATTATATCCTTGCTGCCATCAGACAAAAGGCAGAAGCATTTACAAGCATAAATTTCTGAATTGCACCTTTATGTCACAGAAGAGGTAGAGATAAAATGTGAGAAAGACAGCTTTTACAACACTGTACCATAAGATGAGGGTTGTCAGAGCCTTCCTTCTGATGTTTTTTGGGTCAGCTGGAGCACGAGTCAGAATGCAAAGAAGAGAGCAGTTTGCAGAGGACAATTGCTGTCCTTTGACTCCTGTGTGTGATAAGGGCCATCACCCTTTCCCCTATCAAGTGCTGTTTCCAGTAGAGAATCATAGAACCACAGAATGGTTTAGGTTGGAACCAACCTTAAAGATCATCAACACCCCTGCCATGGACAGGGATGCCGTTCATTGGACCAGGGTGCTCAGACCCCCCCCCATCCGACCTGGTCTTGAACGATTCCAGGGATGGGGCATCTCCAGCTTATCTAGGCAACCTGCTCCAGTGTCTCACTGCCCTCTGAGTAAAAAAAAATTCTTCCTATGATCTAATCTAAATCTCTCCCATTTTATTTTAAAGCCATTCCCCCTCATCCTGTCACTATCTGCCCATGTAAAAAGTCACTCTCCCTCTTTTTCATAAGCCCCCTTGAAGTACTGGGGGGCTGCAGTGAGATCTCCCTGGAGATGTGGGATGTACCCTGCTGCTAGAACAGACTGCAGGCACACATCTGTAAACACAGGCTGTAAAGATCACTTTGCACCTCTGCAAACTGGACAAAGCCCACAAAGAGAGCAGAAAGAATGAATTAACGAATTCAACGACATGCCAGCATGAGAGTTGCTATGGAAGCAAAAAGAAATATTTTTAGATTATTCTTGCATCACATATTCTCCCACACAGAAACTCCCATTCCCTCAAATTACCTTTAACGAGGAATGAAAGAGGGGCATCTCTTCACCTCATCATCCATTCTGCCTGTTTCTGAGCTGGTAGTGAGCCCATGTTGGACTTACATGGCAATCCTCTGAGAATCTGAAAGTTGGCAGAAGACAGAAATATGTATGTGGCTGCTATTCAGAGAAGGCATGAATATTTTTTGTAATTTGAAATCCATGGTGACTTCTGTACATTTCTGTAATGAACGTTCCTTTGTTTCTTTTTTCTGCAGCTTCTGGAAGTGCAGCTTCCATAATACTAACTCAGATACAGATCTGCTGTGCAAGAAACAGAAAAGGTGCCTTAGTTGTGTTCTATGCATTATGCAGAAGACATAAACAGGCACATGTTTCTGCATAACTGGATGATTCCCTAGGGAGTAATTAGCATTCTGGCAGAGCAGCTTGCAACTATTTCTGTTCTTCTGCCAGAGAAATTTGATGGGGAGTATCCTGGTTTTGGTTGCTAAAAAACAATTTACCGTATAATATTTTAGTGTGGTTACAATATACACTTCAAGGCAGATAAGGTAGCAAACTTTGATATTATCTGTTTGCCAATGACTTCCTCCTTCATATTCCCTTGCCAATTTTAATGACAATTTTAAGATAAAATATGAACTGGAAAGAAAGAGAAGTGCTAAAGGATGGTCTTTCAGAAACATAGCCCCAATCTTAAAAATCCACATTTTTAAACAAATGTATTATTAAGCTGTTATGCAATAAAATTGACTCAAAGTAGCATTAAGGAAAGCACTCTTTCAGGACTGGCAGATATATAACTCAGAGGAAAGGACTCCTACAGATCTATAAGCCAGTGGGTTGTGGGGCTGTACAAAGACCTACATAGAATTGTCAGGCTGCAGATAAGAATCACTTTCACAGAGCCTCTTCAGCAAGTTGCAGGATGGTGGGGAGAGAGCCTGAGACGTCCGGTCCACACAAGTTCCTCTTTATAGTCACGCGAAGAAATGCTACGCCTCAGATAAGGCTTCCCACAGCAGACATTTCTTCCTAAATCCAGTGCAGCATGTTAAGAGAGTGTCACCAAGCCCCCCAGTGCAGCTGGGGGTAGGCGTTCTCAAAGCCTTAATGTTTGTTTCCACAATAGACTTCTTTAGCTGAAGAAGGGAGTAATGCTCCCCTCTTTGGCTAAATGTCATATGCTGCGAAACGAATGGGGGATCCCACACTTGTTCCTTTCACTCTGCAGCTCCACGTCATCACCAGCCCTTTTTCCCCATCCCACAGGAGAAAAAGAAGATGCTGAAGCAGCACAGAGGCACCTTCAATTTCTGTTCGCTAAGAGCTTGGGAGGGCTCCTGACAGCCTTTCCATCCTGACAGAAGTATTACCGCCCACTCTGCCAACGGCAGGGAGATACACCAGAGCAGCAGGCTGGAAACGGAGAATTCCAGCAGCAAACAGGCAGAAACTGAAAGGAAACTCCTGGGAAGAAGGAAGCAGCTCTGTGATGAAGGGAAGGGAGATTCAGGAAGAGAGCTGCTGATAGATGTCCAGTGAAACCAAATTCATCTATTCTGCTGTCAGGAGGCTTCATTTGTTTATTAGGGCTTCAGCCTCATCATGTCAACCACTGCGCTTTGTTAACAGAGTGAATTATCTTGCAGCTCTCAATAAATTACTGTCTGACATTATGTTTTGGCTGCTTTTGATTTGATATAAGGAGGGAGTTGCAACAGAAATCACTGAAAGGAGTGGATACCACCATCCATCACATGACAGGGTGATTAATGGTACTGCTTTGACCTTTTCCAGTTAGCTTCAATCAGGAAATAGAAAAGCAGCCCTCCTTGGACACACCTTCCCTAGAACTGCCTTGATGCCTGAGAAGGATATTTGATGTGGCCTCCATCACTGGGAGGAAGGAGAAGAGATGGGCTACACCCATCAAAAAGATGCACCAGAGCAGAAGTCCTAAAGGTTCTTTTCTGACTTGGTAGGGAGAAGGAATCCTTAGAGAGGGGTGGTTTGAATCTGGTGCCCTTCATACTTTACAGCTCTGAAGCATGGTGTGCAGAGCTGGGGCTAAGCTTTTTAAGTGCAAATGACTTCCAGTTTGAAAGCAGGGTTTAAAGTTACCCATACAGAACATGCTGCCTGTCCAGGGAAAATTCACTGAGACATATGAGAACAGAAATTTGTGGAAAGCTTTGCATGGCCTTTCCCTGCAGGTTTCTAAAAATGTGCTCCTCTTTCACTTTTTGTGAGTCCCGTTTTACAATGGGCTCTTTACTGCATCGAGTTCTAAGGTTTTATACCTTCCCACAGTGCTTTATGAATCTTAATCATTATTTTCTCCTCCAATGATGACTTCAAAACAGAGTTAGTTCCCTTTTATGCAGCTCAGCAAAAGCCCACTGCCCTTGTGCCACTGGCTTGGGACAGGCACAGTTCCCACCAAGTTGAGCCATGTCTGAAGGAAATATCCAACAGACCATCTCCACTCACAGAAGGTGGAAAGCATGAAATGCTGATGGACAAAACTGATTGGTTTGTAGCAACATAAATATCATTTGAGATGACAATTGTCAGCCCAAAATCAAGATGGGAATGGGTAAGGTAATTCTAGACTAGTTGGTAGGCCAGTGGGAGGAGGAAAAGTAATGAAACAAAACTATAGCACACCATTCTTCAGCATGGCAAGATTGGATTGATTGACAGGAAAAATTGAGATCTGCAGCAGTGAGACTGATCTGGAGAACAAATAGATTCAAGTAAGTGGTTTAGCAGTGACTGGGAAATGAGCATCCCACAAAAAAAAGGTTTTATCAAAACTCTCAAGAAGTTTGCCACAGGAAAGAATATCAGTGACTGAAGCAGTGATGATATTTTATTCTGCAGTGACACCTGGGTTGGACAAGGGCCACTGGAGTGATTAATCAGGTAAGAAACTTAATCTGCCTTCCTAGGCCATTGAAGCTGGGAACTCTGTAGTACTGCCAAGGATAGTATTGCTGGGTAAAGTGTTTGCTCGAGTCAGAAAAAGGCTGCATTGTTCTAGAAATAAAGAGTGTGTTGTCCAGTTCTCCTGCTGTAGTGCTCTGCTACACCTTTCTTACAGCCACATCATGGAAGCAAAAACGGATTCTGTCTGGGAGGTATTTGTCCTCCAAACAGCCCAGAAAAAAAGGGGAGATGCCCCTTGAGACACAGGATATGTTTATTCCTGAGGCTGAGACCTAGCTTCCCTGGCAAGGTGTTTGTGCTGGCAAGAGGCAAGAAATCACTGCAGGTAAGTAAAATAGGAAACGAGTTTGGGCCCACTAACCACATCACACTCATTTAGTCAACTCCTTCTGCATTCCTCCCCTAAAACATGCAGGACAAAACCTCAACGAAACTGCCCTGAAGGAGCACAATGTGGATGAAGCCATGAGGTGCTACTGCATGTGATGCAAGCACTGCAGCTCTGCTGCTGAAGGACAAGATTGCAGTGATGTGGGAGGCACGCAGGGCTCTGCCTACGCTCCACTGGCCCGTGGCTGTGCAGGGACAGCACGCGCTGCAGCAATAATGGCAAGAGGGGTAGGGCAGCAAACCAAGGACTCATCTTCCTCATTGTAGCATGGACCAGATAAATCTACTTTTGTTACATTTTTTTTAAACAATTTTGTTCTTCACTGGGGCTTTTAAAGAGGGCTGAACAATTCCTGTAGAACAAATAGGGCTGGAATACATGTTTCACAAAGAATTTTAGCAAAGTAGGATCAGCTGTGCCAGTGAAAGCAGAAAAGAAAGGAGTAAGCAGGCAAGACATAAAAAATGTGAACTTTTTGGTTAAAATTATTGCCATTTTTCCCTCTTGTTTTCTGCTAGCGCTCTTCCCAGTTGGCTTTGTGACAATTGCTTTCTCTGTTCACTTCATCAGTCACTGTGTAGTAGGTATTATATCAAATAAAACTGTCTGCAGAGGAAGACCTGCACTCTCCCGTTTTTATTGCTGTGAGGCAGTTAGTGTCAGTAATGGTTCATTACCCAGTTCATCTGTCTCAGTGATCTTTCCTTGGCTGAAGTGAAAACTTTTGTTATGAACTCTCAATTCTATTCTCTCACCTTAGTATCATGCTGAAAAGAACTCCATAGTTGTTGCAGACATTCAAAAGTAGTTCTTATTAAAGATATTGCCAGGCATTCTTAAGAGTACGACAGTGATTAATAAAATTTCCTTCATCTTACAGAATTTTAAAAAAATCTCTCTTCTTCATTAGTGATAGAAATGGTTTTCTCCCCATCATAATTTTGGCTTGTGGCCTATTGTATGCATATTCTTAGTTAAGCCCCACCATACATATATTTTTATATATAATGTCAAAGTGATAAATAAGACATTTAGGACAAGATTCAGATGATCCAAGCTAGGATGGCAGAACAGTTTAGGCACATTGACCCTAAACAGCAGATCTGGAAAGTCTTCCTGATGGTGCTGGTTTACATCAGTCACGTTTACAACTCATAGGGGAACTCCAGTCCGACCTTTGGGGCTCTCAGGACAATAAGGTTGAGTCACTTGGGTGCAATTAGCCGCATATGATGAGCCTGGCATTCAGTCTAGCATTAGGCCAAACCTGTGACCCCTGAGGACGTACATTTTGCACGGACTGAAGCCACTGATCACAACATGTGAACTATAGTTAGTCTGAGTAACATTCAGCTTCCGATTAAGACCCCTAAATGTGGGTGCCTACTTATGTGTCAAAACTCCCATCACACTCATCAGACATCTCATCAGGCAAAAGAGAGACTCCCAGGGATGGACTGAGCTGCCCAGATATAGATGTCTAATGCTCTTTTAGTTGTTTTGGGGTATCCTCCCTGGCCTCTAGCTGCCACTCCAGGAGTTGAATATGTTCTATAAGTAACAGGTCATTTCTACCAGTCTTCTGCAGATATTTCAGGTGCTCTGAGGATCCTTAATGGCTTTATGTGGGCAATTGAATTGCATCCCTAATGGCTGGTAAGCTGAATATCACTCTCAGCTCCAGTGAAATTGTGCTGATTAGATCTACCATGACTTTAGAGGGACCACAGAGGTAGGTAGGTTAATCTCAATCTGGAACTCACCACTTCATTAACAAAAAAAATGCTGATGGTAATATCCATTTGTACATAATTACTTTTTGGTCAATACAGTCATTCAGGGAACCAGGGACTTGATGTGAAGCTTTGTCTAAACCCAGGACTCAAACTCATCTGTACTTGCCTCTGCATTTTAAGGGTGTATCTAGACCATGATGCTATGCGCTACCCAGAGAGCAAGGATGGCATCTCCTTCCCTTCAGGCTGAAGAGCCTTGTGCAACCTGGGGAAATAGTAGGAAAGTGTATAAAAAGGAACCTGTCTGTGAGATCTAGCAGCCAGAGCTTACACCTGGGCAGGATCTGTTCTCTGGATTTGTCTGTCCCCAGGACTTTCTGATGTAAAAGACACAGAGAGGAACAAGGCCAGGTCCATCTCCCAGAGCCATCTGACAGGTTATACAGCCAAGTTCCTGCCTCACTTATTAACTTGTTGGTCCCAGGAATCCATCACATAATCAGATTCATACAACGTTTTTACACGTGTCTGGTATTAGGCAGAACTTCAGGGTCTGCACATATATTTTGCCTGTACAGGCCGTTATATGTTACCTGTACCTAGGTCAATAATTCAGGTTGGATTTAATAAAGGAGCAACAAGGGCTGGTAGGGGTGGGCACTGAGGGGCTGGAGTCCAGAAGAGCTTACAACAAAACCAAGCAAATAACTTGTTTCAGAGCTCGTTATAATTTTAAAAGCTGGTGGAACTGCATGGTTTCTGAATACAGATCTACCTCCTTATTCCTCTGGTTTTAAGCTGATGAACAAGTATTATTATAGAATGGTATTGCCACAATCAACCCCCATGCTACAGCTAACAGGGAGTTAGCTGATGAAGTGCATTTGATGTACTTGATGAAGTGGCAGCACAGGGTAATGAAATTGTTGTTCACTCAGGCATGTGAAGATTTTGACTATAATACCAGCTCTGACTGTTCTTCTGCTTCCAAAAGTAACTTAATCATAATGTATTTCAGTTCCCTCAATATCTTTCCTCCCCTCATTTATCTAACTCTGTAAAGCCAGGACTTAGAGTTATCATATCTTTTAATAAAGAACCCTGAACCCACTTATAGTATCTAAGCATTACTTTCATCTCTTTCTTATTCTCTCAGATCAGCAGTGACAATGGAATAAGGTGCAATGTTTCTGTCTAATTCCTGTGGGTAAATATTCATCCTATATCCAGTTTTCCTCACGCTCTCCCATCCAAGTATAGAACATGCCCATAATTCCCTACCCTCTGGCCACATGTCTCTAGGAATAGCTCTAGTTAGTAAATATTGTATTCACCCTGACATCCAAAATGCCACCAGCATTTTAGATGTGATACTGCGGGGACAAAAATGGCAGGAATGTAAGAATCATTAGAGTGTAAGTTAAATGTTGTGCTTTCCAGAACAGACACTTCATGCAGCTGCCAAAATAACTCTGCTGAAGAGCAGACCAGCATACCAATTTTCATATTTTCAGATCTTACACTGTGCACATCAATGCATTTGTAAATAATTTTCACTTTTACAGCTGTATTATTATAAATGCAAAATTTAAATTTATTTTGAAAAAAGACACCTAAAACTATCTTGTAAATAATTCAACCATGTAACCCTACAGGAAGGTCACTAAAGTCATAAAGGTTACTGATTTTACCTTTTGCCTGTATGAGACAGAATAAACATTTTGTGGTTTACACTATGCACTCTGAACAAAGTTAATTTTATTCAATAGTTTATTATATCAAACTTGAGTTTCATGTCTTACTATGTCTAAGTAAAATGTAAGTTTCATGTCTCACTATGTTTACTAAAACTAACAGGGTTAGTTTTGCTAGACTCAAGTCACCAACTTGGTCTCACGGCAACATCCACAATCACACTTTGGGTAGGAACAGATCATAAAGCATTGCGCTTCTCAATTTTTCATCATAAAAATACAGACAGAATTAATAGCTACTAGCATTCCAGCATCACACTTGACTTCTGGAAGGGGATCCCCTTCAACATTCTAGAATTGATGTCTGCTGGGGACAGCCGTCTTTGTAAGCGCCAACTGAGCTCCTGCAGAAAAGGGCTCACATCCAACATCCCATCTATCAAGCAGAAGGCAGACAGAATTAGCAGTAGGATAGAGAATAGATGTCAGAAAATCTTGAAATCAGCATGGCATTCCATTGATGAAAGAGAAGAAAGACAAAGGAAAAAAATCAAGCATCTCTTGGCTTGTATGTAAACAATAATTTTGTCATTTTACATGTTTTTATTTTTAAAATGTAATGAAGATTCAAAATTAGAGGGGAAAAAAATACATATTTTAAATGTGTTCTGCTTCTGCCCACTAAAGTAATTCTCCCCATTCCTTTTCAAGTCTTGCATGTTTGAAATTTTACACATCTGTTTATGGGTAGAGAGGTCTAATGTAACATTCAAAGAATTAATCTTATCACCACTGAGGAAGTACTGGAAGATAAAATCAGGATTGCTCTTTGATCGTTAAATGGCTTTAGAATTCTGCACACAAACAGATCTCTCTTTCCCTTATCAAATGTCAGAGACACAGTTATGGCTGCTTGTGAAAGATATCTTTTTTCCTGCTCAAATGTAATACACAGATCTTCAGATGAGACACATGCCCTTTTATTTTCAAGTCTTTTATCAGCTAAATAAATTGGTTTTATTTGTAAGAAGCAGGATGGAAATTTTTGGGTTTGTTTTCTGTGGGGGAGAGAAGAAAGAAGTCATATAGGGCAAAGTAAAACAAGGGTTTGTGTGTCATATGAAGGTGCTTGTAATGTTGAAGCGCAGCTACCCAGCTGCTCTCACATCCCCAGCATGCACCAAGTTAAAAATATGTGGGGGAAAAAAACCTGTAAAATATTACCTTAATGATTTGCAAGTAAATCCACAAACTAGCATGGAAATGTTTTGGGTGATGTTGATATGCATAATGAATATGCCAGTTAGGATGCATTTTAGAACATAAAACACATTTTCACCATACATGTGTGCTAATACTTAATCTGGAAAATTGGCTTGGACTAGGTGGTGGAAGGTCAAGTAGCAAAGAGGGTAGAGGGGCTCACAGATGACCCCTTCTGCATCAGCCCCTGTGATCCAGGTTGACTGCTCACTACTGCTCACTGCCATGAATGGTAAATAAGAAAAGAGCCTGTTTTGCTGAATGGGAAAAAACATTTCAGCTGATATGTATAAAAAAATAAGATGATTTGTTGCTTTTCTATCAATTTGTGCTTTCTCCATAGTCCAGCATTTTCCTCTCCCTCCGTCAGGTTCTCAACAGACATGTTTCCTGTGTCTGTTTTGCAATGGAGTATGTCAGAACTTGATCATGCTCTATGGAGTGCTGAGAAACACCCAGTTCTAATGTGCCGTAACAGAATGATGCAAAAAAGCAAATTGCTGGTCATTCCTTGAGGCAGCTTAAACAAATTATTAACTAAATATTTTAGATATTTGCTTTAAATGGAATTTTATTTTTTGCCACGAAAATGTTTTCATTGAGTGCATTTGACTAGATGAAACAGATAAATACAGTTGAGTAGAGCACTTGAGTCAATAAATTAATCAATGAGACAAAGTGCTTCCAGAGTTAGTGTCAAAATATACCTTCATATGCACATAGAGATATACACGTGCCCTGCTGTTGCTTAGTAAAGGCTACCAGAAACCCAAAGAGGCTGCATAACACCCTGGTAATGTTTCCTCCATTTTTTGATAATAATAAAGTGACATTTTTTGTTCCCACAATGCCACTAATCTGAATAAATCTGACAGAAGACAGCAGGATCTAACTCAGCACAGAGCCCAGGAGTGGGTCATGGCATAACAGGTCATCCTAAAACGACACTTCCCAGCAGGTGCACAGTACGCTGAGGTGCTTATTTCAAATCTTTGTACAGAATGAAGTCAGTGAAATTACACTGGGGATGAATTTAGCCTCATAACTTTTTCTGATCTATTTCCTACAATTCTCTTAAGTATTTAGTTGCTTCCTGCTAATTATTTTTGCAGTATTTTACAGCAGGCTAATGTGTGCCACATGAGGCTTTTGTAAAACGTTCTTTAATCATTGTCGCTCAAAATAATTTAAGTTTCTGAATGAGTTTATACAGTGGTAAATGATCAGTTAGAGAAAGCCTGTGGTTCTTGTCAGATTCATACCAATAAGGAGTAGGTCTGCGGTATTGTGAAAATATGTAAAAATACAAAGATTGTTGCAAAGTTCAAAAAGATCAGCCTCCTTAGGGCAAAACTGTGCAGGCTGAACCTGGTACATTGACCAGTTTCTCTAAAATTAGTACTATGTAAGACATTAAAACAGTGTCTCAGACATTATGAGCAAGATCCATTTGCTTTAGGTACATTGAATTAGGTATAACATGGTTCAGCATATGCCTGCATTTACTACTTACTGCAAACACATAAAGTCACAAATAGTAGCTTCAGTGTCATTTCCAAGCATTGCCAGGCCAGGCCCAGGATACCATGAAGTCAGACTAAACCAATTCCTACTCCAGTGCTTTTTCAGCATTTCCATCCTTTTGAAAGATGTTAAAACATGGTCCTGCAATCAGTCCAAGTGTTGGGTAGGTGGTTTTGTGAGTAGATTCAACCAAGCTGTCAACCACTTTCTCAGAAAAAAATAAAATGAGAGAGTGGAAAAAAGAAACAGATGGTCTTAACCTTGCTAATTCCACCCTTGTAAAACATCTAAAAGGTATCTTAGTTCTATATGGCCAGTTCTCTTCTTATGTAAGTTCTGTATTTAGTTGGAGGCCTGCCATGTTTTCCATGACCAGGCCAACCACCCTTTGCTCTTACAATTCAGGGCTCTTTTTTTATTTCTGTTCCAGCAAAAGTCTCACCCCCACAATGACAGTTGCAATTGCACAAGACACTTCAGTAGCTGGGCCACAACCTGAATAGAGGCCAGCTGATTTCCTGGCTTCTTTTCCAAAGGCTGCATTGCTCTTATTCAAACAGCCTCTCAGCATGGGTTATCTGGTGTTGATTTATAATTTACCCCACCTAGATACCAGCCCCTTGAGTATTATTTCACAGTCAGATAATTATTCCATTCAGCTTCTTTAAAATATTCTCTGCTGCTTTGAAATCGGAGAGGCTGGGGTGCCTAAGCGCATAGTCTTTAAGCTCTGCTCATGCAGCTGAGAGAAATGACTCACAGTGCCAATGTGGATTTGCTCATTAGGTCTGTTGTGCTAGTAGATGCTCTGGGAAAGCTGACAGTGACCAAATATTTCCTTTTTATCAGTGCAGCTATTTGCCTCTCATCTTGATGCAGAGCAGCTCTGGTTGTCACTGGTATGTGCTGCATTCTTATCAGATCTGCCTTCTCTTTCTCTCCTCCTTCACTCATGAAAAGTTGCTCTACTCACTTTCTCAAAGTATGTTATCAGTGCTATTTCACAACCCCATCTCTTCAATTGCCATATGCATACAAAACACTTTGGTCTCAAAGGAGATACATATTTAGAGAGGAAATGAATAACACCCGCATGTTTGAAAAGATCTTGTCCTGCTCTTCTCTGCCCCTGGTGCAGCCTCACCTTGAATATTGTGCGTAGTTTTGGGTGCCACAACATAAGAAAGATATTAAACTATCAGAAAGCATCCAAAGGAGGGCAATGAAGGTGGTGAAGGATGTTGAGGGGAATCTGTATGAGAAGTGGCTGAGGTCACTTGGTCTGTTCAGCCTGGAGAAGAGGAGACTGAGGGGAGACCTCACTGCAGTTACAACTTCCTCATAAGGGGAAGAGGAGGGGCAGACACTGATTTCTGCACTGTGGTGACAGTGACAGGACACAAGGGAATGGCCTGAAGTTGTGTCAGGGAAGGTTTAGGTTGAATATCAGGAAAAGGCTCTTCACCCAGAGGGTGGCTGGGCACTGGAACAGGTTCCCAAGGGAAGTGCTCACGGCACCAAGCCTGACGGAGTTCAAGAAGCATTTGGACAATATGCTCAGGGACACGGTGTGACTCTTGGAACTGCCCTGTGCAGGGCCAGGAGTTGGATCTTTAAGTGTCCCTAACTAAGGGAGTGTCCTTTAAGTCCTCTTTAAGTGTCCCTAACTAAGACCCATAAAACCTCAAAATAATTGGCAAATTTAACTTTTCAAATCATGCCTCTGTGTGTGTGTGGAGCTGAAAAAACTTTACTACATTTTTCACCACTTTTTGTCTTTTGTCTCAGAGCAATGAGGAGAAAAACTTCCCAGTAAAGAAGTTGAGAACTGATTTTGTCATAGGCTTCATATTCACAAAAACAATCTGCTGTCACTGGACTTCCAAAGCTTGACACTAGGGGCTTGATTTGGTGCTCCACATGGAGACTCTGTGGTGGCCCAGACAACATGCTGTAAATGTTACCCTGTTCTCAGAAATCACAAGTTTGTGTATCCAGTTCTTCAAATTATAAGATGTGATTAAATCAGATCAGTTTTCTCATGAGTAATCACTCATTAATTAATAGTCAATGAGTAATAATAGCCCATCATAGATGCAGTTGTTTTTTCCAGGCTAGGTGAGGAATGATTCTGAAGAGCAAAATAAAACTGCTCCAAGAGTAAAGGTAGAAAGATCTCAGTAGCAGCATGCCCCCTTCTGATAATGAATTTAAATACTAAGGTTGTCTGTGGGTAAGAAGAGAGCTGACAAAGTGATAAAGGACTACCTAATTTCTTCAGAAAGCTGCCTGGTATTAAGGTATAGTACATCATATAAGAAAGAAGATAATTTATATCCAAATGAAGGGGTTTTACCATGAGGAAGGATTCAACATTCCATTGTATAAAAGTGCATCTATAACTTTGCTCAGAAATGAAAAATATCTAGACTTCCAGTAATATGCTTGACAACAAGTCTTCCAAAAGTCAAGCAGCAACTTGCTTGACTTTTTTCCTCTGGAGTAGGAGAAAAATGCAACAGAAAATAATTTTTCTCTCAGTGGATATCCCTAAATAACAAAATGCTTGGCCCCGCTCACCCCTCTTACCACATACTCATTGAAAGAGATTTACTCTAATAAGCCTGTCCATTTCTTTTAGCAACCCCTTATAACAAATGATCACTTTGATAGAATCACAGAAAAGAGGTCTGCAATGGACTTTGAGGATATGTCTTCAGTGTTAAGTAACAGAAAGCCTGGGAGGACGCTTGAACACTGGAGCTCTGATTGTCCACACTGTTTTATTATTTGCTCTCTGCAGCCAGTTTTCTCCAACACAATGCTGCTATAGAAGGGGCAGGACATGAGCCAGTCCATGTGACTGTCCCAGGACCAGTAATCAGCCCTGAGGCCAATTAGGCATAGCCTGAAAGGTTATAGAGCCATCTTTTCTTCTCAAAATAGGAAATATGCAGTAATTTCTTCTTTTTCTCTATGAACCAAATCTGATCAATGAGCTTTGTGGGCTGAATACTCCAAGGTTGTGCTCTGCCCAACAACTTCCAGTATTTCTCAACTTTGCTCAGCTCCCACTGATATCAACAATCCCTCATTGTCACAAATCAGCATAAATAACTTGCTGCTGCCCCTCACAAGCCTCAAATTATAGTATTCCAGTAAATTTACAATAAAATAATCATTTGCATCACTTCCCAAGCCTTAGGATACAACACTTCCCTGCCAAGGTAGTCCTAATTGTAAGGGGCTGTAATGCCAGCTCACTGCACTGCCTGCATAGACACCAACCCACATATCTCCATGGGAACAGTCAGAAAATCCGTTCAGTAAAGTAATCTCAAAATTCTTCCTGGGCTGTGAACCTTGGAAACCCCTTGGGAATGCAGGAGGTAATTCCTAGTAGGGATCATTGCAACATGTTTCTTGTCTACGAAGTACAGCAGGATAAGCCTGCCTTAGATGATGATATATGGAATCAGTGACACTAATTTCTCAGTTAGACCACAGTACCTCTCAACATCTTCAGTCAGGCTTTATGAAATGGAATGAGGGCAGAATTTGGCCTTGTAATTCTACTCCCTAAGCTGAATAAAGTCCAATTATTAATAAAGACCAGAATTATTAATATTGTTACCCTTATTCAAGACATCCAGCCACTAAGGGGCAAAGCAATTACTCTTCATTATTAAGGCAATATAGATGCCTTTGTATAACTATTCAGCAAAGCAATATTTTAAACTCTGTGTGTGTATGTGTGTGTGTGTGTTTGTGTGTGTGTGTACACGGATTTTTCCTTTCAAATTGGCTGGGTTTTCTTCTTTCCTATTTTATTTTTTCTAATGCAAATAACTTACAGGAATAAAATGGAATAACTTTAGGGAAAGTTTCAAAGTTTCACTTCTACCTTGATAACACACAGAAGTTCTCAGAGCATGCAAGATCCCCACACAGGACTTGCACCCACACATCCAGCCTCAAGTCCCTTCTGTTTCCCAGGCCTGTGAGGTAAGGGATGAAGAGCAGCTGTTGTTAGGATAAAACCCAGCAGCAGAGATAGACAGTCCCCTGTACCCACCACTGTTACAACATGACTTCCCAGATCCCAGAAAATAGTTATTTTCACCGGGTTAGCAGCCTAAACACCAAAAGCTTTGTGTCCTGTCTGTAAGCTGTGAGCAGTTCAACAGCTGCCTCCTCCTCCTCCTCCTCCTCCTCCTCCTCTATATTTATCCACAGAAATCTCGTGGATGTCCCAGGATGCTTCTCAGTTGGTTGTGCAACACTCAAAGCCCCTGTTGTTACAAAAGAGACTCTTTCAGTTCCTCTCAGCAGGCTGCTATGCTATGGGCCTTCAAATCAAAACCAGACTCATCTGGGGTTCCTCTTATTCTTTTTAATGTGCCTTCTCCCTAGAGAAGCCTCCCCACATTTAAATTGCCTTTCCACCTTTGCCAGTGTTAATGTTATGCATTAGATATTTGGAGCAGATTCAACATGTATTTCGCCCCTCCTAACTTCGGCCTGTCTTTTGTTCCTAAATGAAAGCAGACTTCAGAGCATCTGCCCCATGTGGCCAATCTCTCTGTGCTACACCTGCTTTCACCTCATGAAAAACACAGGGAATCACGAATAAAACGTCTCCAAAAATGCTGGTGTGTAACTTAGAATTAAAATAATAATAAATAATAAATTACCCATGAAAGTACGGCACTGCTCTGGGATGCCTGCTCATGTACAAGCAAAAAATGAACCTGCCATGCATGTGTAGAGGAATAGAGCACCAACACTTGAAAATTATTTTTCTGGATCATATCTTTCTGGTTTTCAAACTATTCTTTAGATTATTAAGGCATTTTAGTTCTACTTGACCTTTCACAACATGGGCAACATGATGTCCTAAACACCTTTTTAAAGTCTCCCAACTCTAAAAAGAAGATGATTAGTGTTTACAGAACACTTTGTTTAAGAATTATTCCGTTCTTGCTCAGAAGGGGATAATTCTGGAGCATTATTGCTCCACCTTTGGGAGGAAAATGAGTAGGAGTTGCTGCAAAGTCAGGCTCAGACAAGAAGAGCCTGAGGCAACAGTGGCAGCCACTGTATCATCCCTCAGCATGATGTCACTGCCAATCTGACACACATATGCCACAACTGAATACATCAGGATCATTACAGACATTGCTGAAAACACTTTTTGATACTTAAATTTCAAGATTTCTTACCACAGTGTTTTTTCTTATCCCCTACCTCCACCAGCTTGCAAAAAACCAAACATATAATAATACTACTTGGTTTTGGTAGACTCTGCAAGTTTGTACAGGTCTTTTCTGTCATTAGTATGGCATTTCACTTTGAAAATGTGATCTGTATTATTATTATTATTGACACTTACTCTTTGCCTTTGAGGAAGTTCCCACTGCCCTCACTTGTGTGGAGCAGGGCACCACCATGTCGTTCACAGTTAGAGTGTAAAAATTATGCATTTTTACACAAATTGACAGGGTTATCAATGTATAAGAGGAAGAGAGTAAACCCCATTTTCCAGATGGGGAGTTGAGGTGTGAAAAAATTGATTTAGCCAACGTGCAGCTGAAGCCAGATCATATTTTTCTTAAACAGTAAGGCAAATGCAGTGGTTTCATTACAGATGCATGGGTAGTGTATATCAGTTTGTACTCATGCCCTGTGTGTATTGAGGAGGTAGAAGACATAAAGGTGCCTTGGGATCTCTAACACCAGAATCCTATCTTCTGGAGGTTAATAATGCAACAAACTGATTTCACTAAAATTATAGTGTCCCAGTGAGTGCATGTGTCCACTTGTGCTGCTGCAGTCAGGGCTCAGGGGTTCAGTTTAGTCACAGCTCAACAGGATATCGGGGTCAGCCAGCAATGAGTCTGCAGCACTCACTGCTCAAGGATGTGGTAAATGATCTGCAGCAGCTGGAAAATGGAAAAAAAAAATGGTGTAGATACTAGATTTCAGAGAAGAAGTACTTTAAGGTGGAATTTTTCAAGATGAGAAAATTCAGATTTTGTTTTTCACCTTCTCATGTACCAAGAAGGAGATGAGCAACACAGCTGGTTAGATGTCTTGCTTGATGTTTACAAGGTAATAAAAATTCATTGAGTGTGTTTGACGTGTCCTGTTACTGTGTTTTTGGGTTTCTATTGGAGATAACCAAATCTTGCAAGTGTGGAGCCAAATATTATCTGTATGAAATCTTTGTCCTAGTACTATATCCTCCCTTGAAACATCATTCACATGTAGTTGTTCTGTTGCCAAATTCTTCAAAACTCTGAGTAACATCCCTTTCACTGACTCTCAGCCAAATCAAGTAACTGGATGCTTGTTGTGTTCTTTGGATTCAGGTTATAAATTGCCATACAATGCTACTGACTAAACTTATTTCAGTTCTCCCATTTCCCCCTATCCTCCCATATGGGCCAAACTTCCCTTCCTATGCTGCCTTCACTTACTCCTTGGGTGAATAACAACATATGTCTCCGTGAAACACAAACCCACCTGTTTTTAAGTGCTGTTTGTCACACCTCCTCCCCCAAACTCAATGTCCCAAAGTCCACATGCTCCGTGTAAGGTAAAATCTGCTACTGATTTTGAAAGGCTGCTCACAGATCTAGGCTGGCTTTTTTTTCCAGTGGGAGGGTTGGATATTCATTATGGTTGAGGTGACTGGCACAGAAACAAAGCCTTATCCACTAAAAAAAAAGTCTCTAAGATTTGCCATCTCCAATAGCACAGGAGTTGAAGGGAAATGGAGAATAAATCAAAGACCATTGAGGTAAGATGCAAGTTTTCCATCAATTAAAAAGCACTCAGTCAAACCTTACAAGTACACAACAAGCTCCAGTTTTGGAATGAAAAAGTAAGGCTGATTTAATGAGAATCTAGATATAAAAACCCTCAAGAGCTAAAAGACAAGACAAACCGTTTTTTTTTCCCCTGGGATGGACAGTGGCAGTCCAGCAAAGCAGGGTTATTTCAGGAGACAAGCTCACCTGTGAGGAATACTGTTTACTCAAGTGTCTGTGTCCTCTGCTGTTGCTATGTTCAAACTGCCCCAAAAATATCATGAATTCCAGAGGTATCACTGTGTTCTCAGAAAGGTCCAGTTCTAAGATTTTCTCATAGGAAAGTGTCAGTGATAGGGACCTCTACAAGGAAAAACCTCTTCCTGCTAGTTATTTAAGTGACAAGGAAGTACAAAAGCTGCAGATGAGGGGGTAAAAAGAGGAAGGAACTAGTCTCGGAGCATTACAGCAAAAATCTGTTGTAGAAAGGAACATACAGGTCCAGTTGGGCAGTTTGCCTCTGCAGATATGCCTGAAATAAGGACCAGCACTAGCCACATCACAGCTCCCTTCGGATTTAAATAGTGTGAAATAAAGCAGTTTATTTTTTTCCTCCAGAAATACTGCTACTATAGATTTGCAAACCCAAGTGGGAAGTATACTGTTGGAAAAGGCAAGAAAATAGACACTTGTCAAATACTGGCTCCAGAAAAAGGAAGAGACATTTTTAGAAATATCTTCAATTAGAAGGTAGAATTTTGGATTAGATATGTTAAGGCACAGACTGAATCTGTCAGGATTGTAAATGCCTCTGCACTCCAAGTTCCTAAAGATCCATGCATGCTTTACATGTGGAACACATCTCTGGGATTAGGCCTCTAAGTCCTAATTTTTGTGAGCAGAGATAATATATGGAACTGTTAGGATGTGATGAGCTGATATCTCAATCATACTTTGCCGAAGTGTAAATGATCGTAAGAGGACTAAGGTGGTGGAAAGCATGGCTGAGGTGTGATAAACCTGAACAGATATATGAAAAAGCCATCTGTATAAGAAATTCATACTGAGATTAATGTTAACGAGCTGAATACAGTATCATCCAAGCTCTAACCTTCATAAGTACACAAATACACAGATTGTAATGGTGTCTACAGCTTTCTAAACACACCCTGAAAGATTCAGCTTCAAACGTGCTAAATCCAAACTCTTTTAAAATTCTGTTTGATCCAACCCTACCCTTAGACTGTTACAGAGTTGTTCGACCTGTATTAGCCTAACGACTTTCATGCTTCAAAAATATAACTATTTTATGAGGAATGTGGGCTAAGTTTGCTTACATCTAGATAAAAACATGCAGATGAAAGAGCAAATGATATCACATAATGTATCACGAATCATTCCCTCAGTGATTATTATAGGGTTTTTTTCTTCTTTGCCAGTCATTCAGGTACACTCCCTGTCTGCCTGTAATTCTGGAGGTTTGCTGCATGACCTGGATGGGCACATCCCACTCTGCAGATAATCTGCCAGGAGAGCACTTCAGCATTAATCACTATGTACTATTAGTGGTAAGCAACATGTAATTTAGGCTATATGGTTTTGTTTGTACTATCTGGTTGTGCAATGCCAATGCTGAAAAAATGAATGATGCACCTACTTCCCACATGAAGTTTCAGATGAATGACTATTCATGGTAACTACCACAAGAATGTAATGATTTACTTATGTTTTCCATGGATATGCTTCTACTCATCCAAACAATAAATTCAATAACCAGAAGAAAAAACTTGTTCTGCAGATTCTGATAAACAGATTCAGGTCAAGAGTTCCCTAAGCTTCAAGCCATTTTCAACATGCAGAAGTCCATTTCAGCATTTACAAAGCCAATAAGTGCTGCATTTCCCCCCATTGGCTTTTTTCTTTTTTGTCCCTGGGAAAAAAAAAATAAAAATTTATTAAAACTGTTGGTTTTTTTTACAAAATACACACAGGAAATTGTGTGTATGAACAAAGAACTGGAGGACAGAACTCCCCAGTTTTAAAACCAGCTCCAATAATAAATTTTTCTGGGACTGTTGGTTGTGTATATGTTGTGACACACCACGAGTGTTTGTTGGTTTCAAGCAAATAATGGGCAAAAAATAGCATCTCTGATAAAGATGGCCTTTCACTTGTGAAATACATATCATCTGTTTTCAGTTTGCTTGCACTATTAAAGTTATGCCTCACTCTTTTCTGGATTTCTGGGGGAGATTTTGTAACTGTGAAAGGAACACAACATAGCCTTTGGAAGCCTTTGTGGTCAAAGGTGTTGTATAACCACCAGTTATTTATTATGAAATGAATGCACTCTTGTTCAAGTGAATTCCAGCATGAATATCATATGACAGGACTGAGAGGAAGCTTGTTTATTCTATAGACCAAAGTAGTATTTGTCTTAATAAAATGATAACATTGTTCATTTATCTTTGGAGGATTAATCTGATATGTCTCTTAGTTAAGCTTTAGGGCCAGATTTTTCCACCCTGATTCACCTTGTCAACTATTTATTCATGTGAACAGGCCTATGTAAAGTTCAGGTCATTCTGTGTAGGAAAGAAAAGAAGGAACAGCCATGTTTTAGGATCTGTTCTGGGCAGCCATGAGTCTAGCAATGACATTGACTGAGAATATAACTGAAATAATCTAGGCAGTGGTGTTCTCATATTGGGAATATGGTAATATCAGCCAAAAAGAAAAAAAACAATTAGATTTAATTAAGCTAGTACATGAGAAAGATTAGAGACAGCGAGGGTTCTTCCCTTTGAAAATGAAATGTTTCTAAGTGGCCCTAGCCAAAATTCACATAGAAATAGCTTGAAGCAAAGGATGGATGGCTTATTAAAATGATCTTCTAAATATTCAGAAAACTAGAATAAAAATAAAGTAACAACTTTGGCGTCAGTCTGCAGTGAGAATGAGTTACAACACCATCTTCATTGCTTAAGTGTCTTTCCTCTGTAGAAAAAGAAAAGATCAGAATGAAACTGGCTAGAATATCTAGAGTAAAATGTACTTTTCTTCGTGAAAGTATATTCTGATCTGCCAATACTGCTTGTGCAAGATTTTTATTGAATACTGTACCCACAATACTTTAATGAATGACTTTCATTCAACAAATATTGATCACGATGTGAGTCCAAGGGCCATGACCATCACAACAACAGTTAAGAAATGGCATTTCTCACTAAGTCGTGGCATGCAAATCACAAAGGCATGGAATATATGATTGTCAAATCATGTCTTTCCACCTTCATCTGAGACGCCGTGTCCAAGCCAGTTCCCACATTATTTTACTTTTCCAACTGAAGAAGCCCCCAAATAAAGCGATTATTTCTCTTGGATTTTATTTTGCAGTTATTTTCCCTTTCCCACTCCCAGGAATGCCACCAGGACAATTGTATTTTTATTCAGCATTACAGATACAGTGCAAATTTCTCTACCCTCTATTTTGAAATGTAGTGCTTACCAAAGAGTGACTAGCACACTCATAAACATTAAATCAGCATGATTTATAACATTATTGCAACTCTCTTTTTGAGGAATATCTGGGTGTTACTGTAACTCCTGGCAAGATTCCCTCCAAGTATTTACAGCACTACAATTCAAACTGTGGCTTATGATTTTGGTTCTGGAGGTGTCAGCTTTGGTTCTCTGCATTTTGCCTACCGGGTGACTGCTGTGCTGTAAATCCACCTGGAAATTTATGACCATGCAGTGACACGGTCATGACTGCGGCTATAAATCTAAGCCTGAATGCTGTCAGCAAGCTTCCCTTCCTTCACTGCTGCATTTTTAATGCCTGAGCTAACTAAGATTATTCGAATTGCTTCAACCATTTAAAATATTTATGCTGCTACGGAAGTCTTAAGGTCATAAAGAAATTGCTACTAATAGAAGCAATGTATTACCAGAGTCAGTGTTTGTGATTCTTAACTTTTTCCTGCTACATGACTCAACCCATTCAGTTATTTGGAAATGAACATTTTTTCAAAGGACTGGCTCCCTTACTGAAAGGAGTCTTTGCTAAGGTGCAATCACTGCAAAACAGGTCCAAGATTTTGAATTAAGGGAATGAAACAAAAAGGAGAGTATAAACAGTAATTCCTGTATTAGTATTTGTATATATTTGGTATTGCACTACATGATCTGCCAGAGAAAGCCAAGGGAAAGACAGCAAATACAAAAATGTACATTCAAAATACATTCAAGACCTGACTTGGAAACTCAGTTTCTGGAATAGCCAAGGCCAGAAACATCTCCACACTTACAACTGGAACATCTGTGAAGAAGCTGCTGTTTACCACACTGGTTCAGAGGAGAAAGAAGGGGAAATTTGCCTCCTGGTGCAGACCCGCATTTCCTAGTACTCCCACAGCTTTTTAGCTGGATAAAACCTAAATCCCAGAGCTTAAGAGGCAAGCAGAAAGCTGGTGGTGTACAGGCTCCAGATCCAGGTATCTGCGTTAATGCATTTTGTACAGATTTCTAACTCCAGGAAAGAACAAGAGAGTTAGAGTAGCTTTAGATGTGGCTAACAATACAGGTTTAATTATCATAACAAATCTTCCTGAGGACTTTCAGGGTACCTAATCTCAGTTTCCTACCTTGTCACTCCTCCTTTGGCCCCCCAGCTTGGCAAGCAGGGGAGGGCACAGTCACCCTGTTCTGCACCTCACTATCAGACACCATGGTGCCAAGCAAATAGGAGGAGGAAATACATCTTGCAATCAGGGGAGACACACTTCAGTGAAGTCCTAAAAGCTGTGTGGGAGCAGAAGCAGCTGCTGTGCAGGGAATCCCAGGCACTGAACTGCTGGGAAGCCGGAGCTGCTGGCAGGTCAGACATTGCCCCAACAGGAGATTTAGCAAGGGCAGCCAACTACACAGCCGTAGCTCTGCCTGCATGTTTGCAAGGAGGAGGGCTTCATGCTTTGGGTACCCCTTTACAAAGGTATCTTCATGTGCCTGCACCAGGTATCGTGCCTGGCTATTACTTTTTATACTTGTATTTCCACAGATCGTTCACGGTGGTTTTGTGTTCATTAGTGAAAGGGCATTTGGAAAACTTGTGCAGGATTCTAACCTCATGCCTAGAGGTAGGCGGAGGAGGACCCCATGGCAAAATCAGCTGCAGCAGGAAGGACCGTAATAGAATGAGATTTCTAGATCTAGAGCTAACAGAGAAATGGAGAACATCCAACAGCCACAGAGATCTCTACAGTTTATAAACAGCATCTAATCCTTGAACTGCTGCACCGTAGTCCCAGTGGTGGTTCTGCACTACACAACTGGCAGCAACACTGTACTGGTGCTGTCAGCACCATGACTCCCCATCTGCAGGAGGAACTAACTAGCAAAACCCACTGAGCCCAGATTTTCAGGATATATTTTGTGTGCGACATAATCATAAAACACAGCTGTATCATATCTAAATCTGTCTAGGCTCAAAGCTCAAAGAACCACAGTGTCTTTTAGTTAAAAGTCCTCTTGGTTTACCCAGAGGAAATATGTTTGCAGTGACTTTTTAAAAATTGGCTCTTTATGTTTGTGTTTCTTAAGTGATACTTTGAAATAAAATGTCATCATTTGTCTGTGCATCATAGCTCATCAGTAAAAACAGTCAAACAGCTTGCAGTGGGACTCAAAGTCCTAAAATATTGTGGTGTGTTTAAAATATTAAAAGCATTCGAGTGGAATTCTAGAATTATTTGTTATTAATGGCAGTTGATTTTTACTGGAGAAATAGAGTGGCTTCTGACTGTATAATGAACTTTGTTAATCAGTAGACTATTTTTGAAGCAGAGGCTAAAGAGTGTAAAAAGTGGTGCTGTTTTTTCATTTCTTTTTCTAAACCAAAAAAACATTGTGAGATTTTTGATTCTGCAATGCATAACTCAAGGAGTTAAAATAGTCATAGCCCTGACACTGCCTGTCAGTGCAGACAATATTTCATCATTTCAAACCTGCTTCCTACAAAAGCTTCCAAATCTCAAAAATGAGTTACACTGGGGACATTTTAGATAATCTGACATGAGGCATTTCCCACACTGTAAACCTTATTAATGTTGGCCTGTAAGGCTCTGTTTATTTTTATTTAATAATGGAAACCAGCATGGAAATATTTAAATTTTTAGAAAATATGCCTGGATTTAAATGTCTGTAGTATAAGAGATAGTTCATGGTATAATTTTTTCCCAATGGCGCTGTAGTTTTTAATGAATGTGTATGTGATGCAACCCATCAGGTCACTGAGTTCCAGCCTGGCTTGAAGAATTTGCACTGCTGGAACTTCTGGGGGCTGTGTGCCCACAGGTGATCTCAGAGGGCTGAACACCACAGCGACCCAATGTACCCAGCCCTGGAAATAAAACACATTAACCAGGTCTGACTGTGCTTCCTTCCTTGCCTTGTAGAATATACAATATTTATGATTAAGCTTTGTAAATGAAAATCAGAGCAGTTTCTGTGCTCATTCGAGCTGCACAGTCTTATTCTGGGTGATTCATTCATTGAGTCAGGCAGCCATGCATGCAGTCATTCATAAGTAATGCCACGCTTCCCTTCAGCATGCAAGAATGATTTACCTCCCTGCTGCCTTTCAGTGTTTGTTCAGCAAACACACTAAGCTAGAGAGTTCCTTGTTCAAGCTTTGTTCTTATTTTAAAGAAACAGTGTTACCTAAATGCATGGGTACAGGGTGCTGTACATGGAAGTGAGCACACACATCTGTAAGAAATGGTTGCAGTCCATAGCATCCCTCACAAAATGTTCTGTCTTTTCTTGGCATCCGTGAGAAGAGGTTTGTACTAACAAGCAAGATTTCAGCTCCTTTTACATTCATGCCTTGCCATAAGTAGGCCTAAAAAAACAGAGCCTTTATAACATTCACCAGGGCTCCTAGAAGATGACTGATAACTCACCTTAGCCTCATGCAAAGAAACCTGAGGCACCAGCAGGTTTTCTGTGATCAATATTTTTTTGCTAATTTCCGCAGCTAACAGGAAATAAAACATAGGATATCACAGACCAAGGAAGAGCCTTTGAGTTGTGCAGTTTTGAGGAGCTGTGAAGAATAAAGATCTGGCAAGAGCTGAAGATGAGCAATAATATGTGCTTGAGTCTTGTAAATTCAGAGCATAGGGGATTGGCCTCACCCAACTCTACACAAATAGAACAGAGGTGCTAGTGTAGACTAATCATTTCAGTACTCTCCCCACTGCGAGAGGGGGAATGAGAGTAAGTTTATGTGGAATGAAAGCACTATGTGACACCACTTATATGATTCCTTAGTCTTCTGGCTGCAGTTAATTTCTCTTTATCATGAAATTACAAGGTCAATGCAAGTAAATATCAACTAATACACAGATCAGGGCAGCCCTCACCGCTACCAAAATTCAGAGCGCAGACACATTGGGTGAAACAGAAGGGTTATGCAGCACAGCTGCCTCCTACCCTTTCAGGGAGGAGACTTCTTTTCCCTCACTTCTAAATAGACTTCTGAGCTGTTGAGAAAGCTGGCCTTAAAAAAAAAAATTCATTTCATGTAAATCCACAGGAAAAAAAAATGTAAATGAAAGCTAAGAAGTTTTCTAAGTGTGACATGTTCATATCTCCCAAACATCTGGGGTATCACAATTAGAAATCCTTTGTGGACATATTTCCATTAGTCACAGAAAAAGACAACTCATTTTTTCCCATTTTCTCAAGATTTCAAAGCTCTACACTGTATCCTTAAACATTAGTCACTAAATTATGTCTCAAGCTAAAGGAATTTCAAGCTTTGAAATTCTTTTGAAGTTGGCAGATTATTTTATTTGTCTGTTTTCCTTTTTTAATTTTGGTTCTTAAAAAAGGAACTTCAGTTTATCTTCCATTATTGTTCTCTTTTCTAGCTCATCAAAGGACACCCTTATGCAAAGGTACATACTCATATTAAAGAATAATATTTTGAAACTTTCTGCTGTATTTTGAAATCCCTGGTAACAGCAAGACTTTAAAGAGACATATTTAAATTATTTACCTTTCTTCTTTTTAATTGGATTTTCAAATAAATCAGAATTGTTTTCTTTGAATTTTTCCTTCTTTATGATCTATGTAACATATTGCACTTACAAAAAAGCAGTAATACTGGGTGATATTCTTCTGCTCTCTTTTAAGCTCTGAGGCATTTTAATTTTAAGAATTTGCACTATTTAGGACATTGTGTGGCCATTATTCCAGGTAACAGTCTATTGCTGATCTTAACAGTTTATAAGAAAGAAAATTGCATTTACAGAGAATATAGACATCGTCATGTTATGGATTCACTGAAGTGTCTGACTGAGAATAATTTTTAAAGGAAAAATGAATTTTTCACTTAGCAATAAATTCTATAGGGTGGCTGGCTAGTACAGAAAATGTTGATTGCTTCTCAAAGGAATCAAACACCCAAAAATCTGAAATACTCTGGTGGCGGTACTTGGCTGCTCTGTATTTAGGAATTTTGAGTCAGGGTTTGTCCAAGTAATTAAATTAAATATGCATGCTAAAACTATGAATGTTTCATTTTTACTTCAGAGAAGTTCATCCTGACATTGTGTTGGAAAAGCAGCCTTCCATTGCAATCAATATATGGACCAAATTCTCTGAAAGAGATCTCAAACCGATACACAATGAAGCAAATCAAGGGACACAGCAAAACCAGCTGCAGATGTGGGTGGGGTAGGAAGAAGATGGGCCTTGCAGTGCAGCCATGACCATGGGATTTGACAAGTCTCGCTTGGACTCAAGATTTATAACCCTACATACTTTCTATAAACTTCTCTGGAGTG
The DNA here is from genome assembly GCA_013400915.1 of Pardalotus punctatus. Lineage (NCBI taxonomy): Eukaryota > Metazoa > Chordata > Aves > Passeriformes > Pardalotidae > Pardalotus > Pardalotus punctatus. The sequence continues at coordinate 263,114 of VZTX01010276.1, forward strand.
TGTTTGCACATTCCAAGCATTAAAATCCATTATGCTTGGCCATAACCACTTGTCCAGGACACCATGCAAAACCTTGCTCCGCAGAAGTTACATGTTTAATTCAGTAATGCTATTATGTCATATAAAGTGACAAAAGCTACAGTAAAAGCAGAAGTTCCTTGCCTGGCCCAAAATTCTCACCCATCCTGGCCACTTTTCTGTATAGCTGGGTACTGAGCAACAGTCAGAGCATGGAATGTAACCTCTTCCTGAGGTTTATTTATGAAATAAATATTAACCTGGGGGGTTGATATGCTGGTTTTCAATATCTACCTGATCAAAGAGGCTAATGTTCTCTCTTTGTTTGAGGCAGAACAGTGGAAGTACAATCAAGTCTTAGTGTCTTTCCTGATGTTACTTGACACTAACACAATTCTTACTGTTAGTGTACAGCAGCAATAATCAGCTCTGTAGTTCAGCGTAAACCTTAAGTGAGGCTGGTTTGTCCTGGCACAGGAAAAAATGGGCAAGATTTCAGCCCTTGTGAAAAACCTCAGAACTATAAATTACAAAAGAGCAGAAATTTTTTAATTGTCTTCATTTTTCAGATGAGGAAATGAGGAAAATAAACTTAAAGTGTGCATCAGCACCAAGAACTGAACCCAGAGCATGTGATTTCACTAAATTACTCTTTGGCAGGTAGTGATCTGCCAGACAGTCTCTTTTGTAGGCCAGCACAGTCATTTCTGCTTCATTTTTAATTCTTTTGTTCACCTTCCTGAAACCTCATCAGTGACCCCCTCCCTGTGTTCTGACCTTGTGTTCTTTGTAGTGTGGATGTCTGAGAAGAAGTTGTCTCCAAGTTAGCTGAATGCATATCTACTGGTTTTTTACACAAGAGGAAAGAAGCCTGCCATGGCTGCAATGTAACAGCAGACAATAAATTTTTCCTCACAAAGGACTTGCTCCTCTTCTTTCTGGGCAAATTAGACTGCCTACACTAACCTTTTATGTGAAATAAAATCTTTGATTTCCATATACTGCATAAAGGTGAGCACTGGAAACACCAAAGTCATCTACAAGATAACATTCTTTAGCAAGATTGAGCTAGTGAGAACTACTCTAACTTGTTAGTTTGTCTTCGTACTTCAGCAAGTGTCTCTTTATTAATTTACTGCATACTATCTAAATCTCAGGTTGCAAGTCTTGTGGAATAAATGCTGATTTGGGGTTATTACTCAGGACAGCGCAGAGGGTATCATATCCTCTTTGGAAGCCTGACCACAAGAAAGAGAATGAATAATCACCAGTCTGAGTCTGCAGAATGAGCATGTTTCATATGTTAAACCTCCACAGAAGCACAAACAGCTCAGTCATCAACGTGCTGTTCACCAAGGTATTTCCAAATAACAGCTCCTCTAAGAACCAGGATATTATGGGTTGAATAACATTTCTGCTCTACTTTTCTCTTTCGCTTTGAATTCATTCAGGCACCTTGAAGCCACATGTCGAAGTTGCAGTGACACTCACTGGAGGAGGCTGAGCTGATTACTTTCTGCTTCATGGTCTGCTGAGACTCCAGGCACCAGGTTCTTTATGGTACTGATTGCCCTCGCATTTTAGCCCATTAAGCATTGCATATCTGCTGAGCTATCCAACTTTTATTCAGAAAGCTAAAAACCTGTGCCATCATCCAGCACTCTGCAGATGTCCCAGATATTACAGCAGCACAATCACTCTACTGTTTGGAGTACTTTGTTCCTGTCTCTGGGAATTATAGGGTGCCACATCATGGCATGTGTTGCTAAAGTAGGAGGTAAACCAGCATGACGTGACATAATGGGATACAGCCTGCGGGCTCAGGGAGAGGGGTGGGAAGTGAAATACAATGAGATCCATATTTGATGAAAAATCAGTGACAAAAAATTGAGCTAAGCAGTTACTAGTATCTTATCAGATTATTCTAAAAAAGAATCAAATTTTTGCTGCACGGTGACCTAAAAGGAAAGTAACTTGATGCATAGCTATAAAAAGTAGACTCAAAATCTATATTTGTGTTTCAGTTAGCTCATAACTTCAGCTGATTCTAAAGATGCCCCACTTAGTCAGCATTAGCAGCCGGTGTAATTTGAATAGTTCTGCAGAAGCCCTTCAGTTTTACCAGTTTGGAATAGACATGGGGTGGGGTTCAAAGCCCATAGGTTTCTGTCAAAAATGTGTTTATGATTTCCTGTCGAGCTCATCTCCTCCCACTCTTCCCAGCCTTGCAGCTCTTTTGTGGCAAAAGGCTCCCAAAGTCCACCAGCCTATCCTGGGCTCAAAATTCCCTTGTCTTAAAAATCATTTTAGCACTTTTGTTTCTCATTCTATGGCAGATCGGAACCAAATGTTACAGTGCCAAAATTCTTTGTGGAAAGTCTTTACCTCTCTCCACACAACTTTGCTCAAATGGTATAGAAAGAACCAAATTAACAGCAGAACTGCTGTTACAATGACACATAAAAATAATTCCTTGGGAGACATTTAGGGTTTAGTCACACATCAGGCTCCTGTCCCTCTTCTTCTCTCTCTACCTACACCTAAGCATACTCAGCAACAATGAGACAGTCTCTCAAGAAACAGATACATTAGCCTGCAGCCTTATTGTTCTCAAGGGAGAAGTACTTTCCCTGTCCTAGAATAATCGTTTGTAATTGCAAAACCTCCTCTGACTAAATAAAAACAAGGTTCCCCTTGGCAAACTCAGACAGGCCAACGGTTATTTATTATTTACAACATCATTACACATTTGAACTCAGTCATGAATCAGAATCCTAAGAGCCACCTTCCTACATACAGATGAATCTAAATGTGTGGTTTTACATCCTTCCATTTCTGACGAAGCTTTTTGATAAGTGGGTCATTGATATAGAGAAATGGGTGCAGACAGCAAAAAGCACAAGACTTTCTGGGCAAAGTACTTATCTTCTGTTAATGTGGTACTTGTTCCATTGAGTGTTTTTGAGCAATATGTACAGGGTTTGTTTCTGAAAGCAGAAAAATGGAACTGAAGAAACATTTCAAATGACTGAGAAAGTTTGAAAGAACAAATAACAATCTTTCACCTGCTAATTATGAAAATGTATTATATACTGTAACCTCACTGGATGCAAATGTTTTTGTTCTTATTAGGTGCAACCCCTGTTTCAGCTCTTTTTTAGTATTTTCTGATAAAGTCCTGGACAAAAATCAGGATTCCCTTCCATGATTTATCAGATTTCTGGTACCCAACCTTTTCTTGCAGCTGTTTGCTTGTTTTTGAAAGGTGACTCACAGAATAAGAGCTATGTGTTGATGTGTCCCTGCATATTTAATAAAGACCTTCTTTTCCTCTGTTCCAAACCTGCTGGCTCCAACAGGTGCAGATCAGAAGGATTTGCTTTGGTTCCTTCTCTAACTGTATCCCCACATCAATGGAAAAATCTCTTCCCAAACATTGATTACCTCCAGAACAAAGAGTTTAGTCACTGCATGCTTTCCCTGCAATCTAAATGTTTATAAAAATCAACCTAATAGACCTACAAATTCTGTCTGTAAGGGCACTGTCTGATGACTCACACAGATGTTACAGATGAGAACTGAGATGGAACAGAATCAGCAACTCGCTGCATCTTTGCTGAAGATGTCATAGCTCTGAATATGAGAAAACACAAGCAAAAAATTCAAAGTACATCTCCCTACTCTCTGCAGACAACTAACTCCACTCAGTTTTAAGGAATTATTAATGGATGTCATCCTAGATCCATTTTAAAGAATAAGGGCTAAATTCAGTAGCATTTTATGCTTTCCAGGTTAACTTCATCACTCTTGACTTTGCCTTTGTGAGAAGGTTTATAGTAGACATCAGCTTTGTTTTTCTATATTTTCCTGTCTATTTGCCAGTTGCTATGTGAATCTCTGCTGTGTTTTAAAAAGATGATTTAGCAGGATCAGCCAAATGTTCCTTCTGGCTTGATTCTTCAGCCTGAGCAAACAGAGGATGAATTTTGGTCCCATGACTCTGAACACATTTCCATCCTTACTTACACACAGTCCCTCCAATGGTGGGGAAAGGCTCTCTCCTCCTAACAAGCATCTGAGACAGATTGCAGAAAGGGAAGAGGAAAGAATGAATTTTTTTCAGATGTCCAATCTGCATGTATTGGTCACAGGTCCAGGGACATACAGCTCCCCAAACTCTGAGTCAAGGAAGGAAGCTCTTATTTCAGGTTCTTTGGGAATTTGAGAGGAGTAAATTAATTCCCCTTTTTATGTACCATTGTTCACCTGCTGCTATGATCTCGGCATATTTTAAACAATACTTTTCTTTTTCAGCACTAGTGGCATTTTGTTCACTTGTATCTTCAGACAATGACAAATCTGGTGGGGTGGTTTGTTCAGTTGTGTTTTGAAGTATTAGATCTGACTGATGCTTCCACAGGGATGGAGAGCTCTGTGTTAGACCAGGTGAAAGAGCTACTGAATGAAATCCCAGCAGCCAGATCCCAGCAATGGCCCATCACGGATGCATAGGTGGGAATGTAAGAACAGGATAAGCATGTGTAGAGATATTAACCCACAATACTTTCCCAGCCTGCAGAAGTCTACCATGCAGGGGCTTCTGATCCAGAAACACTCTCTTCATGTTTAGTAGCAGCTCAGACTCACTGGATTTTCAGTTAATTAATCAGATGTATCCAACCTCTTCTTTAACATCCGCAACATATCCACAAGTGGCAAGGAAATCTGGCAGTGCCTACTGGAGTAAAATTTATCAAATTAGATAACCTGTAGTAGGTTTTTGAATTTAAAATTTGAGAAACAGCTCCATATCACTGTTAATTGGCATCTTATGTCACTCTCCAAATCAAGGGCAAATATTTTCTGCCATCAAAATTCCTTACATTCCATTTTTTCTCTAAGAAGTAAAAAATTGTGTTTTCTCTGCAAAGCAGTATAGAGAAGCAAAGGCTACAATCCTTCTAAGTTTACACACACACAGTATTTGTTGCTTTTCACATTCTCATTGCAGCATGATATAATCAGATCATTCCCCACTCTCTTCTTTTGGTCACATGCAGATTCTCAATGGCCTTCTCTTGGATCACTTGGAGGAAATCCTAATTTACCAGGAAGTGCCTTTTCCTTAGAGTGGCTGGTTATATAGAGAGATTTTTCATGAGCATGCTTTATTTGCTGCCAACCATATGGAAAGCAAGAAGAAAAGTCTGGCCTTAGTGAATCCTAGGAGATTTAAAACAGAGGCAGAAGGGAAAGCACATCCATGATAAGTGTTCTTTTTAAAACATACTTTTACAAGACTCTCAAAATGTAAGGAATCGAAAATTATATTCAAAACCTAGGTAGTCAGGGATGTAAGCATATACAGTTTTGGAGAGGATATTTTGAAGATGGATTTGTGGATTTTAAGCTTAGAATGGGTTTGATCACTTGTCTTATATCCTACATATGATGGGCAGATGAGTGGGAGGAATCCACTCCTTTAAATTTAAATTTGTTCAGACTGACAACAAATGGTCCCATGCACCTGTTGATCTGAAGGGTTGGCTGGTTTGGGAAAAAAAAGTGTGTGAAATTTTACAGCTGGCTTTAAACAGGTCTTTACAGTATACAGAGTGCTGAAAATCACATTTTTTTTCTCCCTAAAAAGAGCAACTTTATCTCAGTTGTTGTTGATAATGCTGGATCTCTGATTCCTTCATTTGATATATGTACGTCCTGTCAGTTTTAGTGATGTGGCCATTAGTGGATTGAACTTCCCTCTTTCGGTATTTTGACCAGATATATAAAATATTCTGTATTTTTTGTTTGATTTGTTGTGAAGCATGACAGACTTGAAAAAATTTAAACTTGTCTTGAGAAAGGAGGAATGCTAAAGATATTTTTAGATCAATCTGTCAATTATACAGCAAATGTCTTTTCATATTCTCTGGAATATTTTGTAGTCCACTATTACTTTTAAATAAATAAGGAAAGTACACATAAAAGTTCACAGATTCTGATGCAAAATCAATAAGTGTCCTCATTTTAGGACTTTCCTTTTGAGAAATGAAGAACTCTGGATAGGCGTCAGGCACATAACCCTGACTCTTATAGTGAAACTGCACCTCAAACAAGAGTCTCTTGCCTCTCTCCATTCTGCTTCCCAGTTCTGACAAGTGAAGTTCCTTGGCTTCCTTTACAAGATGTTCTACAAATATGTTGTAAGTTACCCTGCAAAACAAAAAATGTTTTTTTCTTTGCCTCAATTACGTACTTTTATCATAATTCAGGTCAAAATTTGTCCCTCTTTCTCACAGCATCAATACAATTCACCAGGAGAAAAGTCCATAGCAAAGGAAGTGTATCCTCTTGGGGCAAAGTACTGGTGAACACAATGAGCTTGTGCACAGGGCCATTTTCAGAAACAAGTGAACAAAGATCTCACTTTTCAGAGTAGCCCAGCACCCGAGGGTAAAAATTTTCAGAGAAAAGGCATAACCTGTTTTATTAACTTCATTGGGAGGTGGCACTTGCCTGCATCTGATAAAAAGCAGGGGTAGATTTGAACCTGAGACAGCAAGTGGTTTAAGCTACCTCAGTTTATTTTACTCTTAGACCACTCTCTTCCTAAGATTTGTACCTAAGGAAAATCGTTCTCCTGTGAACATCCTCTTTATCTTAACAGTATTGCTCAAAACCACCAAAGTTCAAGTTAGAAGACAATAAAATATATAAATTCAAATAACATCAGAAGTTCAGGAAGTGAAAGATATGGACATCTGTGGGGTTATTGTGGATGAACAAAACATTTGAGGTTAACAAACAGTCAGAATTATGTTCATAATTCCTCTATTGGCTCATGCACTGGAGCAGCAATCAGAATTCACAAAAAAATAAAATAAAAGGTCAAAATGACAAATGTTAGAGTTATAATGACAGTAACTCATGCTCAGTGGAAAGCTAACTAGCTATTTTTAAAGGACATTTTTTTCTGTTCCTTATCAATATGCAAATATTAATCTTAACAGCTTTAACAGTGCTAGCAGAGCTGGAGAGCCATAATTCCTAACAGAGAGAGATTTTCCCAACATGAGAAATTGCCCACATTATGTTCCACTAGCCTTATGAATAGGAACCATGAAAAATTTTGTATAGTAATCTACAAGCAGTCAAACCCCGTTAATTCTTTTTTATTTCTTTAGTGTAAGGCTCAAGCTCAAAGTATTTTATATTACAGAGCTTTCTGAGGGGTTATGCTATCAGTGTCACTGTGTCTGTATATGCTAAAAGCACAAAAGCTACAGGGAGTCATTGACCTACTAAAAGGCATAAGAATACCTGATATAAAGTGCTTCAGGGCTTTGAATGTTTTTTTTAAAACCAACACCCAGATCTACCCTCAGCATGAGAGCCTAACACAACAAGTTGTCAATCCACATGGCAGCAGTGGAAAGAATTATTCCTAATAACAGCCCAAAAACTGGGACACAGACTTTTGGAAAGTCCCCTGGGATTCCATGCTAATATATCTTTATAGCACAGGGGTTTTTTTGGGAACAGAGAAGGCCCTGCTGAATAAATGAAGCCACAGTAGCATGGCCCATGCACAAAATCCTGTTTGCTTGCCCAAATTATAAGGAATTGAGCAAGGATAGGGGCAGGGTTTGTGAATTTCTCCCATGGGGACACATGGAAGGGACTCCAGGTAAAATTCCTGACGAATATCCTTGTTACTGAAGCTTGCTCCTGCTTCAGGCTTTTCTGTTGGAGAGGGGGTGAAAATGTGTACCCAGAGCTTCATCACCTACATGCTTTCTCCTGACTCATCCCTACGCCAGGGTTACTCTGACTGTTGCTAAAAGAAATTGCATCACAGCCTCAGAAGCAAATTAGCACCATTTCTCATCTCCAGCAGTTGTTTTCTGTGTCTTTTAGCAAGTTGTACTCTATCATAATTGTAACAGGAGGCGGTTTTTCCCAACTGAAGCCCCACTGTACCCTCTTCTGCCACAGATGTACCTCTGCAGCACAGCATCCTAGTGTCTGGCCTGCACTTTCAGAAGGGATAAAAAGGAATGGTGTTGTCAGCAACAGAAAAACACATGAAAATGCTGGAACAGGGGCAGCTGTGCCTAGGATAAGCAAATTTATACAAAACTATAAATAATAATATAATAATATAGTGTTTTCATAGATGTACTGTAACAAGGATGTTCAAGCCAAAAAGGGCAATGGCATTCTGGCCTAAAAATACATTTTACCTTATAATTAGCACCTGAATATTTCCCACACCATTCTATGAGAAATACTGGTGCTTAAGCATGAGGGAAAATAGCAATAAGTAAAATATTCTATTTGAGAATAGAAAGCATATTTATGCTACAGTATGGTGACATAATTTCAGGGACTAGATAAATAACCCAAGGCATTTCCAGAAGAATGCCTTTCCAGTTATCCAGATTCTTCTTAAATTGGATGAGCACCATGCTGACAAAAGCTCACTATGCCCCTTTGAAAATCATCCTCGAGTCAATGGGTTCCAATGAGTTGCAGACCAAACTACTGCAGTAGCAACTCCCTGTACAACACTAACACAAGGTAGAATTTTACAGATATTTTATTTTTCGGTATGCAAGTACTTTTGATTCAAACTTACTTGGGGTCTTTTGTTCATTTGAACAAGGCAATGGATTTATAAATTATATAGCACTCTCCCTGCCACACAAGCTGATGTTTGATCATTGGCCCATGCCTAAACAGCAATGTTAACCTAAAGCCCCTGTGTTCTTTTCTCTTCGTGCATGATTCTTGCTCACAGAGCATCACACAGAGGAACTGAAAAGAGGATTTCTACTGGAAAAAAAAAACCTTCCAGAGGTGAACAAACCCAGAGGTTTTAATACCAAACCTGTCAATATAAACCAAATTAATCTAGGAATATTTACACAATTTACAGTATTAATGCTTCCAATGAGGCTACACAGTCTTAAGAGATGTGGTTCACACATCCATTGTTTCAGTTAACCTTCTATGAATGATTAGCTAGCTCACTGTTGCACATAATGGAGATATACAACTGGTCTTAATTTACATTAATTAGTGTATCCTAAGCCATGGCTAAATGTACATTGAATATCAGATTCAACTCTGAAAATGCATATGATCTACCAGATAAGGCACAGGACCAGGATCTAACAGAACTGGATTCTGCTCCTGGCTAGCCAAGGTATCTAGCTCTCTCATCTGTGCCTCAGATTCTCAACTGGTAACACAACAGAATGACATTGTCTGAACAATAGTCTTTAATACGAACCACATCTCAGTGTTGCAGCTTGCAGAACATTTAGGGTGTATCTGCCTTTGCAAATCAGAGAATGGCAATGGCATATCTTTGTTTCTGGAGTGAGTAGCATTAAGCGCAAGTGCCTCTTTCCTGCTCCCCGGGCATGACCAGCTAAGCCATTGAGGTACCAAGAGGTATAACCAGCCTTTTCTACTCTCCATCAGCAGTGCAACCCTTCCCTTGTCTCTCAGTAACGTGTGTCCTTGTTTCAGGAAAACACCCTCTTTCTGCAGTGCCTATAAGACCTCCTGCAGAAGCAGTGAATGTTTCAGTGTTCAAGGCATGGGGAACTCAGAGAGAGATAAAATAATTAGATACATTCACCTAGATGAAAATACAAAGCCAAATAAGCAAACGTTTTTTACCCAAATCTTAAAAGTTAACACTTGAGAACAGATTGTTGCATTATGGTCCTGCTGCCAAACAAACACTATGAACAAGGATTACTGGAGATCACTTCATCACATCCTAAAGGTCCTGTTACACATCTATATCTCTTTCAACCAGATATAACTGTCACAGAATGTGCCTCCATCACTCTGTTGTAGAATGCCTGCAAATTACTTTAGCCTGACTCTCCTCTGCACTGAGAAAGAGGAGCACTTTCAGTTTTCAGTGAAGGTGGGATTCTGTGCGCAATTTTAAGTACAGCGAAAGGTTTCTTCCAAAGCTGTTGTTTCATCTGTATCACAGCTTTTGTCCAGCCCCTCACTTGTTCCTCTTTCTGTACCATCTAAAGTCTCTTTTTTTTGTTTTTCTTTTTTTTTTTTTCCTTTTTTTTTTTTCCTTTTTCTTTTTCTTTTTTTTTTTTCCTCGGCCCTGTTTGGTCAATATATCTCATCTATTTTAAGGACTCCTGCCTCAGTCAAACCAAGGTACCAGAGAACATCAGCAGCTTCCCACATTTTTTAATCAATACTCCTGATTTTTTTCCCTCTGTCCACTGTGTTCCACAGGGTGGAGCTCCTTTAAAACATCGTACAAGCAAATTCATTATCCAAGCTGAAGTCCCTTTTTCTGCCTATAAAAATGCTACACTTGCTGTACCATCCATTTCAATACCAGCTTGATCATGCAATAGAGAACACCACCACTAAAAAAGACACTTCCCTCTCACCCATACAGACCACTACTTTTTGCTCCTTTACTTGTCCCCTGACATGCACCAGCAGAAACAGCTGTGTGGCAGCACAATGAAGAGTTGGGAAGTTGACATGGGTAAAAAAAAACTATATTTTGCTCAGTTAGCTGTTTTCAGCATCAATGTTTGTGCTGGGCTAGAGTAGCTGGTGAAGGGAGGGTGTACAGGGGATGCAGAAGCCAGAATAATCAACCAGAGAAAAAGACAGGGCAGGACTGTCTTTTTTGGCAGTGGTACTAGTTTCTGCTGGCTAAACTGCCTGTAAAGTCATCGTACCAGGCCACTGGCCCCGTTGCCTGTCACACAAAGATGTATTACCTCACTGTTTCCCTGTATCCTTTTGTGTCCTGACTATCTTTCATTCTGCCCTTTGCCACAGTGGAATTTTGGAATGTGTTGGCTTTTGCATTGTGATTAGAAAAAGTAATGATAGTTGGAGTCATAGGAGAAAATGCATGTAGTAAGAGAAATGTTTCCATTATCCTAAAATAATTTTTTACTCTTTTTTTCTCACAAAGTGAGAATTCTAATTAATGTTTCTCTTTTGGGCACAAATATATCTTGCTGTGAACTGGGAAAAAAAAAAAAATCCAGAAGTCAGATATGCCTGCACCAAAAATGTTCCTAACACCTTACATCTCTCTGCTCAGGACTGGTGTAACATATCACTCTTGCAGAAATTTTTCTAAATTTTTTAAAAGCTACCAGCAGTTATTCTTCTGGAAGAGAATGTTATCCTTCTGAGAGTGACAGACAAGCTTTGTTGTCTTGGAAAGTCCTTTCCCACAGCCACAGAATTCACCAGTCTGAAATGTTCCTGAAAGGGCTGTAGTAAAGCAACTTCTTTTCTCACTTCCCCTCAGCTGTTGCTTCTCAGCTGCCTGAGGCTTTGATGACCCAGAAGGTGAAATAGTATCTAGAAACACTTACACATGGCAGTACCAAGAGTGAAGGGATTTTTCAGGCTGAAATAACAGAAGAGGAAGCACGTAGATCTGATGGAAATCCTGCGTAACTTGAGGCATCTCTAGTATCTTCAGTACACTCTACTCCCTTCCTTCCTGATGAAGGGAACAGAGATTTCTCAGGTCCTGTAGTCCCCTGGGGAGATTCGCAGGGCTAGAAAGTGACGTATAAAATCAACACAGACAGGCTTATCAACAGAACTTCCTCTTTCCCTGGCAATGAACCTTGGAGATCCATCCCCTCCTTGGCTGGTGTCCTCTCTTCTCTCACCTACCTACTTTTCTTGTGCAGTCTCTTGCCAAATAGCCACAGAAATGGCCAGAATGAGTGGCACCAAGACAAGATGGCTGTGAAGCTCTTAGAGGTGTACAGGAATCTCTTTCCTCTCTGTCTTCAGGGCAGAGGGGGACATAGGCCAATTTCTTTGGGTTTGTAAAGAGCCCATGGCCTTGCTGCACCGCAAATAAATCAGCATAAAGGAACCTGACATAATGTTGCCAATTCGATGTGTACTCTCAACTGAAACTTGAAATATACTTTAAAACTTACTATTAAAATGTTTACTGTTCTCATTGGTATCTTCCATTGATTGCAGACAGTCAGTAGAAACAAACCTTTGTCCCTTTTACATTTATTTTTATTATTTTAATAGCACTATCTTGCTTTGTTAATGACCAGTTTAAAACTTCACAGGTCAGATTTGAGCATGAGCTATGCACATCTGGCTCTGTAATCTGCGTCACTAGGACTCTAGTGGTAACTTCTCCTGAGGTTTTTCCCTTCTTTTTCAGAAATCAACAGACTCATTTTTTATTCTTCAGATATTATATCAATATCTGATCTATATTAGAAAACTTGCACATTTCTGTTGTTGCCGGAATGTCAGACCAATTCTGTTCCCCTCTAAGAAGAGTCACAAGCAACAGGCAAAGTACTGGGAGTGCAAATAATATTTGCCTAATGACTCTGTCTGAGTTGAACCAGAGTGATAAACCAGCAACCAGAAAGAGCACTCCAGCAGAAAGCTTGTCTTTGAAGGAGTATGATACCACATCAAAACCAGCTACAGAATATTAAATGATGGCTCAGAAATATTTTTCACCTCTGTCTAAATGTAGCACATTTGAAGCAAGAAAATAAGGACTACATCACAGGCAGGAAACGTTAAATATATAATTACTTCTTCTTGGCAAAACTGTATAGCCCCAAGTTTCTTATAATGTATAAGATAGAGTACACCTGTCATGTCTTGAATGAACATGAAACCAGGACTTGCAAAGTTAAATACATCTCAAAAAAATTGTCTCAGTTTCAAATTGGAAGTTATATTTGTAGTAGGTAGTCACGTAGTAAGATAAATAGTTTATGCATATGTGGTTTTAATATGCAGATTTCGGTTTCCACCTTCTGCCTCAAAAGCAGCAATAGTATTTTGGCATAAGGACTTTTACTGGGGGTAAGGGAATCAGTATTTTTAATTTAAAACATGCCCATGGTCATTGTGTATTGATACGTAGGTATATTCTTTATATGACAGATTGAAACTACTTTTGTCCTAAAGGTCACAGGAGTGAGAACCGGTGGTGCTGGGCTCCAATTCTAGCTTACATCCACTGTAAAATATTGGTCAAGATGAACTCAGTCCATTTACAGTGCCTGAATCTGTTTTTATTTCTCACTTGAAACAAGGTACACTTTGAATCATTTCTGTATAGTTCCATTCTGTTATATTTTCTTTTCATTCCAAGGTTAATTCAGTCTGACAACGCTCATTGTGAAATATCAATCCTTCCCAGGGAACACAGTGAGATTCAGAGATAGTATAGAAAGTTTTCAGTATATTCTCTTGGCAAAATAGAAAGCTGCTTCATAGCTTTTTTTAATAATACAATGGACAAGCCATTGTTTCTTGTCCCAGACAGTAGAGTCTTACTAGATAGAACTCATGTCATCATCTACAGAAATAAAATAGAACCAATTAGCCACCCTGGGCCTCCCTCAAAAATTAGTAGGGAGAAATTACATCCTCCAGTCTTTGGAAAAATAACAATTAAAAAAAAAAGCTACTGATAAACTGTCGATTCCTTTATGGCAGATGACACAAGAGTGATCAGTGTTTAAGATGGAGCAAACACCACTCTTTTTTCACAATTTCTTAGTGCCAGCAAACCCAGGAGGTTGGTCTACTGCTATTGTTGAAAGCTCTAATGTCTGATTTGGCAGAGCTGTGGGCCTCTGGCTTCACAACCATCTTGCAATTTGGCAGCACTGTAAATTAAATAGGGGTAAGAGTCACTGGAAACCTGGGCACCTGTGGCAAGGCAGGAAGCCAGGGTGACTTGTGTAATCATCCAATTTTGAAAGAGAACAAAGTCATCAGGAAATGAGAATGTTGGAATCTGAGAAATGCCTGTGGATCTTTTTTTCCCTGAATTGTTATTAGTACAGCTCAAGAAGTAAAGGATCACTGATCTCTTAATTCATCAAATGCGCTGAATACTCTGTTTTAGTAGAAATGCTTATAGTTCAGCTATTGCTTAGCATTTTCTGCCCTTTTCCTCTATTGTATCTCTCAAGTATGTTTCAATTCTTTGAAGGATAATGAAAGCTCTCTCCTGGGGAAAGGGAAGTCATGAGTGATAGAGCAACTGAAATGGTACCTGAGGCTGGCTTGGCAGCAAGCACAGCTGGTGAGCTAATAAAGTCGACATTTCTTACGGATTCTTGTCATTGTGGCCATGTGATGAATGTCATTCTATACCATCTCCAATTCTTCACAGGGGAAATAGAAGGTTGGAGTATTTTTGGAATATGCCTCTGTCGGAACAGGCTCACTGTCTACCTCTAAACCTCCTTAACTGAATGCAACTTCAAAGCTTGGAATGTATGACAAATTGTACCTTGATTCTTTGGCAAGAATCGATGATTACAGGGTGCAAAGAAAAGGTGCTGATCCATTAGATCAACACAGACGACCAACACTATGGCAGGAAGTATTTTATTACTCAAATTTCATTAGGAAGGATATTAAGGCTTTGAAACTTTGGTTCTGTTTAGAATAATGGCAGAGTGTTGGCTCAGTTTCTGTGACATTGCTAACATTGATTAGACAGAGGCCATGAGTTTTAAATCATAGAATTATTTAGGCTGGAAAAGACCTTTAAGATCTTAAGTTCAACTGTTGACCCAGCACTGCCAAGTCCATCACTAAACCATGTTGCTAAGTGAGGTGTCTTCACATCTTTAAATACCTCCAGGGTTGGTGACTCAACCACTTCCCCAGGAAGCCTGTGACTATTAGGAAGAAATTTTTCCTAATATCCAATTTAAACCTCCTGTGGTGCAATCAGAGGTCATTTTCTCTTGCCCTATTGCTTGTTACCTGCAAGAAGAGATCAACCCCCACCTGGTTACAACCTCCTTTCAGGTAGAGAGTGATAAGTTCTCCCCTGAGCTTTCTTTTCTCCAGGTTAAACAGTCCCAGCTCCCTCGGCTGCTTCTCATCAGACTTGTGCCCCAGACCCTTCCCCAGCTCTACTTCCCTTCTCTGGACATGCTCCAGCATCTCAATTGGGAGGCACACAAAGCTGAGCACAGTATTTGGGATGCAGCCTCAGTCGAGTACAGGGCAGTGAACCCTTTGTTAGTCCTGATCCAGGCCAGGAGGACATTGTCCTTCTTGGCCACCTGGGTGCACACTGGCTCATGTTCAGCCAGCACACTCAGGCCCTTCTCCTCCCAGCAACCTTCCAGCCACTCTTCCTCCAGCCTGTTGCTCTACTGGGGTGTTGTGACCAAGTGTACTGTCACTTCACATTGTTGAAAGTCATTCAATTAGCCTCAGCCCACCAGTCCAGCCTTTCCAGATCCTTCTGCAGAGCCTGCCTCCCCTCCAGCAGATCAACACTCCCATCCAGCTTGGTGTCATCTGTGAATTTACCAAGGGTGCCCCCAATCCCCCCCTCCAGATCAGTGATAGAGGTATTAAACACTCCCCAATAGTGAGCCCTGAGGAACACCACTAACAACACGTTGCCAACTGGATGTTTCTCCATACATCACCACCCTCCAGGCTCAGCCATCCAGCCTATTTTTCACTCAGCACAGAGAGCACTTGCCCAGGCCACAAGTACTTTCTCCTGGAGAATGCTGTGGGAAACAATGTCAAAGGCTTTACTGAAGTCCAAACAGATGTCATCCACAACCCTCATCCAATTTGCTATAGAAGGTGATCAAGTTTGTCAAGCAGGACCTGCCTTTCTTAAACCCATGGTGGCTGGTCCTGATCCTCTGGTTGTCCTGCACATGCTGCATGATGGCACTCGGGAAGAGCTGCTCCACGAGCTTCCCTAGAACTTAGGTCAGACTAAAAGGCCTGTAGTTCCCTGACTCTTACTTCCAGCCCTTCTTGAGGACGTGCAACACATTTGTTAACTTCCATTCAACTGGGACATCCCTAGTCAGCCGAGTTTGCTGAGAAATTATGCAGAATGACTCAGGAAATGCTTCCCTCAGCTCCCTCAGTACCCTTGGGTGAATCCCATCCAGCCCCACAGACACATGTGTGCATAGGTGGTATAGCAGGTCATAGAATCACAGAATATTCTCAGTTAGAAGGGACCCACAAAGGATCACCAGGTCCAGCCCTCAAGTGAATGGCCCATATGAGGATTGAACTCACAGTCTTGGTGTTATGAACACCATGCCACAACCAACTGAGCTAATTGACCATTTACCCTTGGATTGCAGAGCTTCATTCTCTTCCTGATCAGAGGCCTGGACACCCAAAGAACAGCCAGACTTACTATTAAAGACTGAGGCAAAGAAGGCATTAAATTGTTCATGCTTTTTCACTCTGCTGTTCCCTCTACTCCCCCACCCCCGCATTATGTTTCCAATAAACTGAAGAGCCTTTCAGATTATCCACAAAGTAGATGAAATAAGAATGGCTTGAAAGAGCAGACTGCAGTATCACAGGGCTTTGCATCAGCGAGTTTCCATGGTCACAATCAGGTAGTGAAGAAAGCTTTTGTAAGCACATCTCAATATTCTTTGTCAACATCTCCCTTCCGGTGTTGTATGGCTTTCTTAAACACTATTTATGTCTCATTCTGAATTCTTTTCATCACACAAGTGAGGTTACAGATTGGTTAAAAATTATGAATGTATCTTGCTCAAGTGTTAACAGGATTTATATCTGTAGAATGCATGGCAATATTGGAGAAGACAGTGACTGTCTTTGGCTGCCCCAGCTCAGTCAGCCTAAAGTCACCGGAATAGCCATACATGGATTGACATCTTCAAATGACTGGACAGCAAGACTGCAGCTCTATGCAGTGTCATATCACTCATCTGACCTGGATCTTCCTGTGCTGGAAACGTAATTCTTTCTGTACAGGAGGGAACCTGACTCTGCAGCAAGTTCTTGAGGCACTCGCACTCTCTGGACCCACAGGAGTCAGGCCCCTCTGCCACCTGCAAGGACAGTTTCTGTAATGCACTGTGTGATGCCTTAATGCTCAAACAAAAACACTGCCAGCATTCCTGCAGTGACCCCTTGAATACACACAGACTTCACCTGCCTCCTTGAGGGGAGCAAATGGAGGCTGAACCTGCTTTTTACTTGGAAGGAAAGTGGCACAGCTTTCCTATTTTGAAGAGGGTGATCCACCGTACCTATCAGAACTGGGGGTTTTTTGGGTAATGAAGATGAGTATAAACACTATGTTTCCACCTAAGCACTAGTTAAGATGTCCAAGCTCTCACCTGATTTAGGCACCACACCTTCACATGCCTTATAATGTGAGGAATGCAAATAAAAAAAGGACAAAATTCGCCATGCATTGTTACACAAGCATCTGTATTTATTTGGGTCTCTCAAAAGTCGTCAGCAAAACTGATCAACAACTGTCCCAGTTCTGGCACCTGAGCTCTGGACCAGAAGAAAATTGCTGCAATATTTCTTTAAATATAATGAAATATAAAATTAGAAGGGCTGAAAACCCTGTAAACAGAACTTTTGGTTTTGTGGGATTTGTAGAGCTGCTGGTCTTGGGCTGTGAACCAGAGAACTAGCTCTCTGTTGCATCTAGAATGCCTTCCATTCTCCAAAGATCAGAATTCTCCGGAAATTTGGTGTGTTTGCAGTAGTTATGACAACTCAATTCAGGAACAGCATATCTCCTGCCTGGTCTCAACCATGGCTGTAGAAAGCAGCTGAAAACAGGTTTTCTGGAAATGCTGATCATGAGCATTAAATGCAGATATAATCTGGACACTGAGACAGGAGACAGGCAGTGCAGAGGGCAGGAATGGGCTTGTGGTAGTAGGAAGGGTTGTGAGATGAGACTGCTACTTCCTTGTGTACCCTGAATGGGGAAAATTGATGCTTCTGAGATTTTCGTTCAAGTTTTCTTTAAGCTTTCTTGAGGCATTTCAGTGAAGCAGTTAAATATTCAAGAATGCCCAGACTGAAGCAACTGCTCCTGTTTTCGGTGACCTTAATGGGCTGGCTAGGTTGAAAAGTAAGGCTTTTCCCTACAGACGTAGAATAGCTCTTGGAAATGTTAAAACAGTTTGGGTGTGTTACACTTCAGCTTCAGATTCTGGGATTTTCATTGAAGGTTTCAAATTCTTCCATTGAATGCAAAGGTCTGTAGGATAGCCTTAACACAAAAAGTTTTTAGAAAAGTATTTTTTGTTGTCCATAAATCTCTTGGATTTTTTTGAAAAAATTTTAAATGGATGTAAGATATTCATTGTTGTTGAACTAAACACATTAAGAATGCAACATAAACTGGCTGTTTCAGGGGAGCAAAGGGAAAGGAAAAAAATAGAGATTTTTTTTCCTGAAGTAATAAAGTGTACAAACCCCAAAGACTGTTGTGAATGCTCCAGATGTACAAATTTCTTTTTGCTATCCTGTACACAAATTCTGTGAGCTACTGATAATGAGCGCTAACTTTGTTATAGCACACTTTAAATCTATAACATGCTATAATTCTCTAATAAACTAGGAAAATAGCATCTGTTCTTTCCTCACCTGCTAAACAGATGGCAAGGAGTGTAAATCTATTTATTTGACTTTTTTTTTATTGCTTTAGGCATCTTAAATTTAAATAATCAGACTCAAAATACAAACTTCAATCTAAAACAGGCATGCTTTGGAAAAAGGAAGGATCCTTTTTCAAAGGAAAAAAAAGGCTCTGGTAAACAGTAAGCAATTAGACACAACATGCTACCAGGGGTTGTTTAATTGAGGCTGCCATACTAAATTAACTAGATATATGCCCTTGGAAAGAGTAGTAAAGCAGAACTACTTGCATATGTTTACAATTATTCTATATGAAACCACGTGCTTTTTCTTTGATTTTTTTAATTTGTTTTTCCACTCCAAGAAAATTAAAATGCAAATCAAACTAGCTCAGTCCTTCTTTCTCCATAAATGGTAGGACTTGATTGAATATTATCTGCCAAAATCTCTCTGGGCTACCCTCTCTGTGGGTAGATTCATGAGACAGAAGTAACTTACAGCTCTTGTCTGCCTGTAATGGCTGTCCTATCAAGTTAATGTGCCCTAGTTTCAGGCTTTAAAGAACAGTTATGAATGCTTAGCTCTATAGGTCCCATAGATGTGGGGAGCATCTGGAGAACTGTAAATGAGTTCATAAAGTAGTAGGGGAAATGTCCTTGGTGTGACATCCAGATTGAGCGCTTCAAGTACAAAGAAACTCTCTCCAAGCATTAAGCTAGAGGTTTTTTCATTCCCAGTTAGAACTGCTCTTTGGACAGTCTTGAAATCTTGTCTCTGAATTTGCTTACTTTGATTTTTTGGGTTTTCTGTAGATCATTTTCAGGAAGTTATCATCTCATGAATCTCCTGAATATCATGTGAACTCCATTTTCTGTCTAACACTAAACACACTGTCCCTTAGGGCAGGGTGTAATTAGGCAGTATATGTCTGCACTAAGGGTAGATTAAATGCACAAAAGCAGACATAGTAAATAAAGGAAATTATCAATAAGTCATCAGTGAGATGAGCTCAAATCTCATCATTTATTTGGAAAGACAAAAAACTCTCATTTTAAACAGTGGTTTAGCTGATACTTAGAAAGGCTCCTGCAGCCTTATAAGATGCTATCAAAGTCCCTGAGCTCATATCCCAGACTCTAGGCAGCCCAGGAGATGGATGTTCTGAGTTATCCTGTGGGACACCACACTGTCTCCATGTATCACTATAATTTGTATAATTTAAGGCTATGCACCTGAAATTCAGGCATTCCAACACCAAACTTTTCTGTTTAGTGTACATCATTCCCAGCACAGTCCTTGAACACAGTCACTGGCTGAGAGCACTGTGTGCAGCACAGAATCTGAAGTATGTGGGGTCAACATGTCAGAGAAGCCAGCTGGGATGTGAGTTTGTAACTCTGATATGAGCACTCTGCAGGTGGATCCTGGACTCTTGGTTCATTCTCAGTCCATTTCTATGCTTTGTCTAAAGGCTAGTAAATATAAAACCTCCAGACTAAGCCAAGTCTAAAACTTTATACAAAAATAAATTAAATATTACCCCACAGTTACTCAAATCAAAAAAAAAGATTCTATAAAGTTGGTACAAACTGCTAACTTGCAAGCACTTAGGGTAATGCTAAATTAGGAATTTATTTGCTGTGAATCTATAATTAGAGTGCTGTATAAACTTATCTAATGTGACTCAAATTATCAGACTGCCATAAGCTATTAAATGTATTATTTAAAAACATTAATGAAGTCAGGTAGTTATACAGTATCTGTAAGAATGTAGTACATTTAAAAAAAATGTTTTATCTATTTAATATTTTGTTTCCTATGACTCCAGAAATACATAATACTAATCTCTAAAATGAAAATATGTATACTATCCATTTTTAATTAAACCTTTCTCCAGAGTCCTGTATCTCACAAAGATGGTGAACAGTGTTGGTCAGTGATTTACAATGTTAAGGACAATGATCAGTATATGTACTGTCTGACAGCCAGAACATAAGGATGAAGAGATCAGATGAGTTCCTGTAGAACTATAAAAGTCAAGTGTCCCATTATTTAGTCCCATTCTAGCGCAATATCTCAGCACTTTTAACTATATATTGCCAGCGTAGGTTTTTGGATGACTTACCACAACTTCCTAGCTCCTGTGGGTTTAAGTTTAGCCTTCTTGTTATTTTAATGTAGGTTTTTTGACTCTCATTTCCTTTGAGGGTTTTATAGAAATAGAATTACTACCCAAATGCATTAAAAATATTAGTATCTGCAGAGTTGGGAGTGCTCTCTGGAAGTCTATAAGCAACTCCTACAAAACAGGAAGCCATTAACTGCCATGAACATATGTAACTGTTATAGTATATGAATATACTGCATGGGATACTTATAAGACATTCACTGATGGAGATAAGGTCTGGAAGCTGGTTTTGGTTATAGAAATACTGACAGCAGCTGTATTTATTTCTCTATTGCAAGGCCTTCTTAAAAAAAATAGAGAGAGGCAAAAACCTACACCTTAAAGCCAGTTGTGAAGATTTTCAGAACTTGGGGTTTTAGAGAAGCCCACAAAAAAAAGTGCCTCATACAAGTTATAAATGTGTGCAAGCTTAATTGCCTTTCCAGTTCTAAGATTCACCGCTAAGGCACAGCCTGTCCCTGACTCCCCTGACCTTCACTTTTAAGAAAACAGACAAATCAATGTCAGCAAATGAAACACTGGGGATGGAACAAAAGCAGCCATTGAAGAGACCTGGGAGATTTATGGCTTGAAGGTGACTGGAATTCAACCTGAAGGTAAGTTAGTCACTATAGTGCAACAGTGTTAAAGATTCTTACTAATCTGCCTCCAACAAAACACTGGTCAAAACATCCACTGCACTAGTTCAACTTTCTGAGTGGCCAGAAGCCAGTTAGCACTTTTCTCTGAGCTATAACAGAAGCTTGAAGGTGGCTATTCACAACCATTATCATATCATGGAAGATTACAGTTGGAACAGTACCTCTACAAGCTTGAATTTGTGATCTGTTCCCTTGCAAGGGATCCCTGAGTAAAGCAAAAATAAACAAACAAAAAAGTAGAAATGCAAAGCTAGATTAATCTTCATAGAAAAGAATGTCAAGCTTAAAACAAGAGAATTTTTTAAAAATATGTCTATATAAACAGCATCTAGATAGAATTGCCACTTTAATTTCTGTAGATTTTGTTGGCATAACTCCAGTGAAGGAAGGCAAAACCCAAAATTTGCCCTCCTCTTAGTAAAAGCAAGGTTTTCTGGAAGTATATATATATTGCTAAGATGGGACATGGACACAAACATAGGGTTCCAGTTAAATCTCCAGCAAGATTGTAATACATTTTACATTTGGTTGACATTGCTCCCCAAGGAATTTGTCACCACTAAACAACACAGCTATTAAAATGTGAAGTGTTCCAGCTTCTTTCAAGTTTCACGATTACTTAATAATTCCAAGAATTTAGGGCATTTTTTCAGGTTGTGTTAAGTCAATTAGAGTGTCACATATTGTTAGGTCACTTTAGAACTGGTTTTATGTAATGTTGCTGTAAATCATACCCTGGTAGGACACGTCAGAACTAAAAGCACATGGGTTTGCGTCTATAACTCAAAAAAAATTTTACTACAGGCCAGAAAGAATGGGCATTTTTAGTCATATCTGTGCTGAGTAGCTGCCAAATCCTATTACCTGGCAGTGGCTAAGCTTTTCAGGTTTTGTAAGGTTATGCACACACTACTAAAATGTATGAATGACTCCTTAAAAGCAGGGCTCAGCATTCCTTATTCTTAATTTATTTTCATTACTGTCTGAAATGTGACTATTTTTTATAACATTACTGGATATTTTGGGTGTAGGAAAGTACACCCAGAGATATCATTCCTGGAGAACATATTACTGCTACAAATAGTCATGTTTATATGATTTGTCAATGGTCTACATTTTAAAGCATGAATTTTGGCACTGAATTGCCTGTGTAAGCACCCAACACTAATCTGCTATTAGGCACTGTCATGGGGATAGGTACATTACTCTACATGTAATATAACAGTGGTGGCAACAAATCCACGTCTCTTTTTTTTAAAAAAAGCTTCTAATCAGTTCAAAAAACAAAGCAAACCATTTGGCCCACACCAGCAGGTGCTGAACCAGCAGCATTTGTTGTGCAATGTTACAAAAAACCTTCACTTTTTCCAGTCTACTTTCCCCAGAGTCCCCAGCTGAAATTCCTTCTTATGCCCCTATTTCACTAGTCACTAACACACTGGTGGCCAGGGATAGATGGGATAAAGTACAGGTTTCAGTGTCTTCTGCAATGATCAATGTCTTCATATCGTGTCGTCCATTGCCTCACCTAATATTCAAGATGAAAAATCTTTCTTGTGGAAAACAGCATGTCTTCCATGTGACAAGCCAAGTAGCGTTGCTTTTTCGAGTATGAAGAGATTTTAAACAAATTGCTCACCTGCATGTGTGTCTGTTCCAGAGTGAACACTTCTCCATGCCTTCTCCAAAGAACTTTGTCATCCAATCAGTTGTGTCTTATGCTGGCCTGATTGCTCTTTGGGAGAAGCCAGAGATACAACTGTGTGATAGCCCAGCTACTGCTGGAGACGTAGCATTGATGATTTGAAGTAAGATTGATCAGAAAGGGAAGGGTAGGACAAAAATAAAACCAACTGTGCTGTTTTGCAATGAAATAAGATTTCCTAACTCTGATTGAACTATGATGTAACTTCAGCTTGATTAACAGCTATCTCTCCTTGAGAAGAGCATTTATGGTCTCAGTGTTGTGTTGATATTTACTGGCTAATATTGAAGGGCAGGGGCTTAATTTTTTACGGGAGTGATTCAGATTTACACCTGTGCTTACAGAACAAGTGATTACACAGTTAAGTTAGGCTCTGCTCAGTTTGTCATCCTTTGTTACTGTTTCTGTTGTTCCGGAGAAAGCATCACAGACGTGGGCGAGATTTGCTGTGCGGTAGGATGAGAACTCTCTTCAAAGAGAGGAACTTGGTAGAAGACAGATTTGAGGTGGTGTGGGGAAATTAGTCACTCTGTTGTCTGGAACACTTCTGTTAACTGGGATTTTGTAAATCTTGCTGTAGAAAGCATGGAGAATTTCTTGGTCTCTCCCAAGAGGTGATACAACAGGAGAACAATGATGTTTGAGATAGTCTTCATGCAAAAACCAAGAATTGGCCCTTTCCTCTTACTCATCTGCCTATTGTCCAAATTTTTTCCATTCTATTAATTCCTCTACAAGCCCACACTTATTCCCTCCTCTAAACAATCTTGTCTGTGATGATCTATTCTTATCCCTATGTCTCCAATTCTGCTTTTGTATTTCTCTTTCCAGTCCCTCCAGATTTTTACTTTCAGCAGGGATATTCGCTGGGTACGCTGTCAGATTGCTCACAACACGCAGAGCTGGAACATTGGGTAGGACAAAGTACAAGGAGTACTAGACCAAGTCTGGAACATCAAAGGAAGAAGAAAGAGATCCCCCAAGCCATTAAGTCCCCACCCACATACCTCAAGATGGTCTGCAGTGATGGCCAGGAAGGGTTACTAAAGGTATTTTTTCCAGTAAGTTCAGAAAAAGCAAGGTTTTTAATTATCCATTTCCACAGACACAAACTGAAAAGCAGAGCTCTGGTTTCCATTTCTTCCATGTCAGAGGAGGTCCTCACCACACATTTGGCATCTAATGCCCTCTTTTTCCTTGAAATGCAGTTGCATTATTAAGGTTAGTACAGCAAGATGGGAGGTAACTGGAGGTTAATTTTAAGGCAGCCATTCTTCTCTGCTCTAATAATGTTCTTCAGATTATTTCTAGGACTTAAGGAAGCTCACAAATGCTGTAAAAAAAATCGTCTCTGTCTATTTTACTTCAGGCACTTTCACCAGATGCTGCACCCTGATTTTATTTGATTTTGATAATTGTTCTCTCTCCCTGTCACCAGTGTTTACTGGTGTTTTTTGCTTTTATTGTTGGTTGACAAGCTTACCAAGAGTACAAGAAAAGAAATTAGTATCAGTCATTGGCATTGCAGTCCCCCACATTTTCCGTTTTGGCTTTTTCTTTTTCTTTCTTTTTCTGGTTTTGTTTGGAGTTTTGGTTGGTTATAGTTGGTTGGTTAAGGTTTTGGTTGGTTGCTTTGGTTTTTTTTACTGTTGTCTTTTTTTTCATTCAGTGTTTAGGTTACAAATGTGAGGGAGGAGTGTTTTAAAGAGCAACTATAGACTCATGACATTCTGTATTCCTATATGTCTTTATACTCTTGTATTGTCTGGGAGGATTGGTTTTTTTCTCTTTGGTCAGCTTTGATCGCTAAGGTCTTAACATGACTTGGATAAAACTTGCTCATCCATTACAGAATAACTGGTTACAATACCACAGAGCTTATGTTCAGCTTCTGAAAGTTCCTCATGGGTCTGCTTTATATAGTCTGTTTTTTTCTAGATCATCACCCAATGTATTACCCACACTTCTACTTGGCAAATTTTTGTTGTGGTCACTTGCGTTTGATTTTGGTTTAATCAAATCCATTTTTCATTCAGGAGTTAATAGTTTCAGTTGCTCACCTTAAACAACACTTCTGGTTTCTCAAGGTACTTGGTTGCTGTACTTGGTTATTATTTCAATATAACTCAGCTGTTTATTACAGCCAAGTGAGATGATTCAATTTCCTTGCTGATATACTGAATTCTTGTTATAGCAGGAAACAAACACCTTCTTGGTAAGCTAAGTTCATTTTTTACAATGACGAATGACTCACTGAGCAATCGTTCTTGAACATGACTGCAGCCATTTTTATACGCTATTTTTCTAAGAGAGGAAGGCAATGTTTAGTTGTTTTATTTTATGGCACAGGCCAGCCTATCTATGAGTATTATTAACATTTTATATCCTTTAGAAGAGAACTGTGGCATCCATACTAATATCACAGGATCTCATTTTATTTCCCATGACAGCTAGCAGGACAACTTGGTTTTTTACTAGGCAGAGAAAGCATATTTTTTCCGAAGTGAATTTACCAGTTCACAAAAGAAAGAGTAATATCCACACTTCATTAACTCAGTCTTAATTACCTTGTACATACAACAGGTCTTTTCCCTCTAAGGGGAGGTAAGCAAATCCTTACTGCTAACAATCATGGGGTGAATGACAAGAGCTGTCTCGGACTGAAACTTCTCTACAGTATCTTCAATATCATTATTTTTCCTCACAGGCTAAACATTTGGAGGAGTGTTTAGATTTACATCTCTTATGGAGCAGATTTCCACTCTGACATTTTCTGTGCCAATTCATTGCTCTCAGAGGAGTCATCTCTGCACCTAAAACGTAAAGCTAATAGCACAGATGCTGACAGATCCTGATTTGTCCTACTACTCTCTTTGTACTGTTTCTTATGCATGTGCCAATGTGTGCTAAGCCTGAACAGAGAGGAAAAAAAATATTCAGCAGCCTAAAAAGATTATACTTTAGAGGTTCTTTTCATGCAAGCACATACACCACTATATAATCTATGAAAGTTTCCACACCTATTTGTCGAATCAGAGTTGTAGAGTCTGACCATGATGTTTCAGGAGCAAGTGTCAATTTGACCTTACTCAGTTTTTGATTGTCCCTCTCCAGATCTCCTGAATAGGGCTGAGAGGTGCACAGTCACACATGACTTCAAGTGGCTGGGCTGAAATAACCCAGAGGTGAAAAATCAAGACACTCAAGTTGCCACTGTGTATTTAACACAAAATGTGGCTGAGGTGGAACTTGCCACATCTCCAAATTTGAAGAATGATGAGCACTTTCTATTTTAGTAGAGAGTTTTCAAAACACCACATATGAGCACTGAAGGAAGTGGCAATAGGATAGTGGCCATGACATCAGGGCAGAGAGAGAGAAAAGGAAATTTAGACTGCTTGAACAAAAGACAGAAGAACAAGAGTGAAGTCTGAGACTATATGAAGAGGAAATTGGAAAGGGGACCTAGAAACAAGGAGATGGAGTTAAAAGTGTTATAGAGAGAAAAAGAGCAGAAAGGGGAAGCAGAAGTAGGATTTAGACTGGAAACAGAGGACAAGAGCACCTTTGTCAATACGCTTGTCCTTTGCTCCAAAGCCTAAAAGGGCATTTTTCTCCTGTTGTCCCAGAAATGCAGTTCTAAAGCAAAAGTTTCATCCCTATCAAAGCTAATTTTCAGAGAAAACTATGTACTCCATACCCTGACTGCCTGGTACCTTTTATTCTATTCATTCCAGAGGCTCCAGTTGCACATCCTTGTGCCTCAGGCACCATGGGATGATGACATCTGACCGGATGCTGAGCAGGTTTGCAATGGGCATTACAGATACTTTCTCTGATGATGGCCCAGGAGACTTTCACATCATCGACTTTGTGCAATTGTGATTTCCCTCTGCAATTGCAGTATGTGTGGAGCTTAGGGGAAGCATCTTTGCCATTTTACCAGTTTATTCAAGCCTTCTTGTGCTGTATTCTGCTTGAGCTTGTCTCCTCTGTCACAGTTTCCAAATCTGAGAACAGGCAAAATTCTCATTGTTGAGGTAGAGGGATGACAAAAGCACACTGCAAGAGAAAGCCAACATGCAACTGTTGTAGCAATATCAGACTTCTCAAAAATAGCCAACAAGTCCATTCTAAAAACAGTATCCAAGTCTTTGCCTTATTCAGAGTTTTATCTTGTGTGATTCTATGTCAAAATTGGCAAGGACAATCTTTGTGTGGGAGTATTGTGGGGGTTTTGAATTAAATCATATGAATTCCTTTTTCTCTTTTTTCACATTATTTTTATTTTCCAGAAGAGAGTGGAGAGACAGTGAAGTTGGATGGAAAAGGTGCTACTGACTCATAAGGATGAGAAACAACCAGCCTTAAGAAGGCACTCTGGATTTATGCTTGCTGATTCATAACTTCCTACATACATGTGGGGAAAAAAGTGTGGATTTTGCCCTGAGCTATATTCTGAAGGAAACCCGCCCTCCCTTCACAAAGTGAAAAAGTAGTTTCAAAACTGTAGGAGGACTTGACTTCAACTCCCAGAAGATGTTCCCTTGAAAAATATTTAGAATAAAGAACTGAAAACATAATCCCCAACCACCAATTTTCTCTGCCTTCACAGAGAAGTTCAAAACTAGTTAAAGCTCAAATTTCCCAGTTAAATTATCAGGTAAACCAAATGTATCAATCAAACAAATAACAGAAGAGAGTTGTGTGAGAAAGGCACTAAGGGGTTTGTGGAGAACTGATTTTCCTTTTCCATGCAAGTGCTATTAGGTCAGTATGTCCCAGGCAATTAAATAAGGTAATATAAGAAAAATATAAAGAGAATCAAGAACAATACGAAGATAACAATTAAATAAGTTGGTGCCAATAGTGTTTCATTTCAAAGAGACTTAAAACTCATATCCAAACAGTTTATTGATTATCTATGTTTTGCAAAAGGACCCAATTCACAGAGGGTCCAGGTTAAAATTTTGATTGTAACAACAGCTTTTTAAGTCACTATTCTACCGAGGAGCCCAAAAGAATCTGCCTGTCCCCACAGAACTGGGTGACAGGACTAATTGGCATAGTGAGCAGGATCCTTGGCTTAGAATGCTGACTGATTCCCCCGCTAAATGGTATCTATTGAAAAAGGGTTTTATGAAAAATGGTTGGCAAGATCCTAAGTGAGATAAGGGGTGACTAAGGGCAATAAGCCACAATCTGAAAGCCTTAGTGAATTAATTCAGTAATTGGAATGAGATGTGTAAAATAAAAACAAAAGAGAGGAAGGGATGTGCTGGCTGTTAGCTGCAATATGGAAAACTGAAAACTAATGGGCTGAAAAGTTAAAAGGAGAAATTCAAAAGGCAAAGAGTGAATTTTCAACAAAGGATTGAGAATTAAAGGTAAATTAAAGGCTGGCAGTAAGTCTGGGAAAAGGGTATATCTTGAAAAAGAAAAAAACACCAAATAAAATTAATGCCAGAGGATATAAAGAAAGCAAGAAAACACCAAGACACTCAATTAAGAAGTAGCAATCTAGACCTCATAAAAGTCTGCATAGCTATGTGTGATAGCAACTGACACAGAGACATTTGGAATAGGCTAGATGGGTCTAATGAGGAAGCCAGTAAAGTGTTTCTGTACCAAACCAACACCTGATAAAAGAAGAAATCATTACTGATGGTACATTTGGAAATAAACCAGAGAGATAGAATACCACTAAAGTTCATTATTTTAATAGAGATATTCTGTGAAAAATACAAATAACATGGGGAACCAATCAATGGTCATGCCAACTTTGGTGTGACAAGGGCATCTCTTTGTGAGAGAGGCAGAAGATTTAGACCTAGGCCTTGCAATTTTCCTCACCCTCCATGGGCTCTATCTATTAGATGGGCAAGAAAGGTCCAAGACTGCAGTGAGGAGCCCAAGTTATCTAGGTAGGGTGCCGATGAATTGCAGGGAGAATGTTACAAGTGGCAGTCCTAACACTGCATGGAGCTGAAGTCAAAGGTAATGAACCCAGTCCTTGGGATGTTTCTGCTACCTCCCCCTAACTGGGATCCGTTGGGAAGTGGAACGTGGGGATGGGAAAATTTGCTTTCAGACATCTCTATCATGCAATACCTGTGGAAATGTCCTTTCTGCAAGTGCTCCCACAAACTATTTTGCAAATGCAAGAACAAAGCCCTGACACTTAAGACTGTGAGTGGTGCCAGGTCTTAATCATTTTGGCCTGACCCAGAAGCTGAATGAGTGCTCCATGAGACCAATGGACTGATCCAATCAAACAAAACATGACTGGGGTTACCAGCTGGGGGAGTTACCAACCAAACCGACAAAAAGCACCTGTCTAGATCAAGGGGTGCACTAGCAACTTACTTCATGTTTATAAATGACGGTAGAAGAGTAAAAGTCCCCAAGATGCCTCAAGAATCCTTCAGATTGGATATTAAGAGAATTTTTTCACTGAAAGCGTTGTTAAACACTGGAACAGGCTGCCGAAGGAAGTGGCTATCTCTGGAGGCCTCTAAAAATGTGTAGATGTGCTGCTTAGGGACACGGTTTCAAGGTTGACTTGGCAGTGTTACGTTAGTGGTTGGACTTCATGATCTAAAGGATCTTTTCCAACCTAAATGATTCTGTGAATACAAGTACAAAAAAGTCTTGTGCCAAATTCTGGTTTTAATTTCATCTGTGTAAATCTGTTATTCACAAGCTCTGCCTGCAAGCTAACTGAATCAGGTCATGTTTGGCCTGTGGGAATTTATTATTTATTACTGCGAAGCCTGCTACAAGTTCTGCTGGTGCTTTTGTAGTCCCTAAGGGACTGCATTTTTTTCATGGAGTCTGATAAAGACTTGGCTCCTATCACCATTTTAATGAGTAGTCTTTTCCCATATGTGATTACTCTTGGAGCAGCTAGAATAGAAACTTTGTTAACTGCATTGAATGGCTTTATGAATGAACATAATGAGAAGGATCACAGAAGTGATACTACTTCTGCAGTTTCTCAAAACAGCTTTGTCCTTTACAAAAGAGGAAGGTCGGAGGCAAATTGTGAGTTACAGATCAGGTTTGCAAGTTGTCACAATATCTGGGATTGTTCAAAGATGAGGTTTTCTTTCAGGTGCCTCTAGATAAGGAATTATCTTGTTTACTTTCAACACCCCAGAGGTCAACAAAGTAATTTTGATGTTCAGTGACTACCTTGAAAGATGTACAATGTGCCAACAAAGCATTTGAAGTGCACAAGGTCTGCTTCAAATATAGATATGGATCAATAGTGGCAGAGTTCATTAAGAAGACATTTTCTTTATTATGTTAGGAAAAGCATGGTAGTTTCATTAGTAATAAAAGAAAGACTCCCTTAGAGTTTAAAGCTTAATGTATTAGTGTTTATATTACTTCTAAGGAATTCATCTTTAGGTTTGTTTCTTGGCTTTATCATAGTTGCTAGGTAACAGAGATGCCTGTGACATGATAATCATTAGGGATCAAGATGGAAGAAAATTTTATCCAACAAAAATATCTGTGAACGATTTCTCTTTTCTCAACCCCACTCTAGGAAAAAGAGGAGCTGGGAGAACATACTTTTAACAGTTCTTGGAAGAATGCTGTCAAGGTTATGGAGAACTCTGCCTGGTCCCCTCTATTAAAGTTTTGACATCAGTGGAAGTCATAGGAAGAATCAAATTCTTGTCTCACATTCCTTGAAAGTGACTGAAACGAGCACAAAGGCAAATGACCAGCCCATTTGTCCCTCTGTAATAAGCACTGGGCTCATGGTCCCCTGTTGTTCTTTCAGCTGCCTTTCCAACCCCAAGGGCCTTCTCTCCCTTGCCAGCAGTGGTTTCTGCAGGGTCAGTTCCTCTCCTCCTTTGGCCATGGAGAAGAACACAGCAGCAAGGTCAGAGGTCAGGTGGCATGGCTGCAGTTTTGCTCCCTGATATCCAGCTGACAGTTTAGCTTTCAGATTTACAGGTGAGACAGGCAGCAGGGGGGTTTCTTTTTCCACTCTGCTCTGGTGGCCTGTCAGTCACCCATCTAAGCTGATGAAAATGTGCCAGAAGAAGGTTTTAATATCATCAAGCACAAGCCATTAGCCTTAACTAGACAAGAGGAACAGCCTTCAGGGACCCATTGTTATCTCTAAAGGAGACAGAGGAAATGAAAATGTAACATGTCCCTGTGCGGCCTGTAGGGATGTGAGTTCATTTTTTTTAGTGCTTTAGGAAAGGAAAACAAAAATGGATTTCAGCTTTGAGTGCTTTGCTACTAAGACTAATGGCTTATAGTGTTCATAACAACTATATTATTCTTGTAACAATAAGAATTATTATCTAATAGTCTTTGCATTGTTCTCCCCTTGTGCTTGCAGCCCTGGTGTATCTGTCACATGCTTGGTTGGAACAAGGATCATGAATGGTTTACTTGACAAATTTCAACTTTCAGCTGGCAAAGAACAAATGCCTTTCTCAGGTAAAGTGGTAAGCGCAGTATTTGGGGGGCTATCTCTACTTCTGTTTATTCTGATTGATGTTGTTTCTGCTCCTTGTTCATATGGTTTACAAAGGTTTTCACAAAAAAGGCAAACTGATTTTTGCAGACATTTCACCACTTAACTTGCAAAGAGATATCAACAAAAGTACCAGAAAGGCCGTCTCTGAACAGTTTCTTGAAAATACTGAAATGTGAACTCCATTGTGTCCTTGTAACAGATTGCAAAACTCATGTGTATCACTTTTGTTCCACAGGCATAGCAGTATAACTCTAAGAATTACACTAGAGTTACAAATATTTTTCTAATTCAGGTAAAAGGAACTGGATCATTATTATTTTATAACATCCTGTATGCGAGGATTCATGCCCATTTACAAGTAAACAAAAGAGGCGCAGCAAGGGGGGACTGAAGACAAATCTTTTATAATTATATTTATATAATCTTTGGCAAGAACCTTATCTAAGTATCTAGAGGATGCAATTCATAAAGTGCCAAGGCACATTAAATCAGGTATTGCAATGCCTGTGCTGTGTTTTACATGCCTGGTTCCCAGAGGGGAATCTAAAACCCAGAATTACGTATTTACCTCTCCTAAGCAACTGACATTCATTAAGATGAATTCCAGCTCTTATTAGGCTGTGACATAAATACAAACAATTAGAAACTGCACAGAAAAGTGTCTCAATTCCCTTCCTTTTCAGAAGCTAAGATCCTGCTTCAGAGTTAACAGCAAGCCATTAGGACCTGGAGCCCACATTTTGTCTCCTACAGATCTCTTAAAAAACTGTCCTGATTCTTTCCAGAACAGAGTTAATTTTTTGCAGTAGCGGGAAGGAGGCATGCAAAGGACCTGGATGTTACTCTGTGCCACCTCACATAACTTTTACTAGGATAGGGGAAGGGGTCTTTTCCAGGTCTGCAGAGCATGGCAGAGGGAGTGGTCAGGTATTGTCCACCATCAGGCGGGTTCTGTGTGATCACCTCTTCATCATCCCCTCTGTCATAAGCATTGTTGCTCTTACTGTTCATTTTCTTATCTCATTGCTGTTTCCAGTAAGTTTTTCTTATCTCAACCCATGATCTTTACATTTTGTGACTCCAATTCTCCTCTCCATCCAGGGGGAGAGGGAGCATGTGAGTGGCACATGGTTTGGAGAGTCTAAGGGGAAACAAAACAAGAGCCGGGAAAAGAATTACTCTTTTTGTCTATCTCTCTGCAAGAACGTGCAATGGAGATCACTCATCCTGCAGGCTCTGACCTAGGAAGTGGGAAGCTGGGACACCAGTCTCTCCTACTCTGCCACAGCTGAAACCTCACTACTCTCCTCACCTCCTTCTTCTCCTTTAGACCCCCAAAATGTTCACTGAAAACACAAAAACAGCTGTGCACTTGTGGTTTACAAGAAGTGCAGCCAGGGCACTGCTAGGGAGATATCTCCAGGTCTGGATAGTCCAGTGCCTGGGGAAGAAAGTGGTTGTAGGGCTGCCTCTGCCAAGGTTGCTGGAGGCAGCCCTGTGGGTACAAAAATAACTTCAGAGTTCAAAATTCTTTTTACAGGCTTTGCACTGTAATTTTAAGTGTTAACCCAGGTCACTTGACCTCCTGACAGCAGGATGACAATTTGGGGTTTAATAAACATCTGTCTACATTCTAATCAGTCACAGGGTAACCACTGAATTTGGCTCTTTGTTTTGCATCTAATAAGTACTACTGGGGGCTTCAGAGGATTTAAATAAATTTTAATAGACTGTCGTAAAATCTGAGTACTGCAAGAAACTAGGAATATATCTTTATTGTTTCCAAATCAGGCTAAAAATACATTAAATTATTGCAGTTTATAAAAAAATTATTGCAGGGTTTTCGTTTCTTCCTAGATTAACATGAAAGGAAACTCAGTTTAAAATGTCCTATGCATATTGTTTTATACTCTACCATTAGAAAAGATGGAGCAGATTCTGCTGTTTGATTTATAATACATTTTTATGCATATATTTTCTAACCAGCTAGATGAATAAATATACAGAGTGAATCACACATGCACAGGCCACTACTTTTTTCCAGTCATAAATATATCTTCCCTTTGGGACTATTATTTTCTTTTATGGAAAGATAGTCCCCAAACACATGCAAATTTTCAATAGGTAATCAGAATGATGTGGAGTGAAATCTAGAGTGATTTAACCAACTGCATAGAGCCATTCAATCTGATTCTCCACTGTGCACTGCAAATGATATCAAATGAAGGTGAGTGAAATCATTACCCAAGTTCTTCATGCTTGGCTTGTGGAGAATGATTGTACAAAGTGGAAATTCAAAGACACTGGGCTTTTGGCAGAATCAAGAACGTGGAAAGGATTTTGCTTGTTATGCCCATTATGATATTGGGAAATATATACTATGCCCAGGACTGCTTCAGGTGATTCAACAAGAGTTTCAATGAACAATAAGGATGTCATTTTGCACTATCTGGATCTGCAAGAGATTTCACATTTAAGGGTCTGGTGTTTTTTAAGTGTGGAATAGGAAAAGGTATACTCCTGTAACACATTTCAAGAGATGACTTACACGCTACATTTCTCTTGTTTCAATGATGATTTCCCATTTACATCTGCAATGTATTGGAGTAACACAGCCACTATAATCCTTTAATTTTATAAATATGTACACTTACCTATGTATCTGCCCAGATATATAAATATATCTAGAAGGGTCTCTCTGTACATAGATAGACAGCCACAGCATTTAGAAGATGGCATGCAAACATGTGTCTATCTTGAGGCAGGCCTGAACTATACATATCTTCTCAAACATTCAGAGGAAATATCAGATACCTTGTAGTCTGGAATCTATGAGAACACTCATTGTTTCAAGCTTATGAGAAGTCATGGTGACACCATGTCACCAAAACTTTTACTTATAATTTTTCACTTTACTTTTAATTTGAAGTGATTTATCAAAAATATTTGCCACTTTTTAACAATAGCTGTAACAGGATGGTTTTATTGTTTGGAAAAACTGTTCATACCATCTTGTGCAAGTGCACACTGCAACACTAGCCACAGGTTGGCCTGTTTATATCTTACCCTCATTTTGCAGGAGGTAAGGTATCTATTAAACAATTCTGTGTTTGTCACAATGTTATAGGAGCCCAGTAGAGCTGGCTGATGGCATCATTCTAAAGGCCTGCTGAAGCAAGCTCTTCAAACCTCCATTCACAGTAGTTGCTATCAAAAATGAAGTGTTTCAGCTTCTTTTTGTAATATTTAGGAAATTTTCTGCATTCTTTTTCCTTGGTCTAAATCTTATTTTCTAATTTTGCACGCTTATGAGCATTCAATACTCATCCTCATTTTCCTTTCAGGCCAAAGAACAACAGTGATAAATTTGCTTTAAGGTGTGCTCTTAAAATCTTACATCTTTTTTTCCTGGACATACAAGAGTCCCAATGCAATCTATGCTGTCATGCAGCAGTGTCAAGGACCTGAGGAAAAAAAGTCGTTTTATAGAAAGCAGCTTTGTTGAAGCAGTGCAAGGGTGAGTTAGTGATCATCATACTGACCAACATGCTGAGTGATGCTCATCCCAGAAGACTTCCCTTAGGCTCAGTTAGTTCCTG
Source organism: Pardalotus punctatus (assembly GCA_013400915.1). Classification (NCBI taxonomy): domain Eukaryota; kingdom Metazoa; phylum Chordata; class Aves; order Passeriformes; family Pardalotidae; genus Pardalotus; species Pardalotus punctatus. The sequence goes on from VZTX01010276.1 coordinate 298,236, forward strand.
CATTGTAGATTAGTGGATCATGGTAGGTGCTACACTCTAATCTGTGCTAATATTTTACCATAACTAGTAAGGATTTGAACATTTGAATCACTTGAAGATTAGAAGCTGTGCATAATTCTGTGCTCAGTTCTGAAGATGGTGGGAATTGGAGGGTTATGTCCTGACATGCACTTTCACACCCACACATCATGTATCTCATCAGTCTAGTTTCAGAGTTAAGAGATTAAAAGGGCAGTCTTTAGCTTGAAAGGTGTAAAATTGGCCTCTATATCTAGTATCTGCATAAGGTCTTGTAATATTAAGTGAGTAATTGGAGGACATTTTCCTCTAAGACAATATGCTTGTGTTAATTGTTTTTCTGTGATTAGTGACAAATGTGTCAACTTGACTTCTTAAGCACCTAGTAATAACAGGTCAGCATTCATATGTGATACTGGGCAAAACAAAATTCAGTAAAAAAACAGGGGGGGGTTCATGTTCCTAAGGGGGAAATTATTTTAAGCATTCTGGCAAGTGCTTTTAACTCTTTCTTTCCATTTGCTTTGACTGTTTTTGTGACTTTCATTCTCCTAATGACAATTAAAGGCAAAAGCAGGTGACAGAAGATTCTCATGTCAGGCAGGGCAGGTTCTGCTGATCACAGAAGAGAGACTTGAAAAGCCCTGTCACTGGAATGGTGCTGTTATTTGTCACAGAGGAAAGATTCTTCAACACAGAAATATTTGTACAGTCTGTTGGTGTAAGTTCAGGGACAAACACCCAACTGTGCATCTACAGGCATTTTTCACTGCAAGTGTTGATGTCAATTGAAAGATGAATGCACTAATCAATAAACTAACAAATTCAAGTCCTGTTGCCAACAGAAAGAAATTTCTGGCTTGAAGGAAGAGAAAATTTATAAATCCTAGATAATCTGATCCTACAATTATTTTTATAACTTGCCTGTGGTGTTTTAACTCAGGTTATCATTTTCTGGTGAAGAATGAAATAGTTCCTACTCTCTGAAGTGTGGACTTCAAATTAATTCTTGAATTTAAGTCATCCTGCAACTAGTTTTAATTCTTCTTTGAATGTTACAGGTTTATTTGCCATAATGTATTTGACAACAATTTCGAATAGCCAGTTCAGAACCAGGACTAGTCAAAAGTTTCTGCTTTTGAAGTGGTGGAATACTTGTTACATTTAGAAAAACTGCATATTAAGTCTGTTTAATACATTGTTCTAGTTACCATGACTATGTCTAATAAATATTTGTATACCTCAGCAGTGTCTACATCCAGTTAAAACCCCTTTATTGACATTTGCTTCCTGCTGCATTTGGCACAATAAACTGAAGTCAGGAACAATTATGATTTGAAAGGAAACAGATATTGCATGTTCACACTTTCAAACCTGTTTTTTCAAAATCCCAAGTGGTTAAAGTAGCACATACACAATTAGAACATCTCCAATTATTTCAGTCATTTATGGAGCAGCTGGTAGGAGGGCTGATGCCTGATTTGTGCCCACAAATGCATGTTTAGGAGAGATTTAGCACCCGGCTTGGTAGTGTTAATTGTGTTAAAGTACAGATTCCTATCAATCTGGAGCACAAAAGATTTTATAAGTTCTACTTCACGTCTAGTTTTCCCTGGAAATATCACAGGCATTGGACACAAGTTGAAACTGAATTTTAGGAAATGCTTCTTTGCAAGAAGGGCAGTGAAGTACTACAGAAGAAAGGCTGCCCACAGAAATGTGAGATCGTCATCCCTGGTGTTTTTTAGGAGTTGGCTAAACAGCCATGGCTAACCTGATCTGGTGGTGGCAACACACAGCCACCATGGGAAAGAATACACATGGACTATCAAAGCCTCTTCTAAGTGATATTTAATTACTTCTTTTTGGTTTTTAAAAAGAAGACATTTAAGACACTCCATTGTATGAATTGGATGCTGTAAGTTTAATATACCTGTACACATATACCTTTATCCATGCACATACATATGTGTACACATATCAAAATTGCAAGTAGAAATATGTGCATTTCCATTCAAACCTCTGCAGACAAGTAGGTCCCAAAACAGGACTTCTAAATATCCGCTTGACGTATGTGTGTGTATTAATTTTGCTCAAATTGCGGTTGTGGCCTCCGCTGGGGTTTGCAAGATGACTCAGGGAAGGGAGGATTGCAAAACACAGAGTGCAGCTGTCAGCAGCAGCTCAGGTCCTCTGGGGTGGAGGCATGAGCGTAACCAGCTGCTGCACACATTTTAGCTGGTTCTTACTCTCCTGCCCAGAAGGAACTGAATATCTGCTGGCTCAGGAGATAGCATAGAGTAAAGAAAAAACTGTGTCACATTTTCTAGGGTTTTGAGAGGTACTGATGTTATCTGTCTCTTGAAATACAACACTTCTGAGTTTTAATGTTAGATGTATTGGATATATTTATTAGCACTGGCCTCCAAGCCTCCCTCTGTAAGGGTAGCATGGTTTCGACAACTAAACTAGACTGTGAGTAAGGAATGCCCAAAAAGAAGCAGCTCCTTTGAACAACACCAATAAATCTTTGGTGTTGCCATGAGAAGGGGTGTAAGCCTCCGTGGAACAAGACAAATCTTCCATTAAGTAAATTTTGCTGTGCTGGGTTGATGCCAATTTGTAGTGCACATTGTGATGGGAAGAAATCAACATTTTAGTTGAAGAGTTGGTTTTACTCTAAGTTTCTCAGCCACTTAGAGATAAATTAACCTTTGGACCACAATTTATTTTCTTTAGACAAAACCAAATACTTCTGGAAGTTTGATAAAGTCTACTTTAAGAAGAACAAAGAACAGGCAGAATTCTGCTTTCAGAATTTCTACTTTCAGTAATATCTACTAGTCTCAAAAGATACTTAAATTTTAGATGTAATCTTCTGTTGATAAAATTTACAGTAAAAGAAACAATATTTAGCACACTCACTAGCTACTGTACTTGTGGCTAATGCATCTGTTTAAGGATAAGATTTGGAATTTTCTTACATAGAAATCTTCCAGATGCCAATTAAACAGAAGAGGCAATACGGCATAAAATTTTTTCAAACACTGTCTAGCATTTATTCGTGTAACTGGACTGTAGCACTGGACAGAAATACGTTGTGAATGTATTTGTAAAATTCAAAATTTACTTAATATCAGTGTCATTGTTCTAAATACTATTTGTTCCCATCCCTAAATCCTTCCTCACAAATCCTTCTGTTTCCTGTCCTCTATTCTCAGCCAAGACACCCCTAGCAAAAGTGAAGCTTGGCGTCTCTGGTGCGCACCAGATCACACACCTTTTCATTCACCTCTCCCTGATCCCTGTTTTGTCTGGCTCACTGCCCAGAGCCTGCTCTTTCCCAGAGCTCATTTTTCCAATACATCCCACCCACCTCAGCTGCTTTTTGGCAGAAGAGGGACAGTGCAAAGTGGCAGCTGGCAAACAGCAGCTCCCAGCAGATGCAGAGTGCAGGGAAGGAAGGAAATTCTGTAGCAAGTGGTGCAGATGGAGCCTGACCTTATTGTGTTCACGTGGCCCTGCTGTTCAATGAAAAAATGCTTTCCTTAGTCCTGAGCAGCTCTTTCTGTGGCTGCTGCAGACCCAAGGCTAGTCAACATCTCATTGCACAACCGAACAGTAAAATTTGTTTCCGTAAATGTCAGACTTGCCACAGGTTTACTCTGTTATGAGGAATAATAGCTTCTGCATATGTGAGGAAGTAACCCTTAGAAACAGTAAAATAATGTGAAATTGCTAAGAGTTACTTTAGCAAGTTGTTAGGTTGGGAAGCATTTCAGGTGAAAATATCTGAACATCTCTTTTCTTTTTTTTTTTTTTGGTTGTTTTTTGTTTGTTTGGGGGTTTTTTATTGTTTTTTTTTTTTGTTTTTTTAATATACACAGCTACCTTCTTGCCACAGATGCTGACAAACAAGGCACACAACAGTATATGCAACAAATTGTGCTAGCTAACAAAAAAACATCAAAAATCTATCTTTAAAAAAACATGTTACATCCTCATAAAATTCCCTCTAGGACAATTTATTAAATTATATTTTCTATTTAGTCTCAGCGTACAACTTCCTGTTTACTTGGAATTGTAGTAGGTGATTTATTTCCAGACTTGTGTTTGTTTTCTTTTCTATTTTTTGTTTCCAAATTATTTCAAAGACTTGTAAAAGCTGATAGAGAAGTTCATTCCAAGACTGAAGTTAATGAAAGCAGCAGATCGTGATTCCTTACAGAATTAGAAAACTGTGTCCATGGAAACAAAAAGAGAAGTAAAACCTGAGATTCTGTTTTTCTTCTCTGCTGTAGGATGTGATGAGAAATAATCAGTTTAGTGATACCTGAGGACAAATATTTTGTTGTAGCAACTCTAAGACATGAAGTGCCAGGAAACCAGCATCAGACAAGCTCCAAATGATGACACATACTGAAAAGTAACACCTGCCATTTCCCCAGCTTATGTGTCTTGCCATGCAGCCTCCCAGCTAGTAACCCTAAGGTAGTGCGCTGCAGGTTTGTAACTATGGGTTCAGCACAAAACCAGATATTAGTTTTGGTACTGGCTCATGGAAATATGTCATGACAGCTCTTTAAGCCAAAAATTGATGCATTACCATAATTTGCTAACATTGCTATTGTCCCAAGCATGGGTTGGGTCTTTATTTCCCTCTCTCAGGTACTTACATTTTATTCATTATTGTGATCTAGAAGGTGCCAGCACATTTTGTGATGATATGTCAGAAAGTCTGACCTGGGGTGTTTTTTTTCTCCCACTATGTTTTTATGTTTGCAAGTTTTTTCATTTTCTGTTGAGAACTGTGGGCAGATACTAGTTTCCTCTCTCCAGAGAATACTATATTTATAGTACATATTTTAAAATTTTTTCTTTAAAGAAACATCATCTTAACAGGATAACTCCTCACTCTTACTCTGCTCTAACATGACTCTCAAAAGCCTTGTAACATCTCCCTTACTCTCTATTTAGAAACATCAGCCTCCCATCCTTTTTGCAGAGAACACAGACCTTCATTCCCTACTCTTTTTTAATAGGTTGTTTTTTCTGTACTGCTCTTGGAGAAGTCTACTTAATCTTCTCTGTTGCCACAGATAGAAGTCAACCTCCTTATCTTTAAATCCATGGGATTTTATATCCATTTGAGAACACTGGAGGAACAATTTAAGAGGCAAAGTCACAGCTATGAAAGATGAGTCACCCTGAGGTAAAATACACTCCCCACCTCCCCCATATATAGCCATGCATACTGGTCATGAACAAGCAGTTACTAAAAACTAAGCCTTATCACCTTTTCCAGCTACAGTTTTGCTCTCAAAACTTTCAGTTCTTCCAAACTGGAACAGCAGGAATAAACAGCCCAAACATAACTTTGATCAAAAACTCAGACTCTGCAAAACAACTACACAGCTACTATTTTTCCCTTTATTTTTTAGCCCTTCCTTCCTTCCCTCCCTCCTTCCTTCCTTCCTTCTACTGCCTTGGTATCTCCTATAAAAGCAACTCTGTTTTTTTGAAATACAGAGCCCATTTTTCCAGCTCTATTCTATGAATGCCGTTCCAGCAATGTTTTTAAGCCTGACTATACCGCAGAATAATCTGAGCAACCCAATGAAGTACAAGTCCATCCAATGGTCAGCACAAAAACAGCAGTAAGGTCTTCTCTGGTTTAAAAATCAATTTTCTGATATTCATCTGCCCAAATGACTACAGCAAAGGACATTCCGAGCTATAGCAAAAGCAATGCTAACTTTTCCATTAAATTATGCTGAGTATCTTGAGATAACTTAGTTGGAAAAATGTCTATACTCCATCCCAGTCTGAAAAAATCCTAAAGCCGAATCTAGAATTGGCAAGGCTACAGAAGTGTCTTCTAAGTGCACCAGAAAAACCCCTGTCTATGCTGTATCAGTGATTCATTTCCTTTACATAGATTTCAACATATGTCTTCCCCTGAAAAAAATGTGACAAATAATTATCTTGTAGCCAGAACATATTCTGTTAAAAATGGCTCATAATCATACCTTTTCAACTCTTAGATACTTCATCTTTTGGATATCTTTGGGATAACTTCTGGATGAAGTCCTTTAATAGAAATTATTCAAACACTTCTTCACACTATTTGAACATTTTTCATTTGTAGCCTTAGAGGCTCATTGCCTTAATTGCAGTGTCAGAGGTGTCCAGAGGAGGCTAAACAGCACACCTCCCAAACTGGGAGCAGTATTGTGTGTTAGGGTGCTGCAAGGCACCCCTTGGGCTAATTAGCCCTGATTCAGGGGCACAGGACTGTGCTAACAGATGTGCTGCTGGTGGGGTCCCCAGGTAAGTCATACACAGAGCTAGTTTATGTACCTGTACTCTCTAGACAAATCTGTAGCGTAACCTTTCACTCACACTCCAAAGAAAACTTTTTAGAAGTCCAGGATTATGAAGTCCTTGGCTTTCCTTTAAAATTCTTTCTGACACTTCCTCCAATTAGTCATGTGTGACTTCATATTTAATAGCTATAATTAAATCATAATTTATCTTGTGCTGTAAGTGTGATCTACATGAACAATTTAGCTTTTCCTGGATAGGATAGTAACTCCAGTCAATACTTTCCTCATTATTCCATAGAAGCAACTCATATGGTAAAAGGAAAGATTAACTTCAGTGTTAAAATATCCCTCTTTTGAAAGACTGGTTAAAGTATTTCAATTTGTTTCTTTGTCTGGGGACAACAACAAGAACTCTTTCTGGTACAGGAGTTTTATTTCTCCTACTTTCCTTTTTTTCTGTTTGTTTCTGGTAACATCTCGAACTTTTTGAGCAATTCTTCTTCCTATGGAAGAAAAAAAATCTTTCCTATATCTACTCCTTTATTTTTCCCTTATAAGGTAAAAATTGCAGTCATGTTTTAACAATGTCTTTACAAACAAAGACATTGCCACCTTTTGGAACCCTGATAGTCTCTTTCAGATGTTTCCTGTTTTCCTATAATAAAAATTACGCTATGTGTTTTTGATTCCTGTGCAGTCTTGCTTTCTGTTAGCACCACCTGGTTTACAGCCGTGCCACCATGTCACTCCTAAAGTGACAGTCTGCTTAGGCTGACTGGTGGTCCTGAAGTACAAACAGACCACACACACAGAGTACCAAAGGCCAAATACACTACAAACTTCACTGTGACTACTTGGGAAACTCCACTCAGAGCACACCCAATACCTTAATCCATAGATCATGCTTTAATTGTACTATAGCTTTTTTTTTTTTTTTTAAATTGTTCTATCTTTACGGTCATTCCAGTCAAGTTTCAGTGTCTTCTTTTATCCTTTAACATTTGGTTCCTGAATTGTTATTACAACAATCTGAAAATCAACTTTCAAAGTTACTGTTGTTCATAGTTTTCAGCAACGGTACCAAGAACATAGAACAGAGGGTAAAAACATGAAAGACAACTATTCTTTACCTTCATTTTTTTTTCTTTTTTCCTTTTTAAAATCTTGCTAGCTTTTTTTAATTTATCACAAACTATTCATCCTTTTCTCCCCCAGTTGCTCAAAACGGGTCTCCTCTATCTCCTCTAATTTCTTTTCTTGCCCTGGCCAATTTTGCTGCTTTCAGAATTCTCTTTCATCTATACTTCCCCATCCTTGAACAAAATGGTTAACAGTATTATGTTAGAGATTTGCTTAGGCATGGTTATCCACTGTAGTCTTGGTTTACTGGGATACTCTTGATCAAAGTCTGTATTTTAACTTTTCTGCTGACTTCACTAACATCCCATCATCTATCTAACTGTTTAGCAACAGCTCACCATATTATCAGTTCAAATGACAGTTATTTCCTAGTTTCATAAGTTATTTTATGTTGAGACTCTCTGTTTTTCAGTTTTCAGTCTGCCATTTTTCTACATTTTCTTTGCCACTTCTAAAATCATTGTCTGGGTAAAGTTGTTTCTTTGGCAGACAAATAGCTGAAAATTACAGTATAAGAAGTGATGTACTTTGGTTGATCAAAAGTCAAGGAAGCCAAATTTACCAATCTTGATAACGTACAAAAATTCTTTGAAACTAGCAGAAGCATATGCAATTAATTCAGTGATCTTTCCCAAGGTATCCAGCCTGCTTCTGACAGTCAGATTAAGGGTTTTTGAGCCAGAGGTTCCATCTAGTAGACAAGAGTGTTCTTGCAAGGATTTGTCTGATCCCCTTTTGAACACATGTAAACATTTGGTTTTCAGAGTGTCCTGTGGCAGTGAGTTCCACTATGCATGCATGTGTTCTGTGGAAACAACATGTTGTGGGAAAATTTCCTTTCTGTGTGTGTGTGTTTCAAACCCAGTCACTTAATTTGGTATGCTCTCATTTCCAAATTGTTACAAATATTGAATTATAGTTCCAAGTTTTTCTTCCCTTCACCATATATGTTATTTGAACTTCTTCCATAAGCCCCAGCTCCTTTTTAAACCCAAATCTTCATCCATTTAATCTTCCTCTACCTGGAAGGAGGTGAATAACCATTTCCAATAGGCATCCTGGAACACCTCAAGTGAACTCACAGAGTATTTGATGTGGGGACTAATGCTCAGGTTCCAAACACCACCTCTCAGCTGAAAGACACATAGCAGTGCTCTTCATCACTCTCCATCCACCTGGGTGGCTCATTTTAGACTTCTTACAAGAATTTTAATGTCTCAAAAGAGTGGGGTTGCTTTTCAGCTTACCCTGTCAAAGGAAACTTGCAGCTTTAAGCTGTGAATCAAAACCTTTACCAAAAATTTGTAAAGGGAGAGCGCAGCACAACATGGCAAGGTCCTTCAAATCCGAGACGTGAAGCTGAACTGAGCTTTTGGGACACACAAGTAAGCAGCCAAGCAAGCACTTACATAGTACTCAGCCATCTCTCCACTGCCACATTGCTTAAGAAAAACGTGTAATTACTCCAGCAATCAGTTTTACATGATGTGTAGGCAGACTGTCTGTGCTACACTTTAACAGCCTCTAGCTATAAATAATATTATTAGGAAAGCACATTGCCTTAGAAGGAGAGAACAGAGATAATCACCTTTCTGACTGTCTAGAAACATATTTAGATTTCATGTTTAAAGATTAAAAATAGACTCAACAAATGCATCCAGTTTTTGACACTAGATTAAGCTTCTTACCCAAGTGATACAATTGACACAATAATGCCAAGAGTTTATTAGCAGTTCTAAAACCCATTAAAATACTAGTCCAAAATCTGAAACCTTAAAAGGTTTTTTAATTAAAAGGTAAAAATTAAGGTCATTACACATTTGTCCCAGGAGGTAAAACACAGGCAGCTGACACAGCTACTCCCCTGCTGTGTACGCGTACCACCCTCTCGATGGACACCAACTGCCCTGAACCTCAGACAGCTGAATGACCACAGATTTCAGACTGTGTTTCCACCCAATACTGGGAATAGTTTATGTAAAATGTCAGCCTGCAAATGCTGTCTGACTTTGAGGACATTCTGCATGAGTTCCTGCCACATCAGGAATATTACAGGCTGAAGCCGTGTCCCTGCTATGTCCAAGGATCAGATGATGGGGTTACTTAGTATGTGCTGCAGTGTCCTCTTCCTGAAGCAAAATAGAAAAGTGGTGGCTGCAGCCTAACATTCACATCTTTCTTGGTCGCACACCCTCAATTCTTCCTTTTTTTACAGGGCAGGAAGAAAAACCCTAAGCGCTGTGGTTCTGCTTTTGCTTTTGAGCCACTGTGTCCATTCAGCCTGTTCAAACACCATGGGCCTGTGGACATGCCAGCCTGCTGGAAAAACCAAGTGTCCCTCCTGGCAGAGCCTAACCTGGAAAACCTGGTAGCCATCTGGTCAGCAAGCATCTCCCCAGGAAGCTGTGTAACCACACAGCAGGCAGCTCCCTATGGATAGCCACTGTAGCAAACCTTCTGACCCAAGAAAGTAGATGTAGCTTTGCGGTAATATAAAGGAACAAGCGTTCACTGAATCCTGACTAACCCAGACATTCTGCGCTCTTGCAGTGTGTGGATGATGATGCCACAGCTTTCATGAGTATTTTTAGGATGCACAGAAAGTTCTGCACCAGGAGTTTATGGCGTATGCCATTCAGGCCATTACAGCCCTTTTTTCTTTTCATTTGGTCCATCAAAAGGTCACCTAGCCTCAGAGAGAGCAGCATTGTTTCAAAGGCTGCCAGCCTGACCTGTGACAAGCTGAAACCAGCAGCAGGTGCTCAGGTGGAATTTGGCCAAGAGGATATGCATATCTCTGTGGAAAAAATTACTTGGCTGGGGTTATTGAGCTAGCGAACTACCTATCAGTCTAGGTCAACCAGGTTGGACTTCCACTTTCTGTTTGTAGAAATGCAAAATAAACAAATGCACACACTGAACCACATCACCTTAGGAAATAACGAGCCAAGGACATAATTGGCATCCAGCCCATACAGGATATTCATTCACACAGGATACCTGTGTTGAACACTCCTTGCTATAAATTTTGTTTTGGTTGTTTTCTTGACAGAAGATTAATCCCACACCCGGGCACTCCCAATATGTTCTCAACAAAGTTGTAAAACAAGCTCTCTGAGTCAAGAGTTACACATTGAGGGTAAATACACCTGATAATGACAATCAGCCTCCCCAAAGCAATATGTCCTACCAGGATATCTGGTGTGGGACTTCATTGGCATGCTCTAGTGTGAGTGCCAAATCCAGGTGAAGTCTCCCATCTGGGATAAATTACTTTTATCATTTATAAGGAGTATAAATAAGCTAAAACAATCTTATTTTTGTCTTCATTATTTGATTCCTCTGAAATCAAATATTTCCGCTTTCTCTTGATTGTCACACACTTGCCTCTGCAAGTTCGCCTAGCCAGAACAACAGATTCTTGACCTTCATGTCTTTCCAAACTTTATAGTAGCTGACCAATTATGGCTCTTTCTCTCAATTATTTCAAGGAGAGAATGACCACAAACAGAGATGTGTCTAAACAGAAACACTGAAGACATAAAACACCACCTTTATGAAATAGCCTTTAATGGCTATTTCACATACATACAATAGTAACTGAGTAGCTGAGAATACAAGTAACATCCAAGTTAAAAACAAACAGCTTCATTATAAGCAGGGCAGTAAACAGACAGCTGGCTTTTAAAGGATATTCTACTTCCTGCTTCTTTCCACATACATAATGTTTATTTTAAATTTCTGTGGGCTTATGCAAACTGGACAGCTCTACAAACTTCTGATTAGGTTGTTTAACTTTCTGGTGAATGAGTGGTAGAAATCTCTCTTTGTGACAAAACCCAGAAGTTAAACGTGTTGCAGGCTCCTGCCACAGAGATTTGGCTCCTTAATTTGAACTCTAGCAGCTCAAGTTCCTAGTGTGATGGTGAAGAATGAATCATCATCCTTGCTTACACACAGCATTCAGCCAGTGGATAATATTTGATATGTTGAATTTTTGCTCATTTGATTCTCAAAACATCCACTTTGCAATTGCTAAACAAGGAAATTAGAAGCTTCATAACAAGATCTTTCTTTAGTTAAATCAATTTCTTTCCAGATGATGAGATCATTTTGACCAAACTCAGTAGCTCTAAAGCAAGGTGGGTTACACAGTCTTTTAGCATGAGCATTTCTAGTAACATTTTTTAAATTAGTCTTAGTTGCTATTCATTTCTATGAATATTTCTGATCTAATCTCCTTTCTCACTCGGGGCATGACCCAGCACTCAGCAAAATAGATGGGGACCTTTACATTAATTTCAGTGGCAACTAAAGTGATCCCTAAAGATCAATTAGCAGATCAGTGTTTAGTTATGATGAAGTTCTTCTGGGATAGATTTTACAACTATTTTGTTGGAGCCATCCAGAAACTGGAGATTTGTGTCCTGTAATTCATAGTCCCACTGGGCAAAGCACTAGAATGCATTATAAGTGCTAATGTGAGCACCAATATCTAGACAAATATCTCATTTATTCAATGCCATCAGGGCTCTTGGAAAGAACACCCCATAAATTCTTAATGATAAGTACCTGAAATAAGTGTCACTGAGACACACTGGATCAGAGCAGAAAGCAAACACAGTATCATATTCTGAGATCTTTAGAGCAGAGTTTAATTATTACACCTGAAGAGAGTGCTCTCTTTCTTTTTGAAAGAAATATTTTTCTAAAGGTGACATTTGTGAAGATCATAAAATAGTCACCCAGACAGAGTAGACATCGGGAAGCCAATGTAGGGAAAAGGTTGCCTCACTCTTTTGTATTGCCTCCCAGCTTCGAGAGTTAAACAGATTCCAACCTCTAGATAATCCACCTTTGTTTAGAACCAAATACCAACACTTCTCATGTTGTTCATTGAATCAGCAATAGTATCTAAATAGTATTTTTAAGAAATATTAGATAGATATGTGGGGAAAAATTAAGAAATCAAGCAAAGCATAACATGTTTACCACACCAGTCTACTCAGATATCTTTACATGATAACTGTCTTTCAAGATAAATGAAAGCTGGGTAAATTATTGGAGGAGCGTCACTGGGAAATTGTTAGTTCAACAAAGAGATAATGGGTAGTGTTGAAAGGGAAACTTCTGGCTAGAGGAAGACTAACAAAGGAGTTTCTAAAAGATCAGACAGGCCCTTCTAAAAGGGCCTATCTTCTCCAATACTGTCATCAAAGAATTGGGCACAGAAATAGAAATGAGCAATTGAAAGCTAGTGACAATTCTTATTTGAACATATTTGTCATTACAGTGAGGGAACAAGCTATTCTAAAGGAAGAGCTGGATAACTTTGAAGGCTAGAGTATTAGAAATGGCATAAAATTCAACATTATTATTGCAAAGCCTTTCAATTACTAATGATATTTTTTTTTCTTAAACACTACTTGGAAATAAATGAGAGGGAGAAATAACTGAGAGCACCAGTTGCTCACAGGGTGATTATGATCCATCAATGTGATCTAACTATGAAGAAGGGAAGCACAATCCCCACCAATCTTTTTTTCCAGAAGAGATAAGAAACTATTTATGTCTTTGTATTTGTGAAACCTCCTCTGTATATAGTTTTGATTGCTTGTGTTTAAGAAAGTTGAATGAAAGCAGAAAGAAATACATTTGAAAGAAGTAATGACAAGCAACTGAAAGCACTTTACTTTTCTAACAAAACAAGAACTGTGAGGTGACATGTTTGCTGCACCCCAGGGGTTAAACAGAGGAATGAGAGAAAAGTAGCAGAGCTTGACATTGTCAGGATGATTAAGGTCGAGTATAAACTGGCCATGGGTGAGCATAGGCTAGAAATTAGCAAAATTTTACAACCATCAGAACGTTTTCACCTGGAACAGCTCTTTTCCTATAAGTGGGGAGCCATACTTTTCAGTGGAACTTCAAAAGTTTGTAAAGAAGAGAATATAATGTGGCAACCTGAGGTAGCAGAGATTTGCACTTCCTTGATGAAGTTTTAGATACATTGATTTCAGTCTTCCCTTCACTTAAAAACTCCCGGGGTGATTTTGATGAGTAGCTAGGTGAATCTGGGTCATTCATGGGCCCAGCTACAGTTTTGCCACCAGCCCTTGAGGTTGATGACTGGTCACAGCAAATTCAAGAACAGATTAGCAATCAGACTGCGAGCCAGAGGTGGGATGGATGTAATCTTTGCCAGAATATTTTCTTTTGCTGCAGCACCACACAGTATGAACTGCGTTGAAAAGATGGAACAAATTATTTTTTCATTCCCTTCCCCTGTGCCCCGTATTTACCTTCATAAATGTCGTCCATTACATGGACTGACGCACAGGTATTTTCAAAGGAGGGAAGCAGGGTAATTCATACTCTCAACTTATTCCTGCTAACAGATGAGCCTAGGATTATTGTCTGTGAACATTAAAAAAGCTTTACAAAGGTAGGAACTGTAGTGATAATGGTGTTTTTTCTATAAACTTCTTGGTATCACCAATACTTCTGTTCAGATTTATAGTTTTGCTGAGCTTCTGTGTGGTTTAATTGCAAAAGCAACAACTGTCAGAGGTTGTTGGATGGATTTGGACACCAGCAGTAATTTTTTTACAGTTTACATTCATTAGCTTCTTCTTCTCATTCTTCTCTTTTGCTGACTTTTATGTCATGTGCCATTCATAGTGTTGTGTGAACTACTGTTGCCTTTGTTTTACGCATAAACTATATGAGTTACTGAAAAAAAATACAGAAATGCTGTGAAGAGATCACAAGCAAGATCTCCCAAGTCCTGGAGCAGCATTTCAGCCACTGAATTAACCTTCACTTTCATCCTAGAAAACTTCAGCTAAGGCTACCAGGGGTTCCTGCATGTAAAATGCCAATGGGATTTATGCCTGGAATAGAAAGCACACAGTGAAGCCACATACATTTCTCGCCTGAGCAGCTGAAATGACAAACAAAAAGCCATCAATACTTCCTATGACATAGAAGAGATGTAGCTACAGAAGGACTCTTGGCACTGAAGCTTGTTAATTTTGGCTCTCTGAATAAAGGCTTGCGCTGTCCTACAAAAAAAAGACATTCTGTTTCTGTTGTAAAAGGGGTGGTGTAAGAAAGGTCCAAGGCTAACACACAACAGAGCTTAAAGAAGGAAACCTCTGAGGCACTATGTGTTTCAGACCTTTATCAACGATTTAACTTGTCTGTGGCAAGGAGCTGTTGTTTATAGACCTCATGTTCCTCTCTGATGAGTGATTTGGGCTGCATTGATTTATAGAGTGAATCGTCTGACTATGTTTTTGAGTTATCTGCTTTGCCTACTTGCCCTGTAGAAATCACCAATAAGTTTTTCCAGTGAGATACTCTCTATGGCTTCTCAAGCTTTGACTTATGTCCTCTGTTCAGGATTAAGCACCTATTAAAAATACAGGATGAAATTATACTCATGCTCCTTTTAAGGACATGAGTCTCTAAGATGCCTAAACATCCAGGACCAGCACAGGAGTTACACACCTCTGGCAGGGAATCTAAACAGCCCATTTACTGAGCCAGTCACTTAATGATGGAGAAACAATGCAATTAGTGTTGTGTTTGAAATCACTTTTTCTTTGAGCTGTGCCGGAGAAACATCTGCAGGGAAAATTCTTGCACTATCCTTGAGGTCAAATTCCCCAGATTCTCACCTGTGGACAGGGTGAATATGCAGCTTTTTCTTATGGGAAGAAGGAAACAATCTTTTCTGTTACTGCCTAGTGGTCTAGTGGTTCTAGTGTATTTTTGTTTTGGTTTGGTTTGGTTTTTTTTGTTTTTTTTTTTGTTTTTTTTTGCCGAGGTGCCCCAAAAGCCATATCTGCCCTGCAAAATGGGATTACAAGGATAAGCATGTTATCGATTAGGCTGGAGCTGAGGAGACTCTTCTCCACCTCTACTAACTATGAAGCAAAGAAGGAAAGCCTGGCGAGGAAGGGAAGGAATGTTTCTACAGCCCTAGAAGTCAGCCTGTTCCTTATAGAAGAGCTCTGCAAAGTGACCATTGCAAAGTCATTGCATTGCTCTGAGGAACAGCTTTGCCCTGCTTGGCACCTGTGTTATCTGTGCCAGCTGACAGCAGAGATCCAAGGTGATCTCACCATCACCTTCTTTATAGTCTCATTTCCTGAGGAACTTGAGCTTCCCTAGTCATCGTGTCTTATCATTCGTATTTCAGTTTGCCTGTCATTTGTCTCCTACCCTAGTAGCTTTTAAATCTGACAAGTGCTCACAATCACGTTGGGCAAAAAGGGAGAATTTCCAGTGAAATATGAGTTCATACAAGCCTTGTGAAAGCCAACAGGAAGGTAGAGGAAAGCAACTAATGCAAAGTGGAGAAAGGAGAACCAGAGAAAAGTTTCAATATGAGAGCCCCAACACCTTCTGGCTGGACAATCACTTTACATGTGTCTGCTTTCTGATCAGCGTGCAGGTGGGCCACAACATCCCGTAGTTAAGGGACAGGGGGGTGAAATGAGGTGAAGAAAAAACAGGGAAATGGAGGAAATGGATTAATGTGAGGATGCGTAGCAGACATGAGGGAACTGGGGAAGTCTTAGGGACTTTTGAGAGAAACTGTGATTATCATGGGAAGGTCAGATGAAAATCCATAGGAAGCTGGGCTTCCTTGTTCTGCTTCTCATGAAACAGGATATGGGACATATTTAGAACTGAACCAGCTCAAAGTACAGTGGCAAAAATGTAGACTTTCAGAGTACTGCCAAGCTATAATTTCATTCCTGTCTTCATTCCAGATTAGGCAAAATTTGACAACAGATATAGCCGTGCCTGTGCAGTAACCACACTCCAAGTGAAAGGGGCACACAGCTAAGATTCCAATAAAGGCCCTTGCTGAGGTGCTCCACTGCTGAAAACTGAGTATCTAGGCTTAAACTAAGGAAACGTCAGCTGCAACAAGTACTGCATATGGGTTACTTTCAAGCATAAATTACACCCTTTTCATAGTTGAAACAGGCCCCTGTCAAAGATCAACAGATGTCTCAAGAGTCACCTACATCAGCTCCCTGTTTGCTGCCAGCATCTGATCCTCTCATCATCCATGCTGCATGTTTGCTCACTCGCTCCCAGGCTCCCTTCTGAAGCAAAATGACGAGTTTTTTGGAGAGGAAGTCTGGACACAGTTAACAGAATAGCTTCTCCAGGCTCCACTCCAGACAGACAAAATGGTCGTGGACTGCACAAAGTTTAACTCCCTCAGTCCATGACAGTTGTCTGATCTTACTCCAACAGGCCTCGCATCCTCAAATTCCCTACGCACTGTCATGGGACAGCACAAACAGGCAAAACGTGCTTTGAATTAGTAAATCACAACTGATTAACAGAGAAATGGGGGGCCAGAGGATAGCTGGGCCAAATAGTACTCCAATCTGGCCACGCTGACCTGAAGACAGTAGTTACTTCTGCGCGATGTGGACAGGGCCCGTCTTGCACCGCTTGGTGTGGGTCAGAGATTAGCCTTGGGGCAGCTGCTCTGGTAGCAGTCACGGCCCTTGAGAAGCCAGAGCTCTCAGCAGAAGGACTTTGCTTCCAGGCTTACAGCTGGAATTTGAACTATTCACACTGATAGGTGCCACCCCTCGCCATCAGCTCTCACCCTGGAGACTTCAGTGGCCCCTCCAGCCTTTCTGCTCAGAGAACAGTTAAAATATTCTCTCAAAATAGATAATGAGGTAATAATTTTATTTTCCTAGTTGCTTAAGGAGAGTGCTAGAAGAGTTAATCCAGGGATCAAAGGTCTTTGTTAGCAGAGAGTCTTTTGAATCCCATGTGTGCTGGTCACAGAAATAACACTGAAAGTGTACAGACCTGGAAATGACAGCCAGGATGGGAACCAAATCTGCCACAACCTTCTAACAGCATTTAGTGTCTTTTAAATGTTTGGGTCAAGTTTAATTTTGCTGGTTTCTGTAATCTGTTGTGGGATTTAGCTAGCTGCTGAATCTTTTCATGCAAGCAAAACTTTCCAAAAGGGCCTTAAACTCTAGTGACGGAATACAGTTATTTGTATGTCAACTGCAGCTTCTATTTATAGGATGATGAAAATATCCCCCAATCAGTAACTCTCTAAGAGATAGGCATTTCATAAAAATAGATTACAGAAAACAAACAAAGATGCAGGCATGTTTTCTGTTAATCAAAACACTGATATTCCAAACTATCCTCATAACACATATATTTGAGACGTTGGTAAATTCAGATAGTAAACCCATTCAGACACAAACACACAAATTTTACATAGGATAAGGAATTTGACTATTCAGGAAAAAGGAATATTAACATATCCTATGGAGAATGAAGACAAAAATAAGTGGAGGTTTTTAATGACTCAAAATCAAATTAACTGCTTTCTGTGATACCCAGTAGAGCTTGCATGAAGGCACTTACCAGAGGTGAATGTGCTTTTAAAGGGTGTTGATTTAAGACCTGATTTGTTTGAAGATTGACTTGAAAGAATTTCAAAGGATGTAGCTTAATTAAAAATATTCCAAACTTTGCATTCCTGGCAAAACCTTTTGACCTCTCACGACATTTAATGCTTGAAGGTGAGGAGTTGACTGACTGCTTCTCACTTCACTAAAGGCACTCCAGATCCTTCCCCCCAATGCTACAACCGTCATTAATTGTTGATAGGTGCTCATTACACTGATCTAAAGCCAGGGAAGCAGCAGAGCAGGCAGTGGCAGGCACCCAGCTTCAGCGCTGGGGGTATTTTCCTGGCTGTGCCTCAAACACGGCTTATCCTTTCAGAAAGCCCCAAGAAGAGGTGCCCCAGTGCCTGGCGTGACGAATGGCCCCTGCCACCCATCCCGAGGGGGCCTCTCGCCATGCAGGCTGCTTGCATTCAGTCAACACTTTGCTTTTATAGGCCTGTGGAGCCAAAGATTGCTAGACTTTTGAACCCCAGGCTAACTTCTGTCTGGCTACAGCCTCATTTTCTGGAGCCAAAATCTTTTTTAACAGCTACACAATAACGAGTAATTAGGGTAAAGTCTGCTAATCTCCTTCGGGCCTGGAGGTTGTGTATTCAGAACCCACTGAAGGTAGAATTACTGCCATCAAAGCCTGAGGTTACTTTGTGAAAGGGGTTGAACTCTAGGTCAAGGAAATGTTAACTGGACAAAGAAAGATCAGGGCAGATAGTGTTAAAATTAAAACTCTCCTACTGAGATAATGCAGAATTGACTGCTTTTCCTCTGAAAACTAGCTGAACGAACAGCATGAGGGGAAGGCTAGAGCGGTTCTTTCAAAAGGTGGAAACATAGCAAATAAAGGATTTACTGGCTTTCTTTCATTTGGGAATTTATTTGTAGTTTCTTTATTCAGTAAGACAAAGCAAAAAATCTTATTTTTTAATGTCATATTGTATTTGGGCCACCCTGTTTCCTAAAGATTTGATTTACTAAATTGAACAAGTTTTTCTTAAATATCTTCTCTCTCTCATCAAAAAAGCCTGTGCAAAAATTTGTTAGAAATTGAAATGTTTCTGCTCTTTACTTAAGAGTCCTGGGGACAAATGGCACTTGCCGGGTGACAGGAAGGATAAACAAGCACAGACTCACACGTATGTAGAGGAAACATGCTCCAGAAGACAGTGGTGTCCATGAAGTGCCCTGGATATGGCATGAGGGTGGGTTTTGTGCCTCTGGTACTTGCATATAGCATAGGTCAGGGAGTGGTTCCAGTTCTTCAACTGGATTAGAGCCCAACTACTGAAAATCTTCAAACATTCAAAACAAAATCACAGATTTTGCCTGGAAATTCGTCACAGAGCAGGACAGCCCTCATTCCACCACATGGAGTCACTCCAAAATTAATTCCACTCACTGCTGTCAAGGATAACAAATACACCGCTGTCCCCTCGCCAGTATCAAAGCTGACAGCTCCAACAGAATCGGCAGCACTTTGTTCTCCCCTGTTGCTGTGAGGAGGCTTTTCCCTGCTGCTGCCAGGGGATTTTAAGTCCATATGTGGGAGCGGAAGAGCAGAAATATTGAAGCCAGCTATTTCCCATGCTAGGTTCCACTGGGCTCGGCCACAGCACCCTTGCCACCTCCCCAGCTTTTGGGAAATGGATGGAAATACTTCAGTGGACACAGGCAAGGGGCATCTTTGGGAATGTGATGGCTGTTAATACAGCAGTGGAATTACCTCACAGTTCAATTCTCAGGGCAAGATGTATTTAATGGTGTGGTGACTGCCAGCTGGATTCAGCAAGAGCAGTAAAGTGGATACAGTTTTCTGCTCCCAAGCTGAACTATCAGAGGAATTCTCTTGTGGGGCTTCTTCAAACCTGAAGGCTCCCAGAGTACCTGGTACAGGTACTATCATGGGAAGAAAAAGTGTTTTGCAGAAGAGCAGTGGTAGCAAAAACGATCCTCAGATCTGAGGTGGGACACTTCAATGCATGGAGAAAGACATCTCCAGCCCCACCCCTTCCTCCCAAGGAGCATCCTAGAGCTCTCCCCTGAGCTATGGGCAGAAGGAGAGTTTCCAGCCTCACCAGGACAAAGGCAATAGCCAGTGTTTTTAGTTCCCATTTTGTTGGCATTTCTCAAGGGTTTTAGGAACCCCAGGTTGCCATTACCTTCATGAAAACATAAACTTTCTCCATACATAAGCTATAAGAAACAGGCTTACCAATATTAGCTTTCTTTCATGATGGGTAGGTTTTGCATGTATTTTCCTTTAATTGTATCAGAACAAAATAAATTAGTGGTAATGACTAATCATGGCACAAAGTTCTTTTTTCATTTGACGCATTCTTCTGACAGAGAGACAGAAAATGACAAACACATTTTTATGTTAATTATGGCCATGTGAATTAGCCCAGATAGATGGCACAACATCAATGCTAAAATGCACCAAAATGAAGCCTGGCTTTTTTCTGAAACTTAGCACAGGAGCAATTTCTTCAAGTTTCAGATTAGAAATAGCTGTTCTCTGCTGCACTAGCAACAGCACCAAAACTAGTTAAATTTTGCCTGGCTTAAATGTTTCACAGATTAAACTAACCAGTGTAACTGTACAATGAAGCAATCCTGTATTTCTGTGAATATAACAAATTGGTTTTTAGTCAGATATTTCTTAGACTAAAATTTAAGCCTGCCTCCTAATTCAAATACCTCCATCCGCACTTTTTTCTGTTTCAACTCTGCAAAATGGAATTTTGTGGCCACTATTGAAAACTGCCCATCAAAATACCACACAATAGCACTTCAATTAGGACAGCTTTTGGTTTTAGAATATGATTTATATGAACATTGTGGCTGTTCCACAAAGTTCAAAATGGGAAGAAAAAGTAGACAGAAAATGATGCTGCAGAATAAAAACCTGGCTACATTCTGTGAGGGACTTGTAGCTTTGCATGTGGACGTTACCGGGTTGGACAACAGGCAAGCTGGTTTGGGGATCTTGCAGGTTTTTTTCCTTTAGGAAAGAAATCAAGTGTGTGAGTCTGGTATGCACTCTGATGACATTCCTTTTAATTCTAAATTTTTTTTTTCCATGAACCCAACAGAAGCAGACATCAGGAAGTACTTTCCTTGCCCAGGCACCCCCCAGCCTATCTCTCCAATCAATTCTACGCTCAAACATTGGGGTCATAGTTGGATTTTATAGCTAAGCCAATCACAGCTCCAGATAACAACAAAAGATTCAGTTCTGTCTGTCCTTCTATTGCCGTTATTTGCACCTCTGTTCCCAAAATTGCACTGTCTGATGCTTTTCTGACCTCATGGCATGCTACATCGGGGCTAGATCACCAGAAGAAGTTCCGATAAGTTTCACAGAGCTTTGCAGACAAGCGCGTGCTTACAGCAAAGGAAGAAACAAGAGCACATAAATGAAAACAAAGAAGGAGAAAGGGAATAGGCCGTCTTTTCAGAGGCAGCTGGTCATCTGATTGCCTGGCTTAGCATCACACTGTGCACTGCACCATGACTGTCTGCTCCATCTCAATACCATGACCATGACTGTTTCCCTTATAGGCTGGTGAGTTTTTTCCTTTCTGTACAAACAACAGCTTGCCCATCACATACTTGTTTTTGCATGCATAGACCAAGTATTCTAGTACTGCTCGAGCTTTGTCATGCACCCCTTGCCTTGGGCCATAACCTATGTCTGCTTCCTACCATCATTGTATAAAAGAGCATTTATTAAATTCTCTGGTACTAAGCCTGAAAGAAGCAAACCCACTGTCTTTATCCAGGCCTGTGATTATCAACAGATTAAAGATTTGTCTGATAAAAATTGAGACTTCTAGGCAGACACCCAAGACAGAAAACCAGCTAGAAGCTTCTTCAGAGAATGAATCAATCCTCATATTCACTTTAGGAAGAAGGGGCAAGGAACAGAATCATCTGACATTCACTTTGGAATAGTACAGGTTCATTTCTTTGTTTCTTGACTAACAGTAACTCACATTTACAGGAATACATTAGAAAGTCTATTTTTTTCTTTTTTTTTCCCTGAAGTAATGGCACACGCACAGCTCCTGGGCCTGATTCATCACTGCATCACTTCAGCTTTATTTCAGGGACTCCATTTATAGTGCAGCAACTACATGAACCATGAGCCCTGTCGGTGATGCTGTCAAAAGCAAGAGGGTAGGATGGTCTTTTAAGTGGCTCATGACATAAGACTCAATCGCCCAAGTTCCCTGTTTGATTCTCCTCTGTGGAACCAATTCACAAGGGTGTGAGGGCTCTGCACCTCCCAAAAAATCTGCTGCTTCCCTTACACCGAGCATCCAGAACAAAAGAGCATTTAGCTCCTCTGTTAATATAGAAATCTCCAGTAATGTGAGAAATTGCCCTGCCCAAGAATCCCTAGCTTCTTCAGTCATTAGTGGACATTATCAATTATTATGCGGCCAGCAGTGTGCAGTGTGTTTTCACAGCCAAAAGAATGCCCCAGCATCTGATTTTGCCAACAGTTAAGCATTTGGATAACTACTGACCAGGATTATCTGACTAAATTCTGCAGTACGACTCAGCAATCCAAGGATGTAGAATAGTAATTATGGAATATAGCAACATGCATATCATTTAAGTCAAGTTACACACTGTAGCTGACTGTGCAGGACTCAGGGAAAAAGGAAATTTTCTTTTGACCTCAGATTATTATTACGTTTATTATTAACATCACAATAATGTCCCATAGCTGTAACGAGCTCTCATTAGCCAAGGTACTGTATATAGATACCAGATGATTAAATGAAGGCCAAAGGAAACTTACATACACTTCAAAACACAAAAAGCAACCAAAAAAAAAAAAAAGAAAAACCTACAAAAAACCTGTTAATTTTATTTTATTTCACCATAACTGGCAGAGTCTTTTTAAACCTCAATACTGTAATAACAAACACTGCTTGAGTGTGATCTCTGCTACTCTTGTGTAAAGCCATAGGAATGCCATTCATTTAGACCTCAACAGAGGGTCTGAAATGTTATTGCTGGCATAAAGTAAAAACACTATTAGAAGAACATCACTGAGGTTGCAATGTCAAACACTTTGAATCTTACAGAAGAACTTATACCCCTAGGTGCCACCTGAGACACTTCAACACGTACAAAATTTAACTGACAACAAACCCCAGAAGCAACTACATTTTCTCATCTCTTGCTTCTCTAGCAACGTCACTAAGGTGCTCTGCTTTCTGTCGATTGACGTGCATTTTCTTCTCTGCCTAACACCAAAATTGTTCTTAGTTGACTGATCCCATTAATATTTTGTTCAGGGGAAAAAGGGATGTAAACAGTATTTACACTGCACAGTGAAGGGATGTTTGAGGCAACTGTGATTGGTGCTGCTCAAGTAAAGAAGTACAGTATAGCTCTCCAATCAAACTTACCAATTTTGGGGCAGACTTACTGCAAAATCCTCTACCTCACTGACACAGCATCACAATTCCTCTCTCTCCCCAGTGTGCTATGCTGTCCCTGCTTGGCAGGGCTGGCAGCTCAACACCAAGGGCCAGTTCAGCTGAAATTTATCGCTTCTAACTTATAAAGAATGTTGCTTGTAAAGATTCAGTAGCTTGGCTTGTTCAAATCACCACCTTCCAACAGCTCAAATCTTGGGCAAGAGGAGCCATTCAGGGGAGCAACACCAGGCTCATTTTCGACACACCCTGCCAGATTTCAAATTCCTTCCTCCAGGCATAGAAAGCTGAGGATGTTCAAGGAAACAATAACAGATCTTGTTACATAGACAAAAAACAAGGGATTTTCTTCAGGAAAAAAGGGGCCAAGTCTTTTAGGATGATATATTCAGAGGGATATTAATTTCTTTTCATCTTTTTAGACCAGCCTGAGGCATTTATATTCTAGTCCAAACAAAGTCTAGCAAATCTGTAAACATCTGAAAAGATTCTTTTAAGAAGAATTGGTCCACATTAATAAGCATTGTCTACTCTCTGCTCTGACAGCAATTTGCAAATATAAAAAATATTTACTTCACATACAAGCCTGCAAAATTTCACTAAACAAAAATACCTAGGTGGAGGATTGTAAAGGTGTGCGAAAGCCTTATTTGTTGTTCCTGTTTTGTATTCAAGAAATCAGACACATTTTGTCTTTATTTATAACAAAAAATAATCCTATACAGAATCCAAGTGTTACTCAATTCCTAATACTTAAATGGAATATCAGTTCAGTGCTGGGCTGAATTTCAGCCAGGATGAGAAATGCTGTGCTATGTTTCTTCACAAAGAGACAGGTTGGCCTAGAAACCTCTCAAACAAATTCATTCAGTAGAAATACTGACACAGAAAATGCAATTTAGACCACTGATAACACAGGAAATCCTAATCAATTAAGCAATAGCTGAAGTCTCCGTGATCATGATTGATTTTTTTTTTTTTAATGTTAGTAGGTCTCCAGGACACTAAACTTCTCGTTTTTTATAAATAAGGAAGAAAGTTCTTTCTCACCACACTGGGATATCTTGACTTTCTAGCTCTATATCTAGTTCAGAATACTATAACATTACCATATGCAAGGAAAAAAGGGAACTAAAAACCCCACTTATGCTCTTAATGTTTTCCAAACAGAGGCAGATAATGTCTTCAGGGCTTTCAAGGATGTTGTGACCACCAGTCTGTGGCAGAACATAACTGGTCATCTCTACTGTTACAATGATTTATATCATTTAGGTGTCCAATGTACCTACTGAACAACTAACACATTTTCACAAATACTAAATACCAGTGCTTCCAGTCTGGTTTTCCCAGGCATTTCCCAACAAAAGGCAGAAATTGTCACCTTCAAACGATAAAGAGCTTTCACCTTGAGTAAACTGAGTGTCAGCCAGCAATATTTTTCAAATGGCTTCACTTGTAGATGGGAATTTATTTCCTACAGAGGTGAGGTCAGCAAGAAAAAAAAGGATTAAAAAATAGACTTCCATAACGCCCTAAAACATGGTTTTAAGAGAAAAACAGAAAAACACATTAAAATTGAAGTTTGGAAGTTAAGCAAGGATGTTACCCATTTGCGAAGGTGGAAGATCTTGGTAGCAGGACCTGGCAAAACACTTGTGTCTCTGTCAAAATGAGCAAAGTGCTTCACAATGATCTCCATATTATGGTAACCAGACCTCCCATGTAGCATCATTTTGTGTTCTGATATGGACAGTGCTGAAACAGCTTAGGGGTGGGAGAGTGCCAGCATTTTTGCAGGCTTCCTGCATCCTGGGGATCGCAGCTGTGAAGGAGAGCAGGGCGTGCTTTCTATTCCGTCTCTCAAATATAGCCCTGAATGCAAGTTCTGTCATTAAGAAATATTTCCTCAGCACACTCCATACCCCCCCTTTCCATCTGATAATCATCTCCTTGTGTTTGTGGTAAGTCAACATCCTTCATCTTTGCCTTATGAGGAAAACTATGGCTGTGAGAACTTCAAAATTCCCTCAGTGCTTGCAGATCCCTACAATAACAAACAACAGAAAGCATCTAACACAGTTTTTTCCTTTCCTTACAGAGACAAACACTTCACTCAAAAGAGGGCAGCTCCCATACCAGCCTTCTGTCTGTACTATCTGCTAAGTCACAGCACATGCTTATCTCTCAAATTTGGCAATGAAGAAAGGAGGTGTATGATGCTGCACTCTCCATTTCTGGCAGTTGCAAGGGGAGGAAAGGGCAGCGTTTGTACAACCCAAAGTCATCACACACCACAAGAGAACACTAGTGGGTAGCCCTTATTTCCTTTTGGCTAGGAGGTGTTTGAAGTAAACTGAGAGACCTTTCTTGAATGCAGCAGCTCACTGAAGTCCCAGGAGTCCCTCATGTGGGCTGCTACACCATAGGGGGGCTGGCCCCATCCTTGTGGTCGTGGGGTAACTGAGCAATGCTGAGTTCGCACACCCAGGGTCTAGGGGGGCACCGAACTGAGCTCAGCAATTTGTTCCACCACCTTCGCTCGGGAAAAGCTCTCAGTGATTTATAGCACTGTGGAGAGAGGGCTTAAGCTGCAGCTTTGTTTAAACATTCACATACAATTGTTTTTCCTGGAGCTCTGAATAAAGTGTCATCATGCTTCTCAACAGGGAAAAATTTTTGGATAGGCTTTTCAGAGAAGCTGAAGAAATGTGCTCCAGACATGATTGTTAAGCCCGGCTTCAGTTTTGATAGCAGAGCTTCCTTTGTTGGACTTATTTTCCATCTTGCCCTGCTTACCTCACCACTCCCCTCTCTTCAAATGGGGAGTCAGTGCCCTCTGACACTGGATAGGCCCAAAGGAAATTCTGCTTCCTCATGCCTGCCTTCCCCGGCAGCAGCAGCTACATAGAGAACCCGGGGAAGCCATGTGGAGCCAAATCTACGCTGAGACAGGGCACAAGATGAGAAATAATGTTATCTGCTAGAAAGTGGCAAGAGGACAGCAGCAGTACTTTCTTACTTTTTCCTCTCAAATATACCTTTCCTATAGTTCACTATAATTGAGTCCATGAGACTCATTCTGTTTTCCAGTGTGAAAACAAAGAGGAGCAAGAAGGCTTAAAGCCAGCAGAAAGATGAGTTGATTTAGGAAATATGAGGAAAACAGAAAAGAGAATAACAGAAAAGAGAGAGGGTAAGAAAACAAAGGAGAAGTTGGAACTATGGATCTTAGAAAAAGACCTGTGGAAAATTAGAAGGAGTAGGAGGAAGAGCAGCACTAAAAAAGCACAAGGAAGAATATGGGGAATGAGCCAAATTATGGCTATTACAACAAAAACAAGAGGGAGTTAGGACATTTTGAAGGGAGGCATAGAGTAGTTTGAAAGGGTGTGAATGGGAAAGAGGAAATGCAAGAAGGGGAAGTAGCACAATGAGTTATACACAGAAAATAGAAAGCAAAGTGTGCACCCAAAGATAAAAGGAAACCTTGGCCTCAGCAGAGCAAATGGGACATGGATGCCACAGGACACAATTTCATCCTTTGTATTAAAGGTAGAGATGGGTCATGTGAGAAAGCTCTGATCACTCCTAAGAGTACAGTTTTCCTTCCTAGTATCTCCACAGCTTCTGAAGGATTTCCTTACCTCACATTATTTCATTATAATATGAAGAAACCAGTTGTGATTCTGTTAGCTGCAAAGGGGGGACATTTCTCCCCTTTCCTCCTGTACACAGCAGGCCTGTCCCTACAGGCACAAAGGATTTATTTTTCTCTTTACAAATTACTTTACCAGCTGAGGAACTGCAATAGCTGACAAACCCCTCAGAAGCCTGAGACCTCTGCCCCATCCCAGCAAGGACTGAAATGAGGCAGGGGATAGAGGAAGTGAATTATTTTGAAACAAGTGCTGTGGGGAGGAGGTAGATGGTGTGACCAGGACACACACTCAGAAGCAAGCAGAACCCTGCCTCAGAAAAGCTGGCAAGTGCTAATGTATGATGAGCAATTGCCTGCACCATGCTCAGACAGTTATTTGGGAACTTCTGTGGGGGAAGGGTGAACATTGCTGGTAAGAGCCCTCGTCACTTTTCTTCCAAACCACTTGTAATTCAGAGTCAGCCTATGACTGTGAACACCCCCAGCAAAATCAGACATTGAACCAGGTATTGGGTTGGCTCTAGTTCTAGTTTGGGGTTGCCTGTGACCAAAGCTGTTCTCACCCAGTCCTTGTTCAAGTTCAGCCAAGGGTCTGAAACAGCCCTGGTTCAGGCTTTGCTCAAGGAAAAATCTGGAACAAGTTTTCAGCCTGACTCTGCTGTATGTGTGTGTGTGTGAGCAAAGCTGCTCTTCTGCGCTTGCTTGTCAAAAAAATGATGAATTGCAGAAGTACCCATTTGGTGTTAGTCATTCGGTGCAGCAGGAAGGAAGCAGGAAGCCCTTGTGAGCATTAACTTTTCAAAACAGTTTGCAAAAAAAGCCAAGGCTCCCCTCCCCTGGGCTACACAGCCACAAACTGCTCTTTACCTCCTCACCTTAGCGGGCACCTAGTCACAGCTAACACTCACAGCTCCTTCAGCCGGACATATCTGCCCAGTGCAAACAGCTGAGGCATTTGGTGTGAGCCCTTTCCCTGTGCAAGGCATACTGAAAGGGGGGAGGGAAGAGGAGCCCTACACTTGCCAAACGGGAGAGGCCTGATTGCGCTCAACAGGTTCAGTTCACGCTGTGACCCTGCCCGGCTTCCTGCTATTCAGATGTGTTACTTCCCCTTTGTGGTAATGGCCTGTGGCAGCCGGCCAGAAAACACTATTAATTTCAGAAGTGGCCTGACAACAAACCCATAGCGAAACGAGAGGAAGTGGCGGGGAGGCCATCTGTTAACTTCAGCAGAACAGTAGGGACACCGCTATGTAGGTTCTACAAGGAAAGCAGATTAATAATCCACAAAGAGGAAACTGGCTAAAATTATCCACAGACCATATTAAAAAAAAAAAAAAACCAACCAAAAAAAAC